>OU427002.1:5494000-5566500 GCA_911387935.1 Dolichovespula saxonica | reverse complement strand
TAGGAGGACTACGAAAAGTTGATCGATCGAATGCAAGAGACCTGTGTGTGTGCGCGCACGTGTATATAAATGTGCCGTGGAGCAGCAGCTGACACGCATGCACGCGCGTGCATATTTGGTCAATAATTATTCGTTGGATAGGAAGGAAGAAAAACGACAACAAAAAAAAAAAAAAAAGGAAAAGAAAAGACAAGAAAAGAAAAAGAAACAAAATTAAGGAACAGAAAGCGAGTAAACCGCGAGTAATGCAGTAAATAATAGATGCGATTAAAAAAAAAGAAAAAAAAAAGAAAAGGAAAAAAAAGAAAATAAAAGAAAAATCTGATAAGAAATCGTATAAACCGAGTTTTACAAGGTTACAAATACATATAGTTCGATTACGTTAGGATCGTAAAATATTCTCTCTTTCTCTTTCTCTCTCTCTTTCGAAAAAGAAGAAGAAGTAAGAAAAAAATAAAAAGAAATGAAAAAGAACCATCAGGATGTTTTATATTCAATAATAGGTAGGATCGCAACTGTTGGACGAAATTCATCGAGGTCAGCTTGTAACCTTTCGAATGATCATTTTGAGTAAGTTAAAGAGGTTTCTAGGAACTACGACAGCGACGTAGAATAGTCATTGGAGAGTAATTACGTCCGCACGGTCGGTCGTCCGTCTGTCCCCCCCCCCCCTCGTCCCGTCCCACCGTCCGTCCGTACGTTTGGTCGATCTCCGGCAGGTAAAGGTCGCCGCTTTGGGTCCGAAGGTTACCACCACCTCCTCCTATCCATGGACACAAACGCACGTAGCTATGTCCCTCTACTCTTCTATCCGCCAAGTATTATATTTCTATCTCATCTTTTTTTTTCTCTTCCATAAATTATATGTATCGTTCTCTCTCTCTCTCTCTCTCTCTCTCTCTCTCTCTCTCTCTCTCTCTATCTATCTATCTATCTATCTATCTATCTATCTATCAAATTTAATCTTTCAAAGCACCTGTCCTCCATCATCGTCGTGCAAGAATTCGTTCATGATGCTAACGAAAGTTTCTCTCTCTCTCTCTCTCTCTCTCTCTCTCGCGCGCGCGCGCGCTCTCGGTTATATCAATCCTGATGTTATGTTTCCATCGGTAAAAATTTCGTTGAAAACTCGCGCTGTGTACAGTTTTAGCGTTTCAGACCGCTCTCATTGAGTTCGATCCAAGAATGGATCAGCTGGGTAATCGCGGACGCGATGCGCGCACATACACACAAATACGTACATATGTAAATACGTATGCACGTACGTTGGTTGGTTAGGGGGTGTGAGGGGAGGATAAGCATCGCGCGGGAACGTTAAGAAAGAAATGGAAGAGAGAGAGAGAAAGGGAGAAAAATCGAAATCAAAGTCAAAATCAAAATTAAACGCGTCCTACCTTAATTTTTGGCGTATTTTTTTTTTTTTCTTTTTCATCGCAACGCTACGCGCCAGATTGCGGAGAGACGACAAACGAACGGAAGGGGGATTACGATCGCTTACTCATCTCGCGATTTCTTTCCTATTGTCTGTTTTTCTCTCACTCTCTCTCTCTCTCTCTCTCTTTTGCTCTTCTCTCATATACAAACGAAGCACCCACGCACACACGTACACACACTCACTCTCTCTCTCTTTCTTTCTCTATCCTTCATTTTTCTCGACTTGTGTGTGCAGAGACGCCAGGCACGTTAGAGGATTATTTTCTCAAGGACGCATTGAAAGTCGATAGAACGAAATAGAGAGAAAGAAAGAGAAATAGAAAAAGAAAGAGAGAGAAAAAGAGAGAGAGAGAGAGAGAGAGAGAGAGAGAGAGAGAGAGAGAGAAAGAGAGAGAGAGAGAGAGAGAAATAAAGGGAGGCATAAGGAGGCTACTAATAGTCGCTACGAATCAAAGTCGGTTTAATCGGTGAAAAAGGGCGTGCACGCAGATTGTTACTCGCGACGTAGACGATACACCATAGATTTTACTCGTATCCGGCTAGCTGCTAGTCGGGGAACAGGTCGAAGAATAATCGGGCACACATCTCTTTGGAGAAACGAAAGGGCAATTCGTTCTAGAAACACTCACCTTTATCGCCAACAGCGATGACCGATCTGACCACGCGTCATTTGGATAGTTCATAGCAGCTACCACACTTCGTCGTCCATCCGTGGGTTAGAGTTCATAACCTCTTCTACCCTTTGCTTTACCTTTTCTTTGCCCCTCCCCACCCCTCCTTCCCTCTTTACCTCCTCCTTCTCTTCTTCTTCTTCTTCCTCCTCCTCCTCCTCCACCACCACCACCAACATCGCCACCTCCTCCTCCTCCTCCTCGTCTTGCATCTAACCCCACCACTAACCTTTTTACCCACTCGACATTGCACTCACCGGCATCGATACGCAACCGCAATAGAGATTGTCGACGTCTTTTCTGAATCTGGGCTGGGTTCCGATATTCACGACGGATTCGTGATCGTCGCATTCGAGCGACAACAAGCGGCAAACGCCCTAACAACTTTTTCTTTGTCAATACAATCGCAGCAAGAGCGCCGCCATGATCAGCGCGGCCATCTTGAAAGCGCCACTTTTAAATCTCTCAAACTTTTAACGCGAGGTGCCAATTATCCTTGCCTTTCCTATCCGATCAATTTATTATTTATTCGTTCGATTCAAAATCACGATACACTCTTATAATCTAATTCTTCGGGGTTTTAACACGAATTCTTAATCTCGTTAAGGTTAAAATTATGATTTATCTGTATTGACGTTATATTGGATTAAATAACCTTTAAGACTCTTTTTAAATGTATTCAGTTTTAAATAAATCTATTAAAATTTCAACGAGTACGTATGATAATTTTTTTTTTTTACAACGTAACGTTGTCCGACAATCTCTCGATTGGAAATTATTTTCGATTTCGCAATCCGATGACGTATTTATGTAATTTTTTTTTTTTTTTTTTAAGAGTCTCGCTTCTGCCAGATATGAGTATTTACGTATGTCGTAATTTTCGATCGCAAAATATTAAAAGATTATGCCTCCAGATTCTCTTTGCAGAGTAAATTTTGGGATCTACAAAATTTTATTGCATATATATATATTTATTACACTCGCAGAGAGTACACTCTAGTTTGGTATACATATAATAGAAATGATATAAAGGAAATTTTAATGATAAAAATAATATTAATAGTAATAGTAATAATTAAACAACTACCATTTGTTGTATATTTAGTTGTATATGCACTGAATATAACTTTGTACGTGAAACTTCGGATGGTGCATTTTAAGTATATTTCTTTTTTTTTCCCTTCTTTTTTGTTGTATAAAAATTTTCAAACCTCTTTGAAACATTAAATGAATTTTCGTACAATATCAATTACTTCCAAAGAAAAAAAGAAAATATGGGTACTCTGAGTTTATACTTATACATGTATAACGTAATTTTTGTTTAACGATCATAGTGCTAAATTGGTTCCATTATATAAGATGACGATATTGCCAACGATATGACAAACGGTTTTGTCCTTATATTCCGTCAATCGCTTTGTTGCAAAATTGCTAGAGATCATTTAATAAATATAATCGAAGCTATTTTTATAATTCTTTTTTCTTTTTTTTTTTTTTTCTTTAGTAACAGGTACTCTTATCCTTTTAGTCCATTTACAGTAATCATAAGAACGATAAAATACAGTTTGGAAGATTGTCCAAGACCGTTTGTTCCGATCGGCGCGATTAACTGTATATATGTGTGTTTTAAAGAATTATTTGACATAAAGAAATTCATATTTAAATGCCCAGTCTTAATTTAGATTCTAAGGCCACTATTCGAACATCGCACTGCGCGTTAAAAGCACCATTTCGATCGACGGATGTAAATACAATACAGAAAGTGCTTTCAAAGCCGAACTCGAAATAAGGATACAGAGGCTCTTGGACTAATATTCGATATACATCACATTGTATATATATTATGTACATGAACACTTCCACGAATATTGCAGCATTTCCGAATAAGTATATTACGGTAACGATATGGTGAATATACCACAGAAATTAATTCGCAGCATAAGATTTATGCTCGTTTGAGGGAACGTGCATTCAGCAAGGCTACGAATAGAGGCGAACATAAAGTCACCTAACTTCGATAAGAACCGACTTTGTTTGACATTTCTATCACATTTAAACACGATAACGATTACTCATTACGAGAGTCCATTGTATAGAAGATACATATGTGTATATGTATTATATATATATATATATATATATATATATATATATATATATATATATGTACATATATACATATATATATATGTATGTATGTATATCGCGATTAACGTATGGAAAAAATAACGTTTTATTTCATTTGCATATATGCGTGATATATATAAAGTGTCATAAGTATCACACTATACTATGCAATATACAAATGATGCATATAAGTTACTAAATTTGCATTACGTTTAATGCAAGATATAAGTTTGTGGATTCTGAATAGACGATACAGAATCTAAGCAACTATCGTTTTGGATAAAATTCGAATACATATATGTTCCTTAAAGTATATAAAGTATCGTTTTTAATTATATTATCACGGTTAAGCGTGTTGCCATAGAGGGTAATAGCATCAGCCAAAGACAATTGATAATAAACTAAATTCATCCTAAATCTTAACTTATTTCGAATACTATGGATTTATTTGCAAAAGATTCAAAGCACCATGACGATTTCAGATGCAAATTTCAAATATGATTGTTCCGTTAAATATTTTGACAGGTACTGCGAGTCGATCACAAGGGCTCTGCGCATTCGGTTTAAAGGCAAACACGTAACAGCAGATCTATGATTAAAATCTAGTATTTTGAGAAAATATCCGATATATACGTATAGATTAAGTCCCATAAAACTTATTTTTATCTAAAACAATATGGAAATAGGTTAATGCGAGTTTGTTTTCCATCCTTTTAAAACTCACATTATCTTATTAACTCGCAATTAAATGTTTGCGTTAACTAATAACCAAATACTTCTTGACTGGCAAATACGATGTAAAGGAACCCATCTTCGTCCTTTTCCTTTTGGTAAAGTTGTAACATAGTCATGCTAGCACTTACCAAACTTCTTCTATTCGCCAATAAGAAGAATGCTTGTGTTGGATTTAGCTGTAGTCTACGTCTATAGCGAAGAATTTTATTTATGATAACACATATTCTGCCAATGTTACATACATAATTTAATTTCAAAAATACCTGATAATTCTTATGAATTCTGCAACCGTTAAAAAATCTGGTACCAAATATTTAGTCTTATCCAATATTGGTAATTGTCTTTCCCCTGGAAATCGTTCGACTATTACAGGAATTTTATTAGGATGTCTCTCTCTTATAGCCTCTACATCTGCCACTCTTTGAGCTAAAAAAAAAACAAAAAATCCATTATAAACTGTTCGAATCGAATGTAATATCGTACAGATTTATAAAAAATATACGCGAAAAATAATATAATACTAATTTTCTAATAAATTTATGCAATTCTTAGAACATACATAGACTCTAAATAAACGAATGTTAATCCATCGAGACTAAAAATTTCAAATTTGAAGGAGAATATCGAGTACATTCTAAAATGGCGAAGAAACATTTTTTGAAAGGATTCAAATAAATTTATACCAGACTATTCGACATTAAGTAGCATTATAAACGACAACAATGTAGAAAGACTATCTCAAAGAGAGCATTACGTTTGTTCGATGACCTTTGTTTCTTCGTAAATAAAATCAAACACGATAAATTAAAATTTTCATTTATATTCACCGAGGGTACGCTTCGCTTCGAAACTCCTTGTCATCAAATTCATTTTCATCAGGATAAATTATAATCCACTACGACGTATTCAACAAAATATATATATATATTTAGCTGCGAAATAAATAAAGAGAGAGAAAGAGATAAATAGACAGACGTCAATTCTTCGTGTGAAAGATAATAAAATGTATGTACCGTATATACACAATAGAGTCTAAGCGTCTAATAGGTTGGGTCGATCGAACGGTTTTATTTATTTTCAATCTTTTTTTTGTTCCCTTCGAAAACAAAAGTACCAGAACTAGATTATTCGTAATGTAGACGAATATAATACTCACCGAAGGATCGCTTCTCTTTGAAAGTTCTCGGTGTGAAATTCATTTTTATATGAAGAAGTTATAAACTATTACGCGACGCGTAAATTCGACGATATATCGGTTACGTGCTAGAGAGAACGAAAGAGGAGTAGAGAGAGGGAGCGAGAGAGAGAGCGAGAGAGAGAGAGCGAGAGGGAGAGAGAGGGAGAAAGAGAGAAGTAAACTCTCGGATCAAAATAATGACAGCACGTATACAGAGAACAGCGTCACCGTCTAATAGGTTGGGTCGGTCGAACGAAAATGAGAAAACATATGATCGGTTCGACGCGTACTGTCATTGGACGACGAGCAAACAAAGCGTCTGCGCATGAGCAGGAACGCATGTGGACGGTGAGAGCGCGGGGCGTCGGGGAGGAGAGGGGAGGAATATGGTAGGATAGGATGGGGATAGGAGGAGAGGGCAGAACGTATGATAGCAGAGCAGAACAGAGTAGGAGTAAAAACGTGATATAGATGGGAAAAAGTTTTAGTTCTGGCATTGGACAAACCAATGACGATCGAGGGCGCTGCTATAGGGAGATTTTCTCGACAACACGCGTAGTAGTATCTAATAGGAATGCATATATCACGGTACGTTTGTACGGTGTGCTTTCTTCGTGGATCGTAGCGGATCGGAGTACGGTGGTGACATCCGTGCGCGCATTAAGAGACACGTTCTCCTCGCTTATATATATATATATATATATATATATATATATATATATATTATATATATATATATGTGTGTACGGGCGCGAGTGCATGCGTGGGTGGTGTGCAGCGCAACAGCAGTGAACGTGCCGACGTAAAGTAACAGAATTATCATTCGAGAACGCGAATGTTAATAGAGGAGGAGGAGGCGTTCGGGTAGGAGTAGTCTAGTCGGTTAAGAGAGAGAGAGAGAGAGTGTGTGTGTGTGTGTGTGTGTAAGAGAGAGAGAGAGAGAGAGAGAGAGAGGAAGAAAGGAAGAAAGAAAGAAAGAGAAGAAAAAGACAAGATAAAGAAGAAGAAGAAGAAGAAGAAGGAAGAGAAAAAAAAGGGAACTGCTGAAGGAAGAGCGTCTAACCGTGGCGGCGGTAATTTTTTTTTACGCGCGCGCGGTTTGAACGCGTTGCGTCGGACGTGTTTCTCTTCGTGCGTGTCCCGTTTCTGTCTCTGTTCTGTCTGTCTGTTCGATGCGTGCACGGTGAAATAGATAGAAAGAGGTGCGAGGGGAACGGCGGAACGGAAGGAAGGTGAAAGAAAGAGAGAGAGAGAGAGAGAGAGAGAGAGAGAGAGAGAGAGAGAGAGAGAGAGAAAGGAGGGAAGTCATGAGAACACCTGTGCTCCGATAAGAAAAGAAAGGATAATCGACCGGGGGAAAAGGCTTTGAACGAGATCCCCTCGTTGTGTGTTGTGTGTCCCACTCCTCCCCCGGTTGTAATCGTTGGCGTCGTCGTACACGACGAACGTCGTCGGGGTTCGGCCATCGATAGGAATCGCGTCTCGAGGACGCGCCGTGCCAAGTTCAAGCAACGACCGTGTGTGCGTGCGTGCGTGAACGTACTCGCGCTCGCATAAGTGTGCGTGCGTGTGCGTGTGCGTATGTGTACGTGTGTGTTTCCTTTCGTACACCGCCGCCTACCAGGGTGCATCGTTTGCGGCGTATTCCTTCGGAAAAGTGCACTCGCCGGATATACGTCTACTGTTTGCCACTGTTCTCTTCCTCTCCTGACACGGCGCATCTAACGGCACGGGGTACGGGCTGGGGGGGATGGTATAAAAAGAATGAACATGACGGTGGTGGTGGTGGTGGTGTTCGCGTGAGCGAGACAATAAGAGAGAGAGAGAGAGAAATAAATAAAGAGAGAGAAAGAGAGAGAGAGAGAGAGAGAGAGAGATAGATAGATAAAGCGCGCACAACGATGGAAGGTGGAGCGAGAAAGAGCGTACGCGAAAAGGAGAAAAGAAGAGGACAACGGTAGTCGAAGAAACATCGTGGGTCGTAACGAACGAACGAGCGCGAGAGGAAGAGGAAGAATAAGAATAAGAATAAGAATAAGAATAAGAATAAGAAACGCAACGTAACGCGAGAGAACGACCAGAGAGATAGTAGTAACAACCGAGTAAGGGGGAGCGAAGCGCATTGGAGCGAAAGAGCGAGCGAGCAAGACCGAGACGTACATACATATGTCGACGAAGATAGATAGTTAGACAGATATACAGATATAAAGATATAAAGGATATACAGATAAATAGATAGACCGAGGAGAATCGCCCGGTGTATGCTTGTTGTAACAGTAGTAGTGATAATAGTAATAATAATTGTAGCGTAATAGAGCGGTGATATACCGTGTGTGTGTGTGCGTGCGCGCGCGCGCGCGCTGGCAAGCAGCAGGCAGGCAGGCAGGCAGGCAGGCGGCGTGTTGCCGTGTGTGCCGTGCGTGTGTGAGGGGTTGTGGGACTTGGGTGGGAGTGTGGGGTGGGGAATCGAGACGACGGAAGCGAGGGGTCGTTCTCTCTCTCTCTCTCTCTCTCTCTCTCTTTCTCCGTCTGCTGTCCTTTTTCTTTGTTGTTCTCGCGATCGCGAGAGAAAGAGAAGGAGACGGAACGATAGAAGAAGAGGAGAAGGTGGAGGAGGTGGCGGTGGTGGAGGTGGAGGTGGAGCTGGAGGAGAAGGAGGAGAAGGAACAACAGCACCAGCAGCAGCAGCAGTAGCAGCAGCAGCAGCAGCAGCAGTAGTAGTAGTAGTAGTAGTAGTAGAAGTAGTAGTAGTAGGAACGGCAACAGCAGCAGCAACGGCACCAGAGGACTATCGTCGGGTGACGTTCGAGGAAGAACGTCGATGCGGAGGAACGGCCGCGACGAACTTATCCTCCGCGAAGTCCTTTGGCAGTTTGATGGCCGCGAGAAATTGTTCGATACGGGCAACGAGATCGTCGTTGTTCGTCGTAATAGCGTGCTAGTGGTGTTAGTGGTTGTGGTTGCTGTGAAAGTAGTAGTGGTGGTGGTGGTGGTGGTGTTGTTGGTATTGGTACCATCATCATCATCATCATCATCATCGTCGTCGTCGTCGTCGTCGTCGTCGTCGTCGTCAACAACAACAATAACAACAACAACAACATCGTCGTCGTTGTCTTCGTCGTCGTCGTCGTCGTCGTCAGTGAAAGTGAGAAATATTATTAAAAGCAATAATAGTAACATCGATAATAATAGTGGCGGGCGGTGGATTTGGAGGTGGTGTTGTTATTATTATTGTTGTCGTTGTCGTTGTTGTTGTTGTTGTTGTTGTTATTATTATTATTACCGTCGTCGTCGTCGGGGTGGTCATCGTCGTCTTCTCGGTTACCGATTCGAAAAGAAAGAAGAAGAGGAGAAGTAGGAGTAGGAGTAGGAGGAGGAGGAGGAGAAGGAGAAGGAAAAGGAGGAGGAAGAAGAAGAGGTTGGTGCGCCGACGGTGGTGGTGGTGTTGTTGTTGTTGGTGGTGGTTGTGGTGGTGGCATGATATGTTGTCGCCGCCGGTGGTGGGCCTCGCGTCGGTGGTTGGATGCCGGTGACGAAAGCCTCGACGAGAGGATCATAACGTGGTTAAGAAGGAATCGACTACCGATAGGAGTGGAACGACGGAATTAAGGAAGGAAGGAAGGAGGGAGGGATACGAGGAATTACTCGAACTTTTGGTAGATTTATTGGAATTGTCCTACGGGCGAAACGAAAAGGAAAATAAGAAGAAGAAATAATACGACGACTACGATGCTCAACGAGACTACTACTACAACGTTCCTTATTATTTCACGAGCGAGGAGAACTATTATCGGGAGAAGCTACAGTTAGAAAGAGATATATAGTTAGATATAGAGATATAGAGAGAAAGAGAGTGAGAAAAGGCTGAATGAAGCGTCGGCAGGAGCAAGAACGGCGGAGGTCGAGCCACTCGGTCGGGTGGTGGTGGTGCCAATAACCTCTCTCTCTCTCTCTTTTTCACTATTCGAACGCGCAATTCGACTTATTATTATTCTCTCTGGCTTTAACGAAGCACTAACTTATTACACCACTCCTCTCTCGGTGCACACGATGCGTTTGCTCCCGTATTGCTATCGTATAGATCGTAAAATTAGACGTACGAAGGCACGTTCTGAGGTAAAAGTTGAAGAATCGTCGAGAACCGTTGTCCTCTATGTCCGCTTGGTAAAGGCGTACCAATCGACGTTGACGAATCTGTTTATCAACGTCAATTCCGTCGTCAACTTCTCCGTCGTTGGTGGTACCGTTTGAATAAAACAAAAATAACAAGAAAAAAAGAATAATTAAACGAACAAAAAAAAAAAAAAGACCAGTGCTAACGAAGAATCGCCAAAAGAAAAGGGAGATGATGCTGCCTGTCGCTACGAGCGACGTCGGACACTGACTTCTCATAGTTCCTCTTTCATTTCTTCTTCTCCTGTTTCTTTTTTCCCTTTTTTTTTTTTCCATATTCTTTTTTATCTACCGCTGCTACTTTCTTTCCCCATCTTTTCGTATCCTCTTTCCCTTTTTCCTTCTCCTTGTTTCCATTTTTCCCTCCATCCTCCCTCCCTCTCTTTCCCTCACACACTCTCTCTCTCTCTTTCATTTTTTCGTCCCTCTTCTTTCTTTTTTTTTTTAACTCCATGCGATTCCTGCCGCGTTCGGTTCTCGAATTTGAAAGGAACGTGCGCCGCACACGTGCGAGGTTCAATTTCTAGTCCGCTGCATTTAAAATACATTATATATATATATATATATAAAAAAAAAAAAAAAAAAAAAATAATAAAATAATAACAAAAAGAAAAAAAAGAAGCACGATCGAGGTTATAGGCCACGATAGGCATAAATGTTTTAATATCCTTATTTCTTCTGGGAGAAAATTCTACGAGCCCTCGATTATGACCTATCGATCGTACGAGAGAGAGACTGAGAATAAAGGAGAATATTAGTTCGTTAATTTATTCAAAAGGGAATAAGAGAAAGGCGGATAGCAAGGAAGAAGAAGAGAAGATAGATAAATAAATAAATAAATAAATAAATAAATAAATAAGTAAGTAAATGAATGAATGAATGGATAGATAGACGGATAAGATAGTGAAAGAGTGAAGGCAAAAGAATGAGCTGCTAACAAAGAAGAAGAAGAGGAAGAGGAAGAGGAAGAAGAATAAGAAGATAGGGGAGTAAGTGAGGAAGATAACGAGATAAGATCGTTTCCTCGGCATGAAGATATCCGACGAGACAGCGATAAGGCCGATTCCACGGGGTGGTTGTGGTAAATACGAAACCAACGTGTCGCCTTGAGACCCTTTCTTCGTCGGTTCAACGTGCTTGGTTGAGTTGAACGAGGCAGATATAGAAGAGAAAGAAAAGGGGGGCAAAGGAATAAGGGGAGGAGAAGGAGGAGAAGGAGGAGGAGAGGGGAAAGAATAGAGAAAGAGAAGTAGGGAGGAAGGAACAACAATAGGAAAGGAACAAATGACTAGTTTAACCATTGCGGCTAGCATGATGCCTCTGTCAAGGGCAAATCCGTATGGAACGGCGGCGGACACGATATCGACGCAGACGTGTAACATAGCGACGAACGAGAGCAATCACCTGCCACCGTTAAAGTCAACGTCGGCGGCAGTAGTGATGATGGCAGCGGCTTTCGACAATTTGAAGCAGAGCGAATCGTCGCCGCCGCGACACGTCGCGCACGCGACCATCGGTCACGTGGTTGGCGGTGGTGCCAGCGGAGGAGGTGGAGGAGGTGGCGGAGGAGGTGGCGGAGGAGCGTCCACGCACCTGCCCAGCCTTGCGTCAAGCGCTAACAACAGCCTGCAAAATCTCTCCGGTAACTCGGACAGCCTAAATCTCAGTTTGAGCTCGCACGCGAGTCACAATTCGCATTCCCAGCCGAACTCGCAGTCGAGCAGTCCGATGGTGAAGAACGGTAGATCGGATGGCAGTTCTAGCGGTGGCGGTGTCGGTGGTGTTGGCGGTGGCGGTGGAGGTGGCGGTGGCGGTGGAGGTGGTGGTGGTGGTGGTGGTGGTGGTGGTGGTGGCGGCGGTGGTACGGGTGGAGCCGTCGTTTGCACCACCGACGGAAGGCCCGGCACCGCGTCCGGGGCCAGCGCAAGCCCCAGTACCGTTCTTCTTCCTGAAAAACGCATGTCGATGAGGCTCCTACCCGATACCGTGATGAGGTTCTACATGAACAAGCTCACGCCTTACGAGCACCACGAGATATTCAATTACGAGTACATTTATTTCATCGGGGCTAACGCAAAGAAACGACCAGGCATCATTGGACGGCGTAACAATCACGAGTACGACAACGATCAAGGCTCGTATATACACGTACCGCACGATCACGTGGCTTACAGGTACGAGGTCCTAAAGGTAATCGGCAAGGGTTCCTTCGGTCAGGTCGTTAAGGTTTATGATCACAAGAACCACGAGCACGTTGCCCTGAAAATGATTAGGAACGAGAAGAGGTTCCATCGGCAGGCCCAAGAGGAAATCGAGATACTGAAGAAGCTTAGGGAACAGGACAAGCACGATAGGATGAACATCATTCATATGTTCGAGGCGTTCACCTTTCGTTGTCACACATGTATTACCTTCGAGCTACTCAGTATTAATCTTTACGAGCTCATCAAGAAGAACAGGTTTCGGGGCTTTAGTCTTCAGCTCGTAAGAAAGTTTTCGTATTCCCTTCTTCTATGCCTCGACGCATTGAACAAGAACAAAATCATACATTGCGATATGAAGCCGGAGAACGTTCTTCTGAAGCAGCAAGGACGGAGTGGTATCAAGGTGATTTCTTCTTCCTTCACAATTTTTTTTCTCTCTTTCTTTTAACTCTTTTTGTTTTTTTTTTCCCATTCTTCCTCAAAATCCTCTTTACGTCGGGATCTTATTTCCATCATGATAATTCGAACGCGAGTACGAGCCGAAAGAAAATCTAAGCCAACCCCTCCTCCCTATTTCCCCCATCCCCCCTCTTTTTTTACGATCCCTTCCACGTTCGTTCGGTTTTATATCGAACGTCACTCTTAGCTGAATCCTACGGTTCTTTTACCAAGATTTACGTCGCGTCGCGTCGCGATGATTTCCCGAAGGTTTCTCACGAATTTCTCCCGAATGCTTCGCGAATAGTAATAGGTTCCCGGTAATATAATAGTTACCGGTTAAAGAACCTCGTATTATATTTCTTAAAATCACTCGACCAATATCGATCGCGATCGTCCGAATGAATAATTACTTCCGAGTAAGATATATTCGAATCTAAAGTGTTGCTTTTATCGTACTCCTAACGCGGAACTTGTGTAGAACCTTTGCTCGCATTGATGAACGCGGTCTCGTTGATAACGCGCGTTCGTACTTATCTAGGATCGATGATGCCGAGTCGAGCGAAACTATAACGGCTCTTTGCTACTATATTTTAATTTTTTAACATCATCGTTAATGTTTTAT
The DNA here is from genome assembly GCA_911387935.1 of Dolichovespula saxonica. NCBI lineage: Eukaryota > Metazoa > Arthropoda > Insecta > Hymenoptera > Vespidae > Dolichovespula > Dolichovespula saxonica. Next base: position 5,552,916 of record OU427002.1, on the reverse strand, counting down.
ATCATTTTATCTCTTTCCCTTTCTTTTTTCTTTTTTTTCTATTCTTTCAACGTTCGTTCCTAGTTAATTTTTTTTTTTTTTAATAAGAACTTTTATGAAGTAGACGAAGAAAAAAGATTGCGCGTTATCGAACAACCATTTTAGAATATTAAAATTTCGTACAATAGTACGTAACTTTTTTTAATCGAAAGAATCTCATGTATAGATAGATAATTAAATAGGCGGATAGATAACATAGATAGATAGATAGATCGATTGTCTTAATCTTTGTTCCTTTTTGAACGACGAGAGAGAGAGAGAGAGAGAGGTGAGTACTTGGAAAGGTACTTGACGTTAGTGTTAATATTTCGAGGTACTATAACTCCTCTCCGTGGTTCGAGAGCGTAGCAAAAGTCGTTCGAAACTCTTCATGCAAATGCGATGCGCGCTAGAGTATGGGGAAATGAGTGCTCGTTTATAGTTCGTACGAGGGGTCAAAGGCGCCACTGGGTCGCGACAATGTACGAGGATTAATCTATTGACAAACTCGTTGTGCTAGACCGCATGTATCTACACTCAATCGCGTGCATATATGTATGTAACTATGTATAAAGGAATACATAGGAACACGTATGCAACGATATTATAACGTCGTCGTCGTAGTCGTTGTCAGGCGTCGTTTTTAATGATCCATGGCGGGTTCGAAAGCTTAACTTGACGTTTTCCGTATATTTTGTCACGCAACGTCGGTAAACTTTTCGTTTTCTCTCTCTTTCTCTCTCTCTCTCTGGCTAGGTACATATACGTATACATATATACGTATATTTCTCGGTGACCTTGCAAGTTTCATGGTCCTCGTCAATGATTGCTCCAAACTTTGACCGTGATTCGGGGCCAAAGCCTGTTACCCAACGACGCTCTGTTACTCTGTATACGCCGAAATCGATATGCCGTGTGTTGTATGGGTAACCGATGATGTTCCGTCATGTAGGATAATATACCATACCAGCTTTAATAACAAGCTTAATTGATTTCTTTTATTAATAATAATCTAAATCATTTCGAGTGGCTTATTTTCATCGATTTTAAAAATTCCAAATTTTTAACGTTAAGTGTCTCGTAGAGGAGAGATATGTCGTTATTCGTATTAGTTATTTTCTAGATATATCGAACGTATCTCGTTTGAATTATCTCTCTCTCTCTCTCTCTCTCTCTCTCTCTCTCTCTCTCTCTCTCTCTCTCTCTCTCTCTCTCTCTTTCTCTTTCTCTTTCTCTCTTTCTCTTTCTCTCTTTCTGGATTAAGCTTTAATAAAATTAATTAAATCTGATAAATGTGGTACGATCGAATCGGATTTACACGAAACAAAAATTATTAATCGTTTCGATAAAGATTTCGAGAACAACGGATAGATATATTAGTCGCAATTGTATCATTTAGCGCCACTTCTAATAAGCTATCTCATGGCCATGATACGTGTCCGATTACACGTGTCCGATATTTTATTAATTTTTAGTACATTTGTGAGAGAATATTCGTAACATTCGACGATTGAAATTCTCAATCGGGCGTAAAAAGAGGTAATATCGAATACGTAGAAACGCGAGATTTATCGAGGCCTTTTTTTTTTTTTTTTTTTTTTTTTTTTTAAATAAAACTGAATCATTATTATCAGTGAATTTTATTTTTTGTTATTTAAAAAAAATAAATAAATAAATAAATAAAAAGGAAAATATTTTTACCTCCCATTTCATTGCGTTCCAAGAAATAAAATTCGTTCTAAATTTAGAAATAAATATTTATTTGCATTTGCAATTTTGGTGCGAAGTTACGGCGAGTCTCGAGAAATGACAGGAGCATGAGAGAATTCGTTTAGAATTTTTCTTCTTTTTTTTTTTTTTTTACCTCGTACGTTACTTCCAACGGTGCAATGCTTGCCGAGTTAAAAATTAAAAACACAAAAAAAAAAGAAGGAATATTAATAATAATAATACTAATAATAATAATAATAATAATAATTTTTTCAATATCGTATATCTTTCGTCCGTAGTTTCGTCTTTATCACATTGAATCTATTTTTGGGATATACATATTATAAATTGCTTTTTAGGTCATGTACGAGAGTTCAGGCACTCGTTTCCCCGTTGACTTTTTTTTTCCTGTAATTTCGGTATCCACGTTAGAATGAAAATGAGAGAAAGAAATATTCAAGGATTTTTAAATCCATGGGATCGTCCAGAAGCAAATTCATGAAGCTGCATTTTCCGGGTTAAACAAAATTCTGACAAAAATTCAATCCAAAATACGCGTCTGGAGTACTAAAATAGAGAAGAGAGAGAGAGAGAGAGAGAGAGAGAGAGAGAGAGAGAGAGAGAGAGAGAGAGAGAGAGAGAGAGAGAGAGGAAAATTGGAGGAAGTTTTCAACCATCGTTTCCGTATTCTTGAATATGAAAATCGAGAGAAGATAGAAAGATTATATTCGACGTAGAAAAATATGAGAATGGGGTAATTCGTTCGTTTCTGTGTATTCCTATCAATTTATTTTTGTTTTTAACCGATAAATTGGTTCATCCACCCAGAAAAATAAAGAGAGAGAAATAGAGAGGGAGAGAGAGAGAGAGAGAGAGAGAGAGAGAGATGGAGGAGGGGCAGGGGTGGGGTGAGGATTTCGTTTATTCATTCCGATTGGAAAAGTCGAGTTTTCGAATTTTTCATCTACCAGCTTTATCCTTGAATTTTTTGTTTTCATTATTTTATAATTACCATACCCTCCTCTCTCTCTCTCTCTCTCTCTCTCTCTCTCTCTCTCTTTCTATTTTTCTTCCTTCCATCCTCTCTTCCGCGGTTCTCTTTCTCTTTCTTTACGTCTTACGGTAGCGTGGTAAATTTCTCGAAGGAGATCAAATATCGCGTAACCTGTACCGGGGGGCTTTCAGCATCCGTTCGAGAGACGTTGAACGGCCCAGTTCACACGAGTACAGATCGTAATAAGATCAAGTTTTCCGTCAAAGTTTTCTGTCCGAGTTTTCCATGCGGCCCGTTTCGACCCGATAAAAATGCGAGGAAAGTAAAATTGGAGAGAATGAAACGATGATGTTTGGCGACCCAAGAAATTCGATTTCATTTCTTTTCGAGTGAGTTCGAACTGAATGCCATCGATCGCCTGATAGGAGGATGGACGTACAAATATATATATATACAAATATAAATATATATATAGTATGTATATAATATTATTATTATAAAAGGTATCTTATTATATAGACGATTGAAGATCGAGAATTGTATCAACTATATATATATATATATACACTCATCGTTAAATGAAATTATTGAATTAATTGTCCCTATTATTTTGTCGTCTCACATAACACTTAATTTCTCGCGAATTCGTTTTATATCAATAAACACGATATTTGTAATCTTATTCCATTCGATTCGAGGGAGTTATTTTTATGTCCTTTTTTTTTCTTTTCTTTTTCTTTTTTTGATGGCACATAAATAATTACAGTTATATACGCACAACGCTTGTTATATATTTTTGATAAAGATGAGATCAAGGAGAGAGAGAGAGAGAGAGAGAGAGAGACAGAGACAGAGAGAGAGAGAGAGAGAGAGAGAGAGAGAGAGAGAGAGAGAGAGAGAGAGAGAGAGAGAGAGAGAGAGAGAGAGATAAAAAAAGAGAGTAGATATAATATATCGACTAATGTAAAATAATGATAATATCGATTTAAATATCGGGTGGCAAAGAAAGAAGATATAAAATAAAATTTACGTGGTAGTTAATCTGGAACGAACGAACCGGCTTTAATTTATATATCACCGTATTAAAATCCGTACCGCTTAACGAGCCGTAGTTAAAATTATTATACCGTCTACGATATACGCGATTTAATAGATGTCGAACGATACTCGATTAATTCCAACGTCATTGGATCGATATCGTCTAAGTTCTATCGTATGTCGTTCGTTCGTTCGTACGTTCGTACATTCGTTCGTTATTCATATGTGAAATTCTTACAACGAATCGATATCAGTCATGATTTTTTTTTGCTTCCCCTACCCTATATACCATCCTATGTATATACATAAGGTAGCTTATCTAATCGCGAAAGGATCATAGTGTTACGTAAAATAATAGTAATAATAGTAATAATAATAATAATAATAATTATAATAATAATAATAATGATAATAATAATAATAATAAAAAGAAAATAAAAAGAGAACAAAGATTAAAAAAAAGAATTAGTAATAATAATCGACGGTAGAGTAACTCGAAGCTTCCTTCGTGCCAGAGAGATCTAAATTGAGATAGATAGATAGATAGATCGATCGATCGATCGATCGATCGATCGATCGTAACATTTAATGGTGAATGGTAGTTGAGTTTTCACGAGGGCTCGTGAATTCGATTCGAGATATAAACACCAATTACTCACGGCTAGTACTACATACGTCTACGTTACGATGTTACAAACACGTGTAACTACACGCCTCCTCGGCTGAACGCGCTTTCACGGTCTACCGATTGATATGCGTTTTTCTCCCTCCCTCTCCCTCCCTCCCCCCCTCTCTGTCTGTCTGTCTGTCTGTCTCTCTCTTTCTCTCTTTATCTGTCTATCTCTATCCATCTCCCTCTCACTTTTTCCTTCCCATTATTTCTCTTTCGCACAAGCGTTATATTGCTGAATACAATGTAACCATGTATATCGATCGTAACGAATCCCTGTCGAATATCCCCATCTATTCGAGTCGAGTCGAGTCGAATCAAATCGAATCGAATCGAAGAAACAAAGTCGCATCTCGATAGAATCATCCAGTCGAGTCAAGTCGCTTTTATATGCCGATGATAAAATATTATTTGGGTCAGTTAACTTTCCGATATGTTATTTAACTTATCTCGAATGTCGAATATATCACACGTCAACCTTGATTCGAATGTCACGTTAAACGCGTTCTTCTTCTTTTTTTTTTTTTTTTTACTCTCTTTCTTTCTCTCGTACACATAGATATGTATTTAATCTTATCTTCTTCTTGTATTTCTTGTTTTTTTTTTGTGCTTTTTTTTCTCCTTCCCCTCGTTTTTGACTTCTTCGTTTTTTCTTTTCTCTTTTTTTTTTTTTATTTTCTTCTTTTTCTTCCCTCTCTTTACGTATTAATAACGACGAAGTCGTTACGAATGTGAACGTAACGAATGTAATAATTAAATGAAAATCTCTGCGCGATCGATGGATTTTAGCCATGAGTCATTAATTAATTGTTATTCAACGTATAACTCGAGCTTGTACGCGACATCGATTACAATCTGACTTCTTTACAATTTACGATAATTTTGTTTACATGTCTATCGTAGAAGGATATCCGTCGTATACCTACGTTTTAAAGAGTGAAAGACAGAGAGTGAGAGAGAGAGAGAGAGAGAGAGAGAGAGAGAGAGCACAGCAAGCAAAGATATATTCATAGCAACGTTCTCCATCGGTCGCATCTTTTCCCCTCTTTAAGCACACCTCCTCCCACATTGTACATCTTCACTTCCCAATCCAAATATAAACCGTACGAGTCCCAACCCCCTCTCGAATCTATTTCTGAATTCGTTTCTACGACAACCTTTCTCCCTTCCCCCCTTCCCCTTTAGTTTCGATAAACAGGACGACAGATCCCTTTTATCTCCTGTTGTCTCTCATTTTTCATTTCTCTCTCTTACTACTACCTATTTTCTACTGTTATACCATCGCGTATCCTTTACTTCGTAGGATCGCAGAACGGAGAGAGAAAAGAAAAGAGAAAAGAGAGAAAGGAAAAACTTTTTCTTTCGGATAAATTCGTTCGTTCGTTCGTTCGTTCGATTGGCACTTTGTCACCTTAAAGAGAGAACGAAAGTAAAATGCTTCGTAGGTTTGAGGTATTGGATGGAGTTGTGCGGGTAGTGAAGGATAGGGGAAGATCTTGAAGGTATCGACAGATATCATCGCTCGGGATAACTTCGGCGTTGTGTTCACGAGGAAGAAGGAGAAAGAAAAAAGAGAGAGAAAAAAAAAACGAAGAGAAGATAAAAAAGAAGGGAAAGAAAAAAAAACGGGATACGTGCTCGTCGATAGAAAAAGAGAATTTTCGATGGATTTTTTTTATTTACATTGCCACGGATCATCTTGCGTCCATTTTAACGTCTCTTTATTCTATCTTACGCTTTGATCGGTAATAATAACCGACGCGTTAAGATACACACATGCGTTTTCCGTCGAAAGAATGAAGCTTTCTTCTAAAGTTATTCCATCTTCTCGAATCGTAATATATTATCGTAAAATATATATTCTAACTTATCTTTTATAATTCGACGCGAACGTATAATAAATTGATGCTCGCCGCGAGTCCTCCGTCTCCGTTGACGACGACTGGAAAACGAAAGAAAAAAGAAAAAAAAAAATAAGGGAAGAAAGGAAGAAAAATAAGAAACGAACGGAAAAGAAAATTTGATCGATCGAGGAAACGTAATCATGGCATAATCGATATAAAACTATCTACCAAGTATAAATGCGCCGGGTGCTCGATCGTAAAAATAGGAAGAACGAATAGGTTTCTCCGTTCACTATTAATAGCGATAGTGGTGTGCGCTACACTTACAACGTATTCGAGAAAAGAGCTTTATTGGAAAATTTATATCGATTATCGTTTCGATACCATTCAAAGACGCGATAGGGTCGATATCTAACGAATGAGTTAATTATTTCATTTTCTCTCTCTCTCTCTCTCTCTCTCTCTCTTTTGTTTTATTATATTTTTTTTGGTTTTATTTTTCGTTCTTTTTTTTTCTTTTTCCCTCACTCTCTCTCTCTCTCTCTCTCTCTCTCTCTCGTTATTCCTTACTCGAAATGTACGACAATGAGATGGCAAAAATCTAATTAAAGATTTATCGTTTGCGGGGACCTTTTTTGTCCTACTCCTCACTCATGTTCTCTTCGTTGGCCGGATAGGTCAGCGAACTCGAAGACACAGTCGAAAATAACGCAAGAGACGAAGAAGAGGAGAAAGAGAGAATGAGAGAGAGAGAGAGAGAGAGAGAGATTCTATCAGCCGGTTGTTCGTCATTCTCATTTTCGTTTGGTTATTCCTCTTAAAAGAAAATTGTTAACCTTCCGTAACAAGGGAGGTTTAAGGTCGACCGTAATAATTTCGGCGAAACCGTTCATAATTCCAACGAGAAGGAGAACAGCCTCGATATTTACCACCAACTCCGCCGCTTTTTAATGGAGAAAAATTCACGCGAAAGCGTGAACGCGAAATTACCGTATTTTATGCGGCATGTTTCACGCTGTCTCTTCATTCGTCTAACTTTTATATCGGGCGTACGATTTGCTCTTTTATCTTCTTTTTTCTTTTTCCTTCTTTTCTTTTCTTTTTTTTTTTTTTTTTTTTGGTTTCTTTCTTTCGCGTCGATTCTTCCGCATACATTTTTTTTTATATCTTTTGTTTTTAATTCGGTAACAATAATCGTCTGATTATGTTTCATCGATTATTAAACGAGTTAATCGATACGGATGAACGTCGATCGAACGTTTATAAAATTCCTGATTGGTCGTTCTCATAATCAGGATCGAAAACAATCCTGATTATTGCGAAGCGAACGATTATAAAAATGATTTTTCTTTTTCTTCCTTTCTCTCTCTCTCTTTTTTTTTTGTTATTTTTTTTTTTTTTTTATTCTTTTTACGTCGAACGAACGACTTATTTTTTTTTCTTTCCAAGCCCCCTGTGCAAAGTTCTAATCGATAGTCGTCGCGCCCATTCGAATCTTTATCGCAGGGTTGTAAATTTTTTCGACCGAGACTAAGAAGGAACGCGTCGCGATACCGAACACGCAAAACTCACCGCGTACGATTTCCTCCCGTTTTCTTTGATAATCATCGTCGTTATTCTTTTGCTCGTGTACGCACACATTAGATGATAATAATAAAAACGAACGCGACGTACAAACATGTAAATATATGTATCACGTACGTCGTAGGTACTATGTGCGTGAGCACGCAATAAGGGGCATTCATTGCATATGTCGTATATGTATTTCGTATCGTTAACATTCGACACCAAATTGCGACTTTTCTTTCCTCTTCATACATACATACGTACATATATACATACAATAGTATCTATGTATTATTAGGCATACTTTTACAACAATAATCACGACTTAAATCTATATAGTTATCGCGTTTTTTTTTTTGTTCGGGACAGCTTCGATGATCCGTCGTTATTATAGAAGAATATAATAAACGCGTGAATTGTAACATCGACGACGGACAAAAGTTTACTTACGAAAGTAAATAAATAAATAAATTCGATGACGTAGTTAAGGTAAACGCATTTGAAAACAATTTATTTCGTTTTGATATCGTAAGAAAAATATGTATATGTCCGTCTGGTCGACTTTCTTAAAGGAAGAGGAAGGTGTCGAGGGATAATATCAAGTCATTCGAAACTTTGCGTTGGCCAGTTTAACACACTAGCATTCACACACATGATAGAGACGAAACGTTAGTATATATATATATATATATATATGTATATATATATACGGATAGCAGGACCGTTGTTACTTCCGCGAGAGGGACACACACACACAATCACACACATACGAACACACAGATACACATAAAGTATGGACCGGTTTCTACTCGAGAGTAAAGTATCGCCCTCTCTTTCTCTCTCTCTCTCTCTCTCTCTCTCTCTCTCTCTCTCTCCGTGTGCGCGCGCACGCGTTAATTTTTATTTTTTTTTCTTCGTAGAGATTCCAAGTGCCGTGTAATGGAAGACGCGTTTACACCAATGTATATAAACTTTAAGTGCCCTCCTTCCTCTCGTGTGCATTAAAAACAACCTCCAGATCGAGTCGCTCGAGTCGTCGTTGCGATAACATCGAGTCAAGTTCGACGTCTCTCTCTTCTTTGGAACGACACATAGTTCTAACAATAAGTGCTAAAAGAAACGGATAGTGCGTGTATGCCCATGAAAAATGTATGGAGAGAGTCGGTCGAAAGTTCTGAAAAGTTTCTTAAGCGATTAAAAAAAGAAAGAAAAAAAAAAAACAAGAGAAAAAGAAAAAAAAAACAATTCCGTCAATTACTCTCTCTACTGCTTTCTAAGCCCAATTTTTTCTTTTCTTTTGGATCGTACGAAAGTTCTTAAAGTTTGTAACAGATCGGCCAGAGAAAGAGAGGGAGGGGGAAGAATTCTTTTCTAAACGATAATAAGAATCGATAAAAAAAAAAAAAAAAAGAAATTAGCTAAGAGAGTCTTGAAATCGAGTTAATCGAATTGATTATTAATATCGTTTAGAAATTTTTGACCGAACCTGTACGTATACTTGCACGTATTTACTACGTGAAAAAAAAAAATACATAAATATATACACACATATATATTCATATATATATTTCCTATATAAAAACGAGTAAGAGATTGGTCATCGCGCATTAGTTGAGACATATTTTTAATCGAACCTCTCGAGTGGAAGAAGAAGAAAAAGAAGAAGAAGAAGAAGAAGGAGGAAAGCTCGACGGTATTTCGTCATTCATTCCGATAAAAGATAAAACTCGTTCCTTGGCCTGGGTACATTGTGTATCGATTGGCGCGTAGCCAAGAGTAGAAGGTGGTTTATTTGTCTTATATTCTCGTTATAATGGTGCATTATTCATGAAAAAGCTCGTAGGTTACGTCGGACTCGTTTAGTCGATAACTCGTTTCATATGTCGCGAACCCCCTTCGTTGGTTTCATTAAATTTTCAATCCGGAGGATTCCAAAAATATCACTTAATACCGATCATCCCCGTCCTGTTACGTTCATATTCCAGTTTAAACATGGAATATTTCTATTTAACAATTTGTCGTCGTCATCGTCATTAAAAAAAACTTTAGCGACCTGTATGTCTCTCTCTCTCTCTCTCTCTCTCTCTCTCTCTCCTATTACATGACCTTTTTCGTTCTCTTTGAACGTTGTTTCTTTCCTTTTCCTTTTGTTTTCTTATGATTTATTTCGTTTCGTTTCGTTCCGTTCCGTTCCGTTCCGTTCCGTTCCGTTCCGTTAGTTTTTCTACCTCTAAGAGACTTCAATTATGGAAACGGTTCTTTTTAACATACGAAGGACAACGCGTGCCTTTTATCCTATTTAGTTACATATTCGTAAAGTTTACGAAGGTAATAATATATATCCCAAAACGGTATCTCTCTCTCTCTCTCTCTCTCTCTCTCTCTCTCTCTCTCTCTCTCCCTCTCTTTCTCTTGGTGATTTAGTATTTAAACGCGTTCGGTGATGTTGAAATTATGTAATACGGGACGTTAGAGACCACGATATCAAAGCCTTTGAAGGTCCGGTTTATCCTGAAAATCCGCACTCTCTCTCTCTCTCTCTATTTCCTCCTGTCACTTATTATTATATCTTTCTCCGTCTACTCTGGTCTGGTCTGGTCTGGTCTTGTCTGTTCTGCTCTTCTCTCCTCTGCTTTGGTCTGGTCCATCCGTTTGTATTTTTCTTTTTCTTTATCGCTCGATCGCTGTTCGGTCTCTTCCCTCTTTCTCCTTCCATTCGATGATGATGCAGAGAAACTGATCGTGCGTCAAGTGCAGCGTCGCGTGACCAACGGAAATAGAGGAGCTAAATTACGGCTAGACGTAATTGAAAATTAATTGAAGCTCGCTTTCCAACCTTTTCGACGGGGTATACGAGAAAAGCGACGGAGCGATAAACTGCTGAAGTTCTTTCTTTCTCTTTCTATATTCCTATCTCTATCTCTATCTATATCTTTATCTCTATCTCTATACCTTTCATTCACTTTCTTCTTTTTTTTTTTTTTCTTACTTTCTTTCCTTCTCTCTCTCCTTCTCTTTTCTCTATCTTTCGTTGATAGCAATCGAGTGAAACACGGCGATAACCGCGCACAAGATCGACCGGAACACGAATTCATTTAGAATTTTTTTTTTTTTTTCGAAATTATTCGCCGCATTGAGGACGGTTGTGATCGGGTAGGGGGGAAGGAGGAAAATATTTACCTGCCGCGGGGCCTTTCTTGTCCCAATGAGAAAGGAGTGTTGTTGTGCGGTAAGCTCGATTTACGATGTAAATGAAAACGCGATGTCTCTTGCGGGCTTACGAATTCTTAACGAAAAAATAGTCCGTTACGACGATAGGAAACTTCCAAATTTAACTCTCGTTAAATTTATATATATATATATATATATTTCTTTTTTCTCTCTAATTATATTTTAATCGATAGTTTGGTAATTTCCAACTTATCGGGAACGTCGTTACGATCGTGTATCATACATTTTAGATAATTAATTTTACGTGGGTTTAAAAACGAGAAAACTAATCGAAGGTGTTTCGTGTGTCGTGGATATTCGTAAAAGGTATAGATTAAACAATATATTTTGTTACCTTAAAAATCTCGTTACTAACGATCTGTACATTGTTAATTCACCAATGAATTATCGTTGCATTCGAGAGGATTTAATTGGAATATGATATTCTATCGAAATTAATTTGATGAAAAATTATTATTATTATTATGATTATTACCATTATCATTATTATTATGATTATTATCATTATCATTATCATTATATACAGATTACGATCGGTGTATATACCATACCTATGATCGATCATTTTAAAGCTTCGCGAGATTTATGGCAAATCGGAGAAAGGAGAGATCCTAGAGGACCGGGAAACGCGATGACGAAAGAATGAAATCAGATTAAATATTGAACATGGTTTCAATCGTTCATCCGTTAAGGGTAAATAAATGTCGAGGGAAATGATCTCTTATAACTGAGAAAATTAATAATTGATATATATGTGTGTGTGTGTGTGTGTGTGTGTGTATGATAATAAAATGTTTAAACTGTCGGCGTTTTCACGGAGTAAATACAGGGGGATTTCGAACAGTAGTTTTACCACTTTGGCTTTACACCGTTTCCATCGGTCTTCCTGTAAAGGACGTTCTGGGAGAAAGACAGAGAGAGAGAGAGAGAGAGAGAGAGAGAGAGAGAGAGAGAGAGAGAGAGAGAGAGAGACAGAAAGAAAGAGAAATCGTTTGGAAGGTAACATAGCTTGTTCTAATTATCTCACAAAGCGAGCCAGGTAATCTTTTTTCCTCCTCTCCTCGTTTTTCATTTTTCTCTTTCACCCCTCTTTTTTCCTTCTTTCTTCCTCCATTCTTTTTCTCCTTTTTTTTATTCTTTTTTCTTCTCTTCTTCTCCTTTTTTTTTTTTTTTTTTTTAAATACATATCGCCCCAGGGTTGCCGAGCGTCGACGAGAAAAAATGTCGACGGCGCGTTTGATTAAAGAAAGAAAGAGGACGTTCGAAGGAAACACACGCGCAATAAGCCTCTGGTGGAAACGAGAAAGAGTGTGACTGAGTGAGTGAGCGAGCGAACGGACGCAAGAGCGTCACGTGTCGTGTGCGTGCGTCTATTTTGTGTGTGTGTGTGTGTGTGTGTTTGTAAAAGAGAGATAGAAGATAGGGGGTGGAAAAAGGAGGACGTCAAAGTCGACAGAGAAAATCCGTGTATTTTATAATATCGGCGTTATATGGATGTCAAGAGCAGAAGCGTGTTGGTCGCTTCGTTGTACATATATACACGCCCCCTTATATATATATATATATATATATATATATATATATATATATATATGAGTGTATATGTGTATATAAATATTAATATTTCGATTTTATATTCGCTAGAAATAGACGACCGATTTACGTTGGTTTGTTCAAAAGAAATCTACTATCGCAAGGAAACGTACACACTCACACACACACACACACACGTTCGGTCGCTATGACGTCCTATACAAAAATGTTATTTAAAGTTCTATTTTTTTTTCTTTTTTCTTTTCTTTTTCTTGTTTTTTTTTCAACCTTTTTTCTCATTTCTTCTTTACTGTTTTACCGTTCTATCTTTATACCACGTTACATTGTTTATAACAATAGGGCTTTTGTCCCGATGAAAAATCGAATTTTCATTTGTTTTCTTCCTTTCTTTTTTTCGTTCCATTCACGTTCGTCTTTCTTTCTATCCCTCTTTTTCTTCTCCATTTTCTGCCTTTACTCTTTCTCTATCGTTTCGTCGATTTAACATTTATTTAACATTGTTTTAAATATATTTGTGTTTCATCGTTGTACGTTTTCGGTATTCTTCTTCGTTTTTATTTCTCACGCAAGGGTGAGAAGATTGCAATCAGAGGGAGGGGGAGAGAGAGAGAGAGAGAGAGAGAGAGAATAAAAAGAAAAACAATTCGTTTCGTTCTTTCTCATAGGCACAGGAATGACGGGGATCGTTTCGTGTGTAAGTGTTAAATATGGAAGTATGTATTAACGAAAGGAGGCAGCTGAAGTATTTCCGGTCAGATGCATCGGTCGACCTTGAGACTCGACTTTCCGACCCCCTGGGTTAGATGCATGGGCTGTCTCTTTCTCTCTCTCTCTCCTTTTCCCCCCGAACAGCGAACTTTCAGTATGCTCGTAAAACGTGCACTTACCGTAGCTGCGTGTAATTCGTGATGGCCTACTTGCGAGTAACATTTTCTATCTATCTAGTAGTAGTATATGTATATCTATATATATATATATATATGAAACGTTTTCCATTTATGTACTTTATCAGTAGTACATTACATATGTGTAGGTATGTACTATTTATTCGTATTATCGTATACGATTATTCATGGTTAAACGCAATGAAAATTTTGTTCGGCTCGTTTGTAGATTTTCATTTATGAGCCTTTCGCGTTTGTTTAAAAGAGAAGTAATAATAAAAAGCGTGAAAAACACCATAGATATTAACGTGGATGTTTACGTTGTGTGTGCGTCTCTCTCTCTCTCTCTCTCTCTCTCTCTTTCTGTCCTTTTACGAAGCTTCCTAAAAGCACTATCGATCGTTACGGAACGGATGAAAGGTGTAGGGTGAGGGGGTCACTTAGGGACAATGGCACCGACTCATAGACCAACCAGCAAACTATCCTACCATTTTGACGACGATGACTCAATGTTAATGCTCCTTAGGATTATTATCTTTCTGGTACGAGAGAAATCGTGAAGGGGAGAAACTATACAACGTGGATTATTGTTGGGCGTGAAACATTTCTTTTCCTTTTTTTCTTTCTTTCCTTCTTTCTCCCCACCCCTCGCCCTCCCCTATCGATACGAACCGACGGGCGCGACGATAAGACGACATCGATTAGTTTTACCGCTTTTATCGATGAACCACCTATATTTTCTCGTTGTCCTTGGACGGAGACGGAGGGGGGAGGAGAAAGAAATGAAAAAAAAAAAGAAAAGAAAAAAGAAACGAAACTATTACAAAATCGGCGATATTATAACGTCGGCGAGATACGTAATATCGACATATGTACAGACATAAGTCATAACTGCACAAACAACTACCGTTCGTTGTCGTTGCATAATATTACGTATCGACAATTTACATATTTACCGATCTAAATGATGCAACGTATTCGAACGTTTCTCGTTTCGTAAAATCTACGATGTACACGTCGATTCGTTTATATATCATCGCTGATATTTCTACTTATTATTTATCAATACGCGAAAATATCGGGATTTGTTCGTTCGTACGTTCGTTCTTTACTTCTCTTTTTTTCTTTTTTCTTTCCCCTTTCTCTTTACGCGCCGAGATTAAGTCGCGCTCTAAAATAACTTTGTACAGTTCGTTTGAAAAGGAAAAAATATGGATAATTCTGTGTACGATTCTTTCGAGCGAAGGTTTTCAACGTATATAAAAGATCTCTGATTCGTACGTTTCAATCATCGTGGACGCGTGTAAAAAGGAAAATGATCGCATGAAAAAGTTAAAAAAGATAAAAAGAAAGAAAAAAATTCAGAGAATATCTCTAGGAAAGGTCAAGGTTCTTTATCGAGTATTTAACGCGATCAATGAAAGAGATTCATGTACAGCAGGTATTTAAATGCATTCGCACAACACGATAGGAAGCCGTCAAAAGCAGAGGCTCGGGTCGTGTTTTGATTGGCAGCTTTGTTATTATTTATATAACCAATTTTACGTTTTTGTCCGAGGTACATATTTTCATTGACATTTGATTTAAATGTATCATTTCTGGCTCGATGGGTGTTTCGCTGTAAAGCATTTTATATCTCGTTTCCTTTCTATTTTCGTGCATCGTTTCTTGTAAAAGACAAAAAGAAGAGATTACAATGAGAGAGAGAGAGAGAGAGAGACTGAGAGAAAATTCAAAAATTATAAAAATTAACAATCGTTTGTTATTGTGTATTTTAATGATTACAATTGCAAATTATCTTGACCAAAATTTTATTTCCAACGAACATTATATCCACAAATAAAATATGTATGAACGATATAATGATCGTGTGTATATATATATATATTCATACGCATAGGTACGTGGATATGCAAATGAGATCTCACAATTTTGTGCTGGCATTGTCTTAGTCGTATAAAAATTATTCCGAGAATTAGCTAAATCGGCTTTTTTTTTCTTTTTCTTTCTTTTTTTTTTTTTTTTTTTTTTTTTTTTATATAACATCGACTAAGAAGACTTTCCCGAGTCTCTTTGAGCTCGGCATTAGTTTCGCACGGCCAAGTGCGACCGCCTGTATAAGTACCACCTGTTACCTTCGAAGCGAAACACCCGCTCCAATTAAGGGAATGACCTTTTTTCTTTTTTTTTTTCCTTTTTTTTTTTTTTTTTATCTCTACTCTCGTACCGTGACGAAAGGGAAACTGCAAGTTAAATATTTTCAATCCCTTTCTTTCCCCTTCTTCCTCTCACCGCCCATGTTTCTTATTTCAGTGAAGATAAAAATATAAAAACTGTTCGCAGCTTGATGGACCCTAAATACCGTTTTGTTAAAAGTCAATATAAAACACGATGGAAGCGATTGAAACCGATGCTAAGAAAGTTAAAAACTCGTGCGATTTCTCACGAAATCGGATTTGCTCGCGAGAAAAATCTTTAAGGTGTTTATATCGATTAGATCATTTTATTCGATAATAATAATAATAATAATAATAATAATAATAATAATAATAATAATAATAATAATAATAATGATAATAATAATTCCTATCGCGTGTCCCCACCTGAATAAAATTGCGATTATTCGTAATTAATACGATGAAATGCATTTATGCGGTAAATAGAGTTGGAGAACATCCAGTGAAGTTAATAAATTACTAAACGCAACAATGTTCGAGTATCATTCTTGCGGTCATTATACACATGCCGCACATTATACAGCTATATTGTTTAAAGTGATATTGGGAAAATTTAATCGTTAAAACTATGTCACAGATAAGCTATTATTATCCAGACAAATAGACATCGCACATCGTAGGGAGATGAGGTATAGATATTTTCTCTAACTAACATTCTGTTATCCCACGGGAGGAAGTGGGAATAAAAATGTCATCCCATAAAAATATATACCGTAAGAGAGAAGATATACATTTTCGAAATCGATTTAAAAGAATCGCGTTTCTTCCGACGATGACGCATCGTTGTCATATAAACGAATGTGTTTGTGTATTCTTGACAGAAAACAAATATGGACCTGAACGAATCGTCGTCGTCGTCGTCGTAATTGCATTTGTAAAATGGTTTAAAAGAACCACGTTCATGTTCTTGGCAATTCGCGATATAATAGACCTTCGAAATCGGGCGGACGCAATATTCTTATTTCACTTTAATCCACGATACGCGTTTTTAAGTTTTTTTTCTCTTTTTCGTTTTCTCCCCCTCCCTCCCTTTCTTCTTCTTCTTCTTCTTTTTTCTTTTTTTAATCGATCACATCTGATAGCAAACGATCGCAACTTGCTAGTTAATGCGATAGACGCGTGAACGCGGATGGGTTGTGCAGGGCCAATAAAGAGATGACCGAGTATAATTCTGGATAATGTCCAATGCTTAGTCTTAGCTATCCTCGAAGAAACGTCGTTGCCTAAAATATTAAACTAGGTCACCAAACGAGAAAATCTAAACCGACGTCTCGAGAAATTTACCGAATTATCATTAGATCGAAATTTCAATATTTAACTGACAATAAAAATACTATTCATTATTATCAAACGTTCTCAAATAATGTATTGTATTGGATAATACATCTTTTTTCATAAATATTACAACTTAAACACACACGCGCGCGCGCTCGCGCGATTTGTAGACTTATAAGATGTCTCATTCTCAGAGAGGTTTGATCACGAAAATCCGGTTTTTAATTAATGAAAGAACACGAAGAAAATTCTCTATCGCGATCGCGTGAACGGTACGTGTATGTGCGGGACGTATCCGCGGGTAGGGCTTTTGCGGTAAAAAAAAAAAAAGAAAATAATAAAATAATCTAAAGAAAATAATGATCGCGTCCCAGTAATATATCTTATATGAGCTAGCGTCCAATAACGAAGCGTACGAGATGCGATCGTTATGGGAGTGTACTTTATTAATAACCACTGCCCACTCGTATGTCCAGGTGATAGACTTCGGCTCGAGTTGCTACGAGAACCGGCGCGTCTACACTTATATACAAAGCCGCTTCTACCGGGCCCCGGAGGTGATCCTTGGCGCTGGATACGGCATGCCGATCGACATGTGGAGTCTAGGCTGCATTCTCGCGGAACTATTCACCGGGATCCCGCTGTTGCCGGGTGAGGACGAGGCGGATCAACTGGCGTGCATAATCGAACTCCTAGGTATGCCGCCAACCTACCTCCTAGAAAATGCAAAGCGCCGTAGAAATTTCATCAGTTCGAAAGGTTATCCGAGGTACTGTACGGTGACGACTCTGTCAGACGGTACGGCGCGTTTCGGTGGTGGCCTATCGAGGAGAGGAAAGCTCCGTGGCCCACCTGGTTCGAGAGAATGGAAACGGGCATTGAAAGGCTGTGACGATCTAATGTTCATCGATTTTATAAGGGGCTGCCTCGAGTGGGATCCTAAACTGAGGATGACGCCAAGGATGGCACTCAGGCATGCTTGGTTACGGCGTAGATTACCGAAGCCGCCCTCGGAGAAGATCAACGACGATTACTTTCCACCACCGAGAACTTCCGTTACCGGTCTGAGAACGCCGGCTTCTTCCGGTAGCAAGACCACCACCACGGGTGCTACCACTACCACCATCAACACCACAGCCATAAATACGGCCACTACCACGACCACTACTGCCGTCGCTGCTGTAGCGGCCACTGCTAGGAGCAATACCCTTCAGTCGACGAACGTCAACCCTGCACCGACCAGAAATAAAGTGCGACAAAAACCGCAGCCGCAACAGCAACAGCAGCAGCAGCAGCAGCAACAACAGCAGCAGCAGCAACAACAACAACAACAACAACAACAATTGAATGATTTCTATTGTCGCAGATCGACTATACACTCAAGGCATCCACAGTCGGGTATCTTTGGCAATACGACGTCGGTTCAAACTACGGTTCATGCAGTTTCCTCGAATCATCAGCCGAGTCTTAGCAGTCATCAGTCCTTGAATTCGGTCGGCACTGCTGGATCGCAACAGCAACAACATGGCGGCAGCCATCAATTGCACCAACAGCAGCAGCAACATCAAAGCAACGGATCGTCGCATGGATCTTCTTCCCATGGATCTTCCTCCCATGGATCCTCCTCTCACGACAGTCATAGTTCGCACGGTCCTTCGAGTGCTTTGAGTCGCGTGATATTAAGCAAAGAGTTCATCGAAGAACTCAGACGTTATGCCGAAATATGAGGACGTCGGCTCACACGCGTGCCACTGCCGTCATGCTCGTTAATGACTTCGAGTAGCGTTGACCTTCGAAACCGTGCGCGGACGGCTACGTTGACGTCAAGGTGAACGAGGAAGGGTCGTGAAATCGAAAGGTTAATGATCCTTCGAAGCTTTGCCAGAATACAAACACTCTGTGCGATTAATGACCTCGCCCTATACACGTTCTAGGCGAGCGTTTAGATATATATAAATATATAAGTGACTTCGCGTATTACGAGAGAGATTGACCCACGTTCGACCTATTTAGACCTATTTCGTTTCTTTTTATTATTATTATTATTATTATTATTATTATTATTATTATTATAATATATTTTTCTTTTGTTTTGTTCTGTCAATCCGATCTGTAGGAAATTGGTCTTTAACCGGGTGTGTAATATCGCTGCATTTTGTCGATGTCGTAATTCGATTTTTAATTGTGACGCCGATGAAAATTCGTCGTAACGTTAAGGCACAAAATTTCATTTAGATTTATTATAAATGATACGTGATATTCGTCGGAGTGACTAGTCGTCTATTCCACCAGCTCTTATCCACGAAAGCCACGACGACTCTCTTTCTCATTTTAGCATCGTATCGTATGTTAGTGCTCAGTTTTCTTTTGTTTAGCCGCCTAACGTTTGCTCCTGCTGTCATTGCTGGATCCTTTGTAACGAACCGTGTTGTTATTTCACTAGCTAGCTGGAAGGCCGCCGTAGGCGCATAAATACGTACACATATATACATACATACATACATACATACATACATACATACATACATACATAAGGCATTTCCTCGCCGTCGGTGAATTGGTATCGTGCGAAACCTCATTTGTATCGACATTTATTACATTGTCTTGACTTTGAGGTTATTGTGCCAGGTAGGTCGGGGAACAGCGAAGGGCTCGTAAGCGTGTATAACGTCGTCGATGAATCGATCCGGGAAACTCGATTGAAAGGGTTTCTCTAACTCCGTGGACTCCTGTATAGTAAGTAAAGCAAAATTGTACAATGGATTTTTCTTCTGGGCGTGTATCATTAAATCTGATTTCGTTAAATTCGTGTCACGGGAAATACTCATTTAAATTAAATTCAATAATATTTCGTTATCATTTCGCCGTCTACTTTAAGGAATCTCGCGTGACGTTTTATCGTTAAAGGGTAACGTTAAAATTCCCCCCCCCCCTCCCCCCACCCTTCCCCCATGAAACCTCAATTATACTTCCTATCGATCTTGAGACACTTGACCTTTTTAATTTGCATATCGGAGAATATCGTTTGAACGCGAGGTAAAGTTAGAAGCACTTCCCTTTGAATATTTTTCAATGGACAATATATAATTGTGTATATTGTATTGTAGATATAGGTATAGAATATATAGGTATAGAATATATATATATATATAATATAAATATATAAATATATATATATATATATATTTATATATATATTTATATTATATCGGCGAAAGAAAGTTGTGAGAGTCTTTAACGATGAATAATTTATTTTGTACAAATTGTATGAGAAAGTTGCACGTATGTTGTATTAAATAATCCGACTATAATAATTTTTCAACGAGAAAATCTTTTTTTACGAAAATTTTATTGAATTTTCGAATTATCGAAGGAATTTCGTTTACTTTTACACGGCACATCGAGATAATTAGTCACATTTCGTGGTGCATTTTTTAAAATGATTATCCGCGCGTAACGAGTTAGTCATTTTATAATATTATAGTATAATCTAACGTAGCGCTCAACTCGTATCCGATACTTGTTATACGTATACGCGTGTACGTTGTACGAGAGTAAAAGCGATGAACGAATATTCATACGCGGAATATTTGTAAATTATGATAGCTCGAGTGCACGTATAAATACACACACGTTGGACTCGATTTCATCCTAAATCTCGTATTACCGGTTGGTTTTACACGCTTCCGCCTAACGAAAAAGCATAGGCGAGGTTTGCTTCGATTAAATGCGAGAATTATTCCCGAAGACTTTGAAAATGCGATACGAACGTTAATCGACACATCGGCATTAATGAAAAAGGGAGAAGCTCAAAAAAAAAAAAGTAAAAAAGAAAAAAAAATCGTAAAAGCGTGTTCCGTACATCTTCTCTTCTTGATAAATACTGGTTCGTGAAAAAGTATTAAGAAAATAAAAATAAAAAAGAAAGTAAGAGAAACGTTTCGACGATGCCATTCAGCAGGTCTAATCGAAAAGGTTCGTTATCCTGAAGTAACATCTTTTTTTTTATTTTATTTATTTATTTATTTATTTTTTTTTTTTTAATTATCTTTTACAATCTGATACGACGTTGTATTAAGTCGGAAATTCGTCGCAATTATTTGCTTACTTTGGCGTTCCAATTGGTAAAATTAAATCAAGTGTACTCTGATAAATATTTTATATAATAACATCGTCGGTAATGAATGCTTTAAAAGAGCATATTTTGTACGATTAGCAATGACAGGATTGAGCAGCGAGGCAATCAAAGAAACAGAGTGATATTCGGTTGTCGAAAGTTGATACCGAACAGGATAACGTTATGTGATATGGAATTTAAAGCCGTACTGTCATTTATATTGGCAAAGAAGATATATATATATATATATGTATATGTATGTGTATGTGTGTATATATATATATATACATATATATTATCAGATTAAAAAAAAATAAAAATATAAGTTATATCGCGCTGTAACGCTAATTATAACAAGCCGCTAAAATTTAATAAGGTATGTATTATATTATGTGCATATATATATATATATATATATATATATATATATATATATATATATATATAACGAGAAAGAGTAGAAAGTTGCCATCGTGGTTACGAGAAGAACATATAAAATGTGGTGTTAGTAAAACGTTGCATTAACTCCTTTTATCATTTCGAGCATTCTTCCTTATGAGGCGTATTTTAACGTACCACCTCGCCCCCTCGTGCTTTTTCATCCTTCGTGATTCGTCGTGCGCAAAAGAAAGAGAAAAACAAAAAAAGAACAAAAAATAAGAAAAGAAAAGAAAGGCGGGGTGGGTGAGTGAGGAGAAAGAGAGAAAGAGAGAGAGAGAGAAAATTAATTGGTCGGTAAATGCTAATAGTTTACGTTATGTGTAACAAGAGAAACGTAAGATGGAGGGGCAAAAAGGGGGATACGTAAAATACGGGGGTGGGTTGTAAGGAACGATTTGTTTGGTTCGGTTACGGTAACACGAGATGGATACTTCAACAAGCATTTAAATAAATAAGTTACATAGTTTTCTGTAATTTGCTCTATGACGTCTGTCAAGGATCGATCGACACGCCACTGCCAATAACTTCTTCTATAAGTTTTATCGCTCGAACTTTTTTGTTTTGTTTTTGTTTTATATATATATGAACGGGCGCTCTCATTTTATTTACGTGCCTAGTCCCTTTGTCATTTTCTTCAAGATCACCTTGAGTTACGTCAGAGCGAGGTACCGCCGTACACCCAATATTACACGCACCTGACATACACACACAAACACACACACACAATACACAAAATACACGTACATACACACACGAGCATATTCCTTTCGAGACTTGGGCACGGATTTTCGAAAGTCGTGTTTCTCCAAATGCTGCGATCGCGATCGATATAATATTACTACGAGCTCGAAAGTGAGTATAAAAGTGTGATATAAGTACGTACGTATGCATTTACACGTAAAAAAAAAGAATATACAAACACACCGTACACGTGTCCATGATTTATTTATATACGAAAATATTGTGTAAGCATTTATTGGCAGAATCGCGAGAAAGAGAGTTAATTATTACTTATCACAAGGACTCAGTTGCTTGTAATACTATTATTATTATTATTATTATTATTATTATTATTATTATTATTATTATTATTATTATTATTATTATTATTATTATTATCATCATCATCATCATCATCATCATTACTATTAATATTATTATTATTATTATTATTATTATTATTATTATTATCCTCATTATTACTATTATTATATTAATACTGTGATTAACGTTAGGGACTTCGTTGTTTGCCACGCTCGACCTTGGCTTCTCAAACACCAACGCGTTGATTATCATTGCCAATATATACATATATATATTTATATATGATCTCTCTCCTTTCATCAGAGAAAGAAGGACACAAGAGATCTATAGTCTGTCTGACTCTCTTTCTCTCTCTTTCTCTCTTTCTCTTTCTCTCTTTCTTTTTCTATTTATCTATCCCTTTTCTTTGGGATCGTTGTTTCTTATTTTTAAACCCTCAAGTGATTTCCTTACTTTCTAACTAATCGTTACAAAAAAAAAAAAATATATATATATATATATATATATATATATATATATATATATATATAAAGAGAGACCGGAAAGAAAAAGAAAAAGAGAGAAAAAAGAAAAGATAAGTTCTCTCGTGCAACGCGTTACGACGCCAAATAAGGTATAATAAATGATAGCTTTAGGCGTAAATATATCGTACGATGTAAGTGCAGACGATTTCAAGGTCGGAAGGACTCCTACTCAAGGTAAACGAGGGTGTTCGTGTTACGATTGTCTGGTAGTCGTTCGCCGTCCGGCTTTCCATAAAAAGCGTACGAACGTAGTACGTCAACTGCTATGCGTCTGCCTGCGTAAGTACGTATGTACGTACCGTACGTACGTACGTGCGTGCGTGCGTGCGTGCGTGCGTGCGTGCGTGCGTGTCTGCCTGCTCTCGTTGCACGTATGTACATCTCCTTTTTTATCTTTACGCCATGTTCCTTCCATCTTCGTCCATAGAAGAGAGAAAGAGAGAGAAACTAGATCATTCAGAAGCACGTCAATTCCTTTTTAATTTATCACCGATTTAACATTACCAGGATTCACGTTGAATTCCTTTTCCACTAGACCGGAAATGAAATCTTCATTCCTCAAGTAATCGCATGCAAATTTCCTATCCTTTTTCCTTCCATTGTTCAGCCATTTCTCTCTCTCCCTCTCTCTCTCTCTCTCTCTCTCTCTCTCTCTTCCTTTTATTTTTTTTTATTTTTTTATTTTTCTTTCCCCATACGATCGAACGTAGAATAATTCTCGGAATCTTTTACCAACGGTCTTCGCACTCGAAGGACCTCGAAGTCCTTCATTTATCTTGATATCAAGATTCCTCCTTAAAGGCAGAGTGTATATAATTACAGGTATGGTGCTCTATGAACCGTGAAGAATTTTTTTTCGTTCTTTTTTTTTTCTTACTATCCCCTCTCCGCTTTCTTTCTTTCTTTTAATCTCCATTTTCGAAATATATATATATATATATATATATATATATATATATATATATAAATATATAAATATATTTCGTACTTTCTTTCGCACGGTAAGATCTTTTATGAGGCGAAACACGGTCTTAATTTTTCGATCCGCGAAAAGGCCTTTCTCCTTTCGCGAATTTTTTTTTGCTCATGCTCCAATCAGGAGAAAAAAGAAAACGCAATTATAAAAAATGCAATTATAAATTTCATATATGAGAGAAAAAGGAAAAGAAGAGAAGGAAGGAAGAAAGAAAGTAAGTAAGAAAGAAAGAAAGAAAGACATGCTAAGGATCTTTTTACTTCGATTGATTTGCAACGAAGCGAAGCAAATAGGAAAAGAAAAGTGCGCTCTCCGTTCGGTTTGTTGCTTTCGAATGTAAGAAATGTGATAAAATCTCGTTCCGTTTCGTGTCAGAATCCTTTTTTTTTTTCGTTTCCCTTTATTCCTTTTTATTGTATTTTATTTTATTTTTCTTTTCCCTCTCTCAATATCTTTTATCGCACTGCTCTCGTACAGAAAGGGATACTTACCGTTTAGAAGATCTAAAGAAATGCGATAAAAGCTCCATAAGAAATTGCAAATCCTTTTCACCGATCCTCCGGGATAAGAAATATTCGACAAGTAAATGCGAACGCGAAATCTACGCGAAATGGCGACCATTTATATCCGGCTAGATATTTCAATAATGATAAATAGTCGTTTGTAACTCGCGAACGCTGTAAGGAGACGTCGTCGATAATGAAATAATCTAGAAGACGTGACGAGAGAAAGAAAACACGAAAAGAAAAGAACAAAAAAGAAAACGAGAAATTAAATAGAAAATATTATAGTGGGATCAGACATCGAGAGAACTGTTTGTAAAAAAAAAAAAAAAAAATAATTTGCCTTTAGACGAATAATTCAATTGGTATTGTGATTAAATTATATAAAAGTTAATAATAAGCTCGCGATAATTTTATATATACATGGAGATATATATATATATATACATACATACATACATACAAATATATACATACATACATAAGGAGATACGTACATACATACATACCTACGTACATAGATATGTACGATTACGTGTTTAAGCTCGCGGTAAAAAGAGAAAGCTCCCAGGTACGTCGTTCGTGAGCAAGTAAGTCAAGTCAAATGAAATAAGAATGTAGGAGTATATAATATACCCTATGCTTTAGAAAACAACGCAAAAACTAAAAAGAAAAACTAGCCGCACGATGTTTCCCCTTTTACGTTGTGCCGATGATAAGACAGACCATTGAAGCTACTAAAACTCGGAAGTAAGAAACAAAATAAAAAATATCTCGGTCGATCACGCATATTTATGTATATTACGTTTTAGTTAGTTACACGATAGTCTTATATGATAACTATGTGAACAAGAGTGATAGAATGCGAGGGAGAGAGAGAGAGACAGAGAGAGAGAAAGAGAGAAAGTGAAATGTCGATATGAAAGATACGAAAGAAAGCGAGAAAGAAAGAGAAAGTAAAATAAAGCGCGATAGAGAAAACGAGAGACTGTAACACGTTTCTATATAATAATTATATATATGTATAATGCGATAAGCCGTTTGTATGATAATTAAGAATTTCGTAATTATTCTGTAGGAATAAACATTATGGCGCGTGTTATATATACATATATATATATATATATATATATATATATATATATATAAACGACGTATACATATATACATAAAAACATAAGTAAAATATATATGTGGCGAGGTGCTTCAAAGTTCGTTGAACGCGCCCCCCCTCCTCCTTGCCTTGTGAACTTGCTCCTAATCTCGTCGTAATGTCGATCAACCGACGAATCCTTCTCCTTCATTTCTCTAAGTCAGGTCGAAGAGAATTTTCATGTGTGAGAACGCGTGTTTCTATGTATGTATGTACGCATGTATGTATGTATGTAACTGTGTGCCTGCCTGTCTGTCTGTCTGCCTGCGTGTATTTTCGTCGTGCTGCTTAGTTCGCGGCTTGGATCGATGGCCGATTCGATCGTTGTCCTTTGTTATTTACTTTTACGATTGTACGAAATCGATATACGTAAGTGCGTACATAAATGTATACATACGAAAAAAAAAAAACAACAAACAAACAACATAAATAAATATATACATACGTACATACATACATACATACATGCATGCATACATACGTATATAACTTATTCAGGTATATAGAATCTTTATATACAGATTCGTATTCGGCACAACGTGAACGAACGAAGATACTCGAAATGTTTTGTAAGTAGGATGATCAAAAAGACAAAAAAAGAGAGAGAGAGAGAGAGAGAATCGGAGTACAATACCGATCGATTCTTTTTGGCGATAACGAGAACGATAGATTTTTTTTCTTTTTTTTTTTTTTTCTTTTTTGAGTAAATAGATACGAATAGACACGTTTTACCTCTCACGTTCCTCCACTTTCGGAGATAGAACACCTATCGATTTGTATGCGACATCGCTTATACATACATACATACGTACGTACGTATATACATACATATATACATACATACAGAGATACATATAATGAAATATTTGTACGTTATTACTCGCCGAGCCGTTCCTCCGACACTGTGCATTTCATTGGCCCTTGTATCACCTTTTACCGTTTTTCTCGTGTATCGAATCGATATATATATATATATATATATATATATATATATATATATATATATATTGAAATTTTGTATATAATATATCATTTTTATCCCTGTGATTGATAATAGTTACTTTTCGATGAGTGGTATGCAAGTACGTTCATGCCGGTGCAAAATACTTAAGGAAAACAAATTTATTCACAGGATCCAATGACAATACGCCAGAAGTTGTTAAAAAATCTTTGTATTGTTCCGTTTCTTTTGCGATCGTGTACTTACTTAAAGGGAACACGATATATACGTACATAAATAAATTTATGCATACATACATACATACATACATACATATATACATACATACATACATACATACATACATAAATAAGACGAACATTCCGATAAAATTCACAGTGTATGAATAAGTCGGTTTTATTTGAGTTCGATCGTCGTGCAATAGCGTGTGTATATATATGTAGGTTCATAGACGCATATGTGTAGTATGTTTCTATGGAAAATCTGTATTTAAACGAAAAAGAAGAGGAAATAGTAGAGAGGTGGAAGGAACGAAAGAAAAAAAGGGAAATAAGTATGCTGCCACTTGTAATTTCGCAAACACTCGCACGAACGTTTGTAATGTTGAAGAAGAAGGAGAAGAAGAGGAAGAAGAAGAAGAAGAAGAAGAGAAGAAGAAGAAAAAGTAGTAGTAGTAGTAGTAGAAGAAAACAAAACAAAACTAAACGAAACAATACAAAAATATAATAATAAAAGAGAGGAATTATTCTACAAAGAAAAAAAGTACAAGACGCGTCTCACACACACACACACACACACACACACACACACAAACAATACGTTACGACATATTGAATATAGTCTGTATACAACACACGTTCTATACATAACACGGATCATTACGGATATATACATTTAACCTTTAAGGAATATTTACTGATACACAGGTTTCATCGGTCACTGCGTGTATTCGAAACCCTAACCGCCAATTTGCGGAAACATTATCGTTCGATTTCCTACGATAACGTTTTTGTATATCCTAGTTTTTTTAATCGTATCTAATCGCGATAGTCAAGTTTTTCCTACAATTTTCACTGTTAAAAAATCATCGGGAAAATTCATTTCGCGCTCGTCGCCATGGCCGCTGCAAACGACAACGAAAAATGTTCCGGGAAAAAAGAAAAAATCCTTTGTACGAACGTCCTCCCTCGTTTCTCGTGCACGCACATACACATATAAACGTACACGTATACACATACACATACACATAAACGTACACATTTTGATTAAATTATATTTGTATTTCTTGCGTTCTCGTATTATACATTTATTGTCATACTTATTGTAATATTAGGTTTAATGTTTAATTAAAAACAAATGCTTTTCTCGAAGCATCGATATCTCTTCGTGCAATTTAATATTTTATTAGTCGGGAATCGATTGCAGCGGCAATAATTCCGAAATCGAAAGAAGAGATAAACGCGCCACGCACGCGCGCGCGCGCGCGTACACACACACACACACATGTATACATACATCGTCATCATTATCATCATCATCATCATCATTATCATCACCCTGCTCCTCCAAAAAATATAATTTACGAGGTAAATTCTTAAGATTAACTTGATCCTCTCTTACTTTGTTTCCTTTTATTTTTATTTTGTTTTATTTTATTCTCTTTCTTTTTTTCTTTCGTCTTTTTTATTTAAGTAACAATGCAAGGTTTGATCTCTTACTTTGGTACATACACACATCATTATTATGTATATATATATATATATATATATATATATATATATATATATATGTATGTATATATAAATATAAATTAGGAATGTTATTAATCAGGCAAAGAGGAGCGAACTGCTCTCGTTGCGTTTGATTTTGAAGAACCGTACATTTGCTTTTCTTGTAAAAACGATTATGAGAAAAACCGTGTCGTTTATGTCGATCCACAGCGTCCGGATTGTAATATCGTAATATGTATGTATCGTTCGAACGATCGACAAACTATTACAATAGTAAGAATATGCGTGTTAAAAGAAAATTCAAACAATATGATTCTCTACGAAACACAGAAAGCAAGCAACCCTTAATCTGATTAACTTGTAACGCGTTATCGCTTCAGCGCCGTCCGTCGAGCGAAAACGCGAGAATATCTTTTGGATTTTCTTTTTTCCTCTTTTCTTTTTTTTTTCTTTTTAAGGAAACTGCGCTTCGACTTGATTAAGAAACGAAATATAAAATGCTGCTTATGACGGTTTGACAAAAAAAAAAAAAAAAATAAGAAAAAATATAAAAAATAAAAATAGAAAAAATATTAAATATTTCAAACACCAATGCCTTAAGTTCTTTGAGCGTTTGTCCCATCCGCTCTCGTGTTGCAATTTGCGAGAAAAGAGAGATTGAAATAAAAGAGATAGAGAGAGAGAGAGAGAGTGAGTGTGAGAGAGAGAGAGAGAGAGAGAGAGAGAGAGAGAGAATAAAACGCATTTCCATTGAAAATCGAGATGTGTAAAATATTATGACGACGTGCCCGATGCTTGTAGAAATTTTTCCCCCACGAG
Source organism: Dolichovespula saxonica (assembly GCA_911387935.1). Classification (NCBI taxonomy): domain Eukaryota; kingdom Metazoa; phylum Arthropoda; class Insecta; order Hymenoptera; family Vespidae; genus Dolichovespula; species Dolichovespula saxonica. Next base: position 5,523,627 of record OU427002.1, on the reverse strand, counting down.
AATAATGCAAATTTTTGTGAACGACGAGCTGAATTCAATCGAATCGACGAATTGAAGTCGAACTCGTGCGGGTTATGATCGAGTACGTATTAAATTAATTGTTAAATACATGCAAGAACTGTTTGTTAAATTGCCTAAAAGCATGAGCCGCTTTCGTTCTGCATACTGTGTGTTATTTCTTTTTTCCTATTTTTCTTCTTTGTTTTTTTGGATTATTCGTTTTTCTTCAAAAATTCGAACTATTTTGTCATCTATTCTTTTATAAATCGACAATGATCGGTATCCCGAGACATCGTGAGAAAAAAGTGTTAGCTAACAGGTGGTCTTATATCGGAATGACATTGTTCTATAGAAAATTCTTCGAGCGATCGCTCGATTAAAGGGTTATATCAAAAACGATTGTTTTATATCGTTCTTTGGTACGACTTCAACCCTTAAAAGCTATCAGAGAAAATGATGAAAAGAAATAGTACGATTATGAAAGTTCATTATCATTGTTATTATTATCATTCTTATTTAAAATTTAGATGAAAAAAATAAAATGAGAAATTAATCTGCGTGTTGGGTGTGAGTGTATGATACTGGTGGGTTATAAAAAGTTGAAACAGTGGAATAGGAAAGAAAGAAAGAAACTCAGCGTTAACTATCGTCAATTAAAGATTTGATTTATTAAAAGGAATAATCTCGCTCGGTTGGAGTGAAATTTCATATCCGATGATAACATTCAAAGGTTATAATCCTAAAGGTTAAAACCCTTAACATTCGCGCCGAATAAACACCCACCCCTCACCTTTCCCTATTTTTCTTTTTTTTTTTTGCAGCTTTTTCGCACGAAAATACGTAACTCGAGGATGATACTACATCTCTCTGGGCGCATTAGCGTGTAAATAACTGGATAATAATTATGGCCGCTTGACGCGCGAGAGATGCGCTATGCGAGGAGATCGTTGGATAAAATGTTCCTCCGAAATCGAGGTCATAAATTCTATTGCCGTGTTATATCCACGAGGAGAATTCATTTTTACGCGTTAAAAGAATTTCTCGTTTCGTTTAATACTTTTTTTTATCTTTTTTTTTTTTAATTTCTTTTTTTTTTGACGAAATTTAAAATCCTTTTGTTTTTAACAGGAGAACGACGTAAAAACTTCGGGCGCGCGAACTTTAAAAAAAAAAAAAAAAAGAAAACGTCGAAGCAGGTAAAGTAATAGAGTTGAATAATAGGAAATACGGAGAAAGAGTTTTAACAATTTATATTGTATTATGAGTTAAAGTTTTATACGTTCTTTATTAATGTTAAACCAATGATTATTTTATTATCGTGTACGAGCGCGAGCGTTCGGTATGGTCGGGTAATAATGGAAGATTTTCGAAAAATTTCTATTGGATCAGGCTGCAATTATCTGGCAACCGACTTTTCCGGGTCGGATGTATTTTTAATCCTTCCATCGAGATGTGGTTTACGACTCTGACGTCAAACAGCCAAAGCGTGGATGATTTGCGCACGGATACTTCGGCAAATCGCCAATACGAAGATCGATCGATCACGATGAGCCTTCTCTCTGGTTGCCTTTTGACGGGTTAAAGCAAATGGCGTATCGTCTTTTTTATTTTCCAACTGGATCGTGGGATATTATAATCTGTTGTCGTTTCGACCGTCACTTCTCTATTTTATTTCCTTCGTGCGCGTTAATTTTGTTTTTTTTTTTCCGTTCGAACGATCGTCATCGTACGAATATGTCGTTGAATTTCTTTTAGAAAAATTCGATCGTTCGATCAGTTAACCCGATTCGAATCGAATCTAAGGACGTTATAACATTTTTACGTCTTCCTTTTGACGAGAGAGAGAGAGAGAGAGAGTGAGAGAGAGAAAGAGAGAGAGAGAGAGAGAAGAGACTCCGAGTTCTCGCTCGAACAATGATCCCGAAATGTTTCCGTACTCGTCGGTGGGTAAACCGGTCTTTTAAGAGGCGAGCGAGGAGATCGAACCCATGACACTGTTCCCTGTCTCTTCGTACCTACCACTTATTTTCGGTTCGTACGAATTCAATGGCAAGCGACGTTGGCCATTTGCCAATGGTGCCTCGACTAACCACCGTTGTTCTATCTTTTAAATAGTCGTCTATCCCGTTAAAGTTCCTTTGAACTTTGCCAACGAAGTGACGAAGTACGGAAGAAATATGATTTGGCTTTAATGAGTCAGACCAAAGGATATATGTAATATTTTTTCAATGACGAGGAACCTTCATAGATGCCCATTTTACTTGTGATTAATATATACCTGATGTTTCAAATATCTTGAAACTCTTTTCTTTTTTTTTTCAAGATTTGCAAACGACGATTATTCGTACATCTTTTACGATTGAATAAAAAAAGAAAAGAAATATTCTTTATTTAAACAAGAAGAAGGAAGAGGAAAAAATAATAATGCAACGATGACTATTAATCAATCTGATATTCGCATAACGAAGAGAAATTTTAATTGCGTTTTGAATTTACTTTGAAATACAAATCGATCGATGTCTGAAGTTTCAAATTAATAGTAATGAGATTTAACGCACCGCGGCGTTACTGTCGCCGAATGTATTTTATGACGCCATTAAACGTACCTTGATGTTCTCGATCTATTGACTGTTTCATATGTTGTCTGGTTTATTAGGAATTTATTAAGGATAGGAGAACATTATTAACAATGATACGACGTTTATTATCGAGTTATGTCATTTAATAATTTCTTTATATTTCTTAAATGAAAAATTAATCGACGATTGTACCTTGTAACGTGCTCATTGGCTATTACTTTAAGTCCATATAATAAAAGCCAATAAGCGAGCACGACATTTTCTGTTATGTCGTAATACATTCGAATAATCGTCACGTGATTGTTTCAAAGTGATTTTATTTATTTTAAACATTTGTTACGATATGACTATTATCAAACAAATATATCTTTTGTCAGTATAGATAAAAATAAGCTTTTCGTACATCTAGTCTAATATTTTTACGATTTAATTTTTCTTAAACAAACGAAATTCTCACATCTAACTTAATCATAAAGTGTATGTTAAAGACGTTGGAAGTTATCGAAACTACCTGTCCGGTTCTTACGGAAATTTAAATGTTCACTAAAACTGTTTCGTTATAATATGTGAACATATTATTATCGTGTAAATCGAAATATATACAATTCTATCTTTCTTTCTCTCTCTCTCTCTCTCTCTATTAAATTAGTACTTCAAAATTATTATCAACTTTAAATTATAGACATTCTATGTGTTGTTTACATAAGTTTTAAAATTTAATGTGCGAAGAAGAATGCATATAAGTCCAATCAAATATAAAAATGATCACAGTATTAATTATTATTTATATATACGGTTCATCAGCACTAAAAGGAAGCGAAGTTCTCAAAAATCTAGGAGAAAAACAGTACACATTATTAGCAAGTATGTTATAATTTGCTATAAAATTTATAAATATTTTCTTTGATAAATCTTTCTTTTTTTTTTTTTTTAAAGCTAAATCGTCTTTACCACAACATGGATTATGTTGGTATAATGCACTTAGATCAATAAAAAATAGTTGTGAGAATTTGAATGATAACGAACATTCTCTCTTAGCTTTAAAATTAGCTAATTGTTTTTTGGAAGATTCTGGTCATACCACTTATGATTGCCATCTGAGCACATCAGAAGATATTCGAAAGTAATTTCTTGAATAAATTATAAATTCAATCATTAATTTTTCAAACTTATTTAATAGTATTTGCAACTATTATTTGTTTTAGAGAGTGCATTAATCAAATGTCAGATAGAGCATTCAATGTATATAATGAATTTTATACGCATACAACACATATTTGTTTTTTTTTAAATTATGAAGCATGGCAGGTGGAAACTGACAATACCATTAAATCGTGAGTATTCAATATATAAAATTGTTTTTTTTTGCCAATATATAAAATGTTTATTTAAAATAAATTATAATTTTTAATATAGATTATATAAAGTTTCTTCTCAAATGAAGGAACAGTTATTAGAGGCATCAGAGATGCAAAGCACAATGCTGGAGAGTCAAAAAGAAGGATTACAAATTCAAAAAGAAATTTTAGATCATGGTAAAGAACTTGGAAATGTATTAAAATCTTCATCTGAAACTGTGAATGATATGGTTATGGAATTTAAGTATGTTACAATAGAAATAAACCTATAATATCATTGAGAGATATAAAATATTTATGAAAAAATCAATGTAATTCTTGTTGTATTTTAGGGAATCAGCAAAAGATCAGAGGGAATTACTCTATGAGATTTTTTCTTATATACGTACTTTTCAAAATTGGATTATTGGAGAAGTATCTTGGTTCCAATCCATTATTTATTATACTATCAGTTGTATTCTTTGTGCATTGTTTAGTTCAGTTAAAAGAACTGCAGATGCGCGTGTTGCACTTTTTACAATTCTAAGTCTAAACATTACAATAGAAAGAATGTTGGTTCAATATTATGACAACACTATGCACCATTCTAAACATGACAAGGTAAAAGTTAAAAAATTTTTAAGAAGTTAATTATCATATGAATTAATTATCATATCTGTTCAATAATGTAATCTATATATGTACATATTTTATAAATTTTTTGTAGGTAGAAATAATATATGTAACTTGGTCAATAAGAAAAATATGTTTAACATTATGTGCAGCTACGTTATTGTATACGTATTATTGTTATAAAGACGAGCGATTAGAAAGTTTTCATGCTCTTAGACGAATAGAAAATCGATTAAATAGAATGCAAATCATTACACCTACTAACAGTAATGAGATCTATAATAAGCCTATTCGTAAGTTTATAATTTTTATAAGTATTTGTTATTGTAGAAATATTTTTTAATAATAATTATACTTTATAGGTTATTCCGAAAGATTAGCTATTAAACGTTTGCATGCTACTTCTATGAAGGAGCACGAATCAAATTTTTTTAAATCAAATAAATAAATAATTTTTATATATACCATTTTTGAAATTTATATCCTTTTTAATGGAAAATGCTATTATTTAATGTAAAAAATGTAGATAAGAACAATTTTTATAATTAATATTTATTCTACTTTTTTCTAATATTAATGACACATTGAAGAAACAACTACTTTGGAAAGACATGCATGTCTTAATTTCTTTCTAAATATTTATTTCAAACTTAATGAACATAAATATAACTATAATTATCGTGTAGGATATAATTTTAATAAATAAGAAATTTGCTTTGGAGAAAAATCTTTTGAATCAGGTGTGGGCACTGTTTTTGACCGTGCAATTTTCATTTCTTTGTTCAATTTTGCAAATTTTTGGTTACATTGATAGAACGATGAAAGTTCTTTCTTACAATCAAAATTATTGAAATCCTTTTCTCTGAGACACGTTAAAAGTATTGTCATTTCGTGTAAACAACCTTTATCTGGAAAAATAATAAGTAATTATAAGATTATCATAAAATATCTTGAAAAACATATATATACACATGTAAATCATACCTGACACATCAGATCCTTTATTGGATACATAATTTTTTAATACTAAAGGAGCAATAGGTCTCAATGGAACTTTAGCTTCAGTTTGAGGACGCCGTGCATTAAAACAAGCAAGACTAAATCTCATTTTTTTTATTATTTCCGAATAATCTTCTCAATTACAAAGAATCGAGGTTATATTCTAGTGATACCTGCAAATACGTTAATAGGGAATATAGTAATATTCAAATATTATTTATCGAAATTTATATTTTAAAAAAATATAAATTTTCTTCTTCTTTCGATATAATAATCCAATAAAATTTTATATGCTATACGTACAAATATAATAAATAAATAAAAAAATCAAGATTTATTCTGAAAATTCTTTGGATGTCAGATGGCGCCTACGACGCAATTGCAACATAAACAAAAGTATCGTAAATCGATTGGACGTTTTATCGATTGGACATTTTATCGATCATTAATAAAATAAAAATGCAAGTTTAATTTGATTTTACAAATGGTTATATGAACATTTTGTTATATGAACAAATTCATTTCTATAGAGACGAGAAACCATATACGGAACGACAGACACGGGTCATATGAATTTTAGAGCATTGAACCATGATAATCGATTTCAGTTACTTTGCAATGTATATTCTATAATATAATGCAAATATACTTAGGCAAATTGCGTTTAATATCATATGTAACAATTAAATTGCTTTAAAAAAAAAAAAAAACATTCGAAAATCCTTTTTTATAAAAACAAGTTGTAGTTGCTTCTACTGTCGATGGCGCTGCAATCAATTTTTTATGTCCTATCAGTAACTTAAGTCTGTTCATCATAGGTTTTGTAATGCTTTACGGCAACAATCACTATAGACATAATTATTGACCGATTTTGACAAACGAGATTTCGTTTTAAAGACGAATGTTCAAGGCAGGATATGGTTATTTCAAACTTTAGAAGAAGTTTTATTTACTTGGATAAAAATCGTGTTAAAAAATAGTATATTTGAACAATAGTTTATGCGTAAAAATGAAGATTTTTAAAAAATAATAAAAAAGCCACATCATCGATTAAACCTTCATCTTTAAAACGAGATATCGATCATCGAAATCTTTCAAGAATTATGTTTGAATATGCTATTGGCGTTGATGCTGATTTTGATATTTTTCGTGAAAAATAGTTTACTATGTGACCCTGGAACTTTGCGGCAGAAAAAAGAAGCACTTATCACTTACCAAACCGACGCTCAGATTTTCTAATTTATTTCTAACGACAGGAAACGCCTTTCGTCATGCTCATACGAAGAGAAATTATTCAGCATTTATTCAGGAATTTTAATGAGATTTCGACTGATTAATTTACGATAAAAATAAGCAAATAAAGGTTCAGTCGTTCATGGCAATTGGTCTTAGGAATAATAATTTTCTAAATATTTAAATAATCTTTAATCTACGAGAAGTACAATGAAACTATATCTAACTAATAGTACATTCGTTTAAACATTACAAAGACGGAAATGCTCGAGAAACTTAAAATAATTGTAGTATAAAATTCCTATAATTAAACAATTTTTATCTCGGGATAATTAACCTTACGTAATATAAATATAAATGCGCTTTTTCTTTAACTTTGACGATTGCCGAGTTAGTTTTCTTTAACATTCTTTAACATTTTTTTTTTTTTAATGTGATAACTCATTAATTAATACTTTCGGTAATTTTATAATTATTTAAACAGTATATAGTGTATGCGGAGTACGAAAAACTAATATTTAAACAATAGTACATTCGCTTAATTATTAAAAACACGATAACACGCGTGGGACTTAAAATAATTTTAATTTAAAATTTCAATATTTAAATATTTCAATCTCCGGGTAGTTGGTCAAGTGTAATATATACATAAACGCGCATTTTCTTAACTTTGATGATTGCCGTGGTAGTTTTCTTTGCACTCCGACACGTGAACATCGAAACTCTTTCTTCATAAACGCATAAACTTATAAATTAAAACTTTCGACAATTTTTCTATCATTTTCAAAGTCTTTAATGTACACGGAGTACAAAAAAATAATATTCAAACAGTAATAGATTTGCATAAAAGTTAAAAAGACGGTAACGCGCAAGAAACATAAAATAATTTTAATATTAAATTCCAATACTTAAAAATTTTAATTTCGGGATAGTTAGCCTTGTACAACATACACATAAACGGTCCTTTTCTTAACTTTGACAATAACAGAGTCAGTCTTCTCTCGTACTCCGTCGCGTGAACATAAAAATTCTCTCATTCTAAACGCGAAGACTTATAAATTAATACTTTCGATAAATTTTTCAATTATTTAAATTATACTTTAATTGGTAAAATGGAGCGGGTATATTAAAATTATAAAATAATTTCTTACAGAAACGCACAGAAAATTTTTCTATCTCACTTAAATGCTCGTCGTATTTCCTAATTATTTCTAACTATTCTTATTAATTATTATTTATATGTTTCGAGTGGGACCCATGGGATGGACCCATGAGTGTGCACATTTGGGCGGGCTGCTGTCTCAGCATCGTGTAAAACTGTATTCCTATTTCTTTTCCTTTCTCCGGCTCCTTTTTCTTTTATCCTGCTCTCTTTTCTTTACTTTCTCTGACTCTCTTTTCTTTCCTTTTATCCTGCTCTCTTTTCTTTTCTTTCTCCGGCTCTCTTTTTTTTTTCTTTCTGCGACTCTTCCCCATCTTCAATTTTGTTACTCCGGTTTCTTCTTTTTCAAAGATCATCGAGGGATAGTTTCATCATCGATTTTTACGCGAAAATACGGACAGGATATGTCAGTCGGCTGACACAGGGGTGAGTGTCGCGGGCTCGATTAAACATCGTTTGATTGGTCATCGCTACGAAAACGCGAATAGTAGAGTAAAGTTACCGTTTTTCTAACACTCACGTGGGTGTTCGGGTGCGATTAAAGGTCCTACCGTGGACTTCGTTTTATTTGTTCGAAAATTCGATTAGATTATTTCGCGAACGCGGATTCTAGAGTAGAGTCAGCGTTAACTCGTGGGTCTCCAGATGCAGAAACCTCCACGTGGTGAGACCTGGGTCGGTAGTACTTGCGAAGTATAATTGTAAATCACGTAAAGCAAGTACTATCGAGCGAATGGCTGCATATTTCAAAACATTTTCAATATCATTTCTTTCTAATTACAACTAAACTTTAAAGTATTTGCATTTTACATTATTAATCATCACTTCAGCTAATAAATAAATTTGTTATAGTAGAATTCCTTTGATAAATGTATATAAAGTATATGAATCTTCGACTAAAATCAATGATATCTCCGATTATTTGAACGAAAGTAATAATTATTAAATGTATACTTATACATTGTATATTATTTTTATAAAAATCTAAACATTAGTACGTTACATTGTATTGTCACTATTAATGTAATAATAATAATATATAATATATAATTACATTTATTGTATTTTGTGGATTTGTATCGTAAAGTTTTGAATGCGTATCGACGTTGCATTTTATTTATCAGAGATTACTGCAACAGGCATGGCATCGTTAAATGATGAATATAAATATGAAAAACTGCAAAGCCGTAAGAGTTCAAAAAGTCGATTATCACTATCTTTTCTAACCCGAACTAACCCGATCGTTATGTTATGCATTAAAAGAGGTATATAAACTACTCAAGAATATAGACAGGTATGATAGTGCATTGCGGTGAGAGTGTTTACCGCTTGTGCATTTAGTTCATATTTTGGCCATACCTGTCGCTGAAGTCACACGCTCCAGCGAAAGGTTATGAAATGCCTTAAGAGCTTCATGGAATGTGTTACATTGAAAAAGAGGTCTCTGAGAGAAATCGTTCCTATTATGAGCAACGGTTTTTATTTGGTTAGACGACGAAAATGATAACAGTTATCATTTCTGTTACTAAATTAGAATTTCTGAATATTTAAACTGCTTTTATAAAAATTACTAGCATATTCCACGTGATATATATATAATATATATATGTATATATATATATATATATATATATATATATATATATATATATATTATATATTTATATATTATATATTTATAATACATAATTTGGTTGAAATGCACTAATAAAATCTTTGATAGTTTAATTCCACAAAGAAAAAAATCTGAATCAAGAATTGACATAAAATTCTTAAGAATGTTGTTACTATGCGATTTGATTTTAACGAACGATCGATGTAATGTATATGTTATTAAGATTTAACGCAAGTGAAAGTCCAGAGAATCGTCGGATGATATTGACGAGGCAAAGATTTTTTTTTTCTTTTTTTTTTTTCATTTTTTTATGAACCAAGTAAAGATGGAGAATTTTCAAACGTAATATGTGATGATCTTTCGATCGATCAGTCTGCCGCATGTGCTGAGGCTGTGCGGACTGTCTGAACTTAACCTCGAATTTCGGTCGGCGTGAAATTTTTCGTTTTGCTAATATATTACAGATTATTTCTTGCGAAAAAATAATCTCATAGAATTAAAGGAAAATTTAACGGGATACTTTTGACAACATCTGAAGTCGACCGTGTGAAGTTAATTTTCTAAAATGGCGAAAATCAAAAGAAGTAAGTATGCATATGCACACTACTTATATAGTAGGCTTTTCGTAAAAAAAAAATTACATTTAAGAGTTTTGCTTACATGTTTATGAGTTTTACGATATAAACGTATATAATTAATTGCTTCATCGAATAGATTTACTTACTTCTTAAATGTAAAATCATAAAAAACTTGTCTTACTACTAATTTGAATTACTATCGGGATATTCCAATATTCCAATATGAATTATACGAATTATACGAATTATACGAATTATACAAATTATACAAAAATTAGAGAATGAAGATCGTTGATTCATTTGCTTTCACCAAATATAATTATAATTTATTTAATACTTATATGTAAAACAAATATACAATGCGTGAATTAGAATTTTTTAATGCATTTACGATGTTCAGATATATATATATAGTGATATTCAAGATAAAATCGTACGACTGTACAATTTTATTTCTTTTTTTTTCTATATCTTAACCAAAGTAAACAAACAAATACTAGTTATAACGTATGCCTATCATGTAACATAGAACTGAATAAGTTTCTTGTTTAATCTTTCAAGAATCTTTTCTATTCGATTATACATCTTATCGTATTTATCGTTATCTTAGTAGCAGTAAAGAGAAAAAGAAACAGAGAGAGAGAGAGAGAGAGAGAGAGAGAGAGAGCCATTTTCTTGACACTCAATGACTATTAGCCAGTGCAAATATTTCGATGGAAATATAAAAAAAAAAAGAAAAAGAAATGTTTCGAAAACAACCATGAACTTATATGTTTAGTCATGTAAAAGGAATAATTTCATTATCATGAATAATTCGTATTACGTTAACTCGCTAAGTAGGTTTCTCCAATGGATTTACAATCGCTCGAAGGCAAACTCATGAAAGAATATTGTGCAAGTATGATACAATCATTTTCCAATGGTGGTCTGTTTTATCAACATGGCGGACTTGAAAAAGGATCTTTATTACTTGTTTATCCTTATTAAATAAATAATATCAAATAATATTTATACGCAAATGTGTTAATATAATTTTATATTAATATCGCATTATTTATATCAATATCAATTATTCGACAAAAAAAAAACGCGTAGAACGCATAAGTTCATAGAAATATCTATGTACATACATATATATCGTAATCGACAATAATATCAATGCGATGTGTCACGCCACTCGTCACGCAAGTTAATTGGACGATTAACTTGTTGCTTACGACTCATACGCAGGAAAAGATATATACATACATATATATATATATATATATATATATATATATATATATATATGTATGTATGTATATATATAACATCATTATATATAGATAGAGAGAGATATCTACTGTTATCCATGAAAAAAGACAATGAATTATCTAATACGTACATATTGAGTTAACATATAGTCTTTGGAGAATCAAATTTGTCGATTCGATGAAATTTTCGATAATAAAATGAGAAAAGTATTTCAACGATTATGGAGCGTAATAAAGAAAATAATTTTTTTTTTTTTCAATTAAAACTAATCAACATATTTTAATACATACTTGGTATATCATTAATTACGTTATATACTCCATGTTGTAATCATATAATTAAAAGGAAAGAATAAAAGGAAGGAAAGACAAAGAAAGGAGAGGGTAGGTCAAGGTAAAGTGTCAAGTTTAACCTTATGTATATACTTACTATCGATCATTCTCGTTCATATTGACAATTCCTCGATAGAACCGAGCTCCACTGAATGTTAAGTATCGTTTCTTTTTTTTTTTTTTGACCAATGATTAAATGACCGACTTCTTAAACGTTATAAATTATCAACCGTATTATATCATTTATTACATCATATATATTTTATGGATTTATTAAAATTTTAACATCGGTCTTGTAACATGTCGAAATGAAGATCTATCATAACACGAACACGTAAACACGTTTTTAGGATTCGTAATCTCGTTTAATTTGCGATAATAATAATTGACACTAATACTAAGAGGAGTGTTCTAAAATTGGTATTAACAAAAAAAAGAAAACAAAGAAAAAATGATTTCTTTACTTTCATGTATATCTTTTAGCATACATCAAGGTTACTCTCCCATGTTAATATTCTGTAAGTATTTATATACAGGGTGTCTCAAAAGTTAAACTATATATTTTTCTATATTTCCAAGCAAATATTACAAAGAATTAATATTATTTATATATCCGTCCTCGAAATGATCTTTGGAGATCACAAATATCTGTTAGATTATGCCTTGCGAGTCGATGATCCGATTCTTTTCCAATATATTCTTGATATTCCATTTTTACTGTTATCATGAACAATAGACGTTCATCCACGTCCTTTGGTGACACTGATTTGGAATAGAAAATTTATAAATAGTAAAAAATTGTTGATATATCTATTAAATTTTCTTGTTATTTTACAAATACACACACTTGCACCACAAGTACATATTTTTATGTCGGTGTAGCATTTTTCTAAAAAAAAAAAAAAAAAAAAAAAACGTAACTAAAATAGGTAACAACTTGAGAAACATCCTGTATGTGACGATGGTGAAAGAATTCGTTTCTTCATTTATATATATATATATAAATTTGATTTCATTTACATATATATATATATATATATATATATATATTTGTTGTCGCAGCGACGTGAAATGAACGTTGGCATTTGCCAGATTCTTTTACGTTGATATTGCACAAAGTTTTCATTTTAAATCGTATTATAAGTTAACGAAATGTGTATGCTACGAGTAAGGATTTTAAAATCGATTTGGACAATACTAATACAATGACAAGTTTAATAAATCAATCTTAAATGTTATGATATATTTATATATTATTATACTACCATACAATATTTTGTATTAATAGAAATTCCATAAATGCTCTTTGAACTTTTATTCATATTTTATTAACTTGTATGCGAACGTACAATTTTTACACGTAATATTACAGATTTAGAGCGTTAATACGTTGTAAAGAAAAAAATTCTTTACGTTAGTGCGTTAACGTCAAACTCGTTGAAATATCTTGTTGAACGTGTATTATTATCGGTCAAATTGCCAGTCATTGCTTTCGTAAAGAGGAAAAAGAGAGAGAAAGAGAGAGATAGAGAGAGATCACGCGAGCACGTGTGCGTATATACGTAAATAATTCATGATCGATAGGATGCGATCGTAACATAAAAGCATACATAAATTGTGAGTTTTAAAATATCATTATTTTCTTATGCAAAATCCATTGTGATTCGTATTAATGAACTTCGAATGGTGCTTTAATGAATTTGTTACAAGAATATTTGAAGCCATTTAAAAGGAGAATTCGCTTCAATATTCATACTTTAAGAATGAAATTTATACATTAATCGAAGGAAAAAGAAAAAAAGAAGGAAATAAAAAATGAAGAAGAAAAAAAAGCCGCCAACTTTTCGAATGACCCTCGATTATTTCCGTGTGAGGAATTTGTTGGTAAAAAAATATTTCTTGTGTTTCGAAACATAATACAAAATGTATTTTACTTTGTAAAGGTATTATAGATACGGTAAATTAGTTGGACGCTAATAGGAAACGTTCGTTTCTTAACTTATTTCATTTCTTACATAACTTATGTAACTTATGTATGTTAAAAGAAATAAAGAAAAAAAAATCGGCCTTCTACTTTCAATGCATTTTAAATGAGTTTTCATATCAACACGATTGATTTACATAAATATTATACATCTTAAGAATTACTCATTCAAAAATGATTTTGTTACTTTTTTTTTTAGAATTCCGGATTTACGATTGTGCACAAATTTATGTATTAACATAACGAATAACAATGTTTATTATGTTTTATTATTGATAACGTATGATAATGTTAATTGACCAACATTTTCTTCAATGCCACGTCATTAGCTTATACCCGTTCTGCAATTTTCTAACGTCTTAATGTCTTAAAGAATAATAGACGATAAAGTAATAATGCAATCACTTCCTTGATCATGAAAATGCCTTTCTAATGTTATATTCCAATAGTAGATAATTAAAAACGATGACAAGAATTACTTGACGAAGGAAAAAACAAAAAAAAAAAGGAAAAATGATTTACGGTTCCTCGATAAATTAATATTATCCAAATTCGGACGAATTAATAATCCATCTTTTGATTCAACGAGAATTCAAATTTCTATAAATAAAAAATAATAATTTGTTGGTCCGCGATAATCTCTCTTTTTTCTTGTTTTTCTTTTCTTTCTTTCTTTTCTCTTTTTTTTTTTTAACTCCCACTAAATCAGACTTCATTTTATTACAAGTGTTTCTCGAATCAAAGAAGCAAATATTTATATGAAAGAGATACTATAATATCTTTATCTTTATAATCTTTCTACTTGTAATATCTTGGTCGTTTGGTAGACCGCGACGCTTAGGTAAGGTTTTACGTCTTTGCGCACTTCCCTTAGGCGTTTAGAATAGAGGTCCGAACGTGATCTATCGATACTGTCGATCAGTTCGAGTTACGATGTCATAGCGTGCAGATGCCCGATAACGTACTTTTTAGAAGGTTTACTTCATTTTAAAAAGAGAACATCATTGTCATCGTTAACTTTACATTTCTCCTCGACAATTTATATTATATTTAAAAAATTACAAACATGCTGAGTAAGTAGAAAAATATTATCATTTCGGTAAAAGAAAAAAATAAAAAAATAAATAAACTCTGCCATCACTTTTACGCTCAAAACGTAAAACAAAAATATTCTCTTCTTGCTGTTGTTGTTTTTGTTGTTATTTTTTATTTCTCTTTTTATTCTTTTAAACTCTCCGAAGTAATATGTATCTACGTACGTGAAATGAATTTATGAATTTTTTTATTTATGAATTTTATATATATATATATTCATTGTTTTTTTTTTTTTTGACGATTATTCCCGAGATATTTTAGAGATTTTTTACTTGAACACGTGACATAAGAATCTTGTCTTTCAATCTTCAGTCTCGTCATTGTCGACATCCTGGTTGTGTCAGGATCACGAGAATAGACAAGTACAATTATGTACGTTCGTTATTACGTTCGCTCGTTCGCGTTTGATACATACGAATAAAATGATAAATTATCCGATAGTATCATTTATTATATCCAATTGGATTGATGAGACAAGATACATTTTAGTTAGAGCAAAACGCTGAACCTATGAACTAAATAAGTTAGAAGTAATATGAATAGTTAAGGAAAGCATAAAAATTCTCTTTTTTTTTATTATTATTATTATTTCCAACACTCGTACGATTTTATTTTAGAAACATCCACGGAGGAGAGTCTGCAGTTCATCCGACAATCTTTAAAGTCGGATGAAATGGAACACCTCGAAGGTACTCATTTTGACAGAACATTCCCACACGTGTTTGTGATACTCGGAGCTTCTGTAAGTAAAAAAATATGATTTAGAAAGTATCTTAGATTTCTTTCGAAATTTATTCCCCGTTTGAAAACGCATAGGGAATGAACATTGTACATTGCATAGGGCGATTTAGCGAAGAAGAAGATCTATCCTACTCTCTGGTGGCTTTTCCGTGACAATCTTTTACCAAAGCCAACGACATTTTTCGGTTATGCCAGAAGCAACATGACTGTTAAACAGTTGCGAGAAAAGTGTCATCCCTATATGAAAGTTAAACCCGATGAGGAATATAAGTACGAGGAATTTTGGAAATTGAATTATTACGTCAGCGGTAACTACGACTCGGAAGAACATTTTAGATCGTTGAACAACGAACTGCTGAAGCAAGAACAATTTTGGAAGGCCAATAGACTTTTTTATTTGGCTTTGCCACCCACCGTTTTCGAAACGGTTACTGTGCACATTAGAAACGTTTGCATGGGACAAAAGTAAGCCTGTTTCTTTCTTTATTTCTTCTTTTAATTTCCTTTTGTTTTTTGCTTTTCTGTCTCTTTTTTTTTTTTTTCTTTTTTATCTTCTTAAGTTGCGTCAAGATTACGTAAACGTTCGTTCGATATGACCGTGTGCCTAATTGAACGAATGCCGATTTCCTTTACAGAGGTTGGACAAGAATTATTATAGAAAAACCATTCGGCCGAGACGCGGTATCCTCTAAACGTCTTTCTGATCATCTTTCGTCGCTTTTCGATGAAGAACAGATATATCGGATAGATCATTATCTTGGTAAAGAGATGGTTCAAAATCTAATGACCTTGAGATTTGGAAATAGGATATTCAATCCAAGTTGGAACAGGGATAACATAGCTTCCGTACAGATATCGTTTAAGGAACCGTTTGGTACTCAAGGGAGAGGTGGATATTTCGATGAGTTTGGTATTATCAGGGACGTAATGCAAAATCATTTGCTACAAATACTTTCGCTCGTGGCGATGGAGAAACCAGCCTCGTGTCATCCAAACGATATCAGGTTAAATATTAGCATACGTTTTAATAATCTTATTTAAACAGAGGTTCCAATGTGATACGTGAAATTTTTATCCGTACCTCGCACATATTTTTTACGCGTACACATTACCATTGTTTTATTTTTTCAGAGATGAGAAGGTTAAGGTCTTGAGATGTATAAAACAATTGGAATTGGACAACGTAGTTTTAGGACAGTATGTGGGAAATCCAGAGTCGAACAACCCCGAGGCCCAGTCTGGATATTTAGATGATCCTACGGTACCACCGGGTTCAAACACTCCGACTTATGCATTAGCGGTATTGAAAATTAATAATGAACGATGGGATGGCGTTCCCTTTATTCTTCGATGTGGAAAAGGTGAAATTTTTTTCTTTATGTTTTGCAATTCATCGCTTCGCAAATTGGCCCGCTAGTAATTTCTAATTGTACAATAAAACGTTGTTACACTCATAGCTCTGAACGAGCGTAAGGCCGAAGTTAGAGTTCAATATCAGGATGTACCCGGTGATATATTCGATGGTAAAACAAAAAGAAACGAATTGGTTATAAGAGTACAACCTGGTGAGGCATTGTATGTTAAAATGATGTCGAAATCACCTGGTATCACGTTCGACATGGAAGAAACGGAATTAGATCTCACGTACGGTAACAGATACAAGGTGAATATATTTTTATTGTCATTTACATGTACGGTATTTGCGATTGTTGTTTTCTTTTTCTTCTTCTCCAAAAAAAAAAAAAAAATGATCTTCTATTTTATTTTATTTTATTGTTTATTTTTTCGTTCCGAAATAATTTGTAACTTTTATCGTAGGACTTGAAACTACCTGACGCTTATGAGAGATTAATTTTGGACGTTTTTTGCGGATCACAAATGCATTTTGTACGTAGCGACGAACTTTACGAAGCGTGGAGAATTTTTACACCCTTGCTACATAAAATTGAAAATGAGAAAATACAACCGATTCCTTATAAGTGAGTCCTCTTTATATATCTACATTTTTTAATTTTCCATTAATGCCAATAATTTTTTTTATTTTTGTTTTAACAAAATGTATAAAAAAAATTTTTAGATATGGCTCTCGCGGACCAAAAGAAGCCGATGACAAAGCAAAAGAAAATAATTTTGCTTATTACGGTTCCTACAAATGGATATCTTCATGAAATAATAAAGAACATTAAGTTTATATCATTGTGAAATTGATAAAAATATAAAAACCAATTTATTATTATACAATCTGTGATTGTGATCTATCAAGATTTTGTACAACAATTAAGATATGGCATTTCTGTAATTTTGTACACAGTATTTATGAAACTTTCTACATTGATGACATATATATATATATATAAACATATATTTTGGTATTACAGAGAGATATTTTCTATTACTTATCCATATATTTATGTGTACTCCCATTCTTTATACATAAAACTCCTTTCACAAAAACGAGTTTATTTATTTCAGGGTGAAAGATACAAAGCTAGTTTCTACTTATGTCATACTTTTATTAAATCTTGACAATTTAAACATTGTGCCAATCACTTGAAATATAGATAATATACATCAGTTAAACAACATAAATGAGAGAGGGAGAGAGAGAGAGATGTTTATCGGCTTGGCATCGTTCAAATGTAATTAAAGAAAGTTTACTCGCATATTTTTGTATCTTGAATTTTTCCAAGTTTTTCTTTTTTTTTTTTTGAATATTATGACAAGCCAATTATGATGTGTGTGTGTGTGTGTATGTGGTATGATACTATACATTTAAATATAGTGCTATGTTATTTCTCTTCGGTTCTTTCTCTTTTTCTTTCTTTTTTTTTTATACAAAAAGATCAATTACATGTGGATTACATAAGTCAATAAAATTTATATATATTTTTTTTTGTTTTGCAATAAACGTAAACGGATTGAATTAGTAAGTTCCTGTAATCGAACATCAACGTTCTAAGACGTTATAATTTTACTTGCATATTGTCACTGTTATAATGGAGAAGGTGGGTACATATAAAACTCATATAAAATATGGAAAGTTCAATTTGGTATAATACATACTGTGTATCGGGAAATATATCCGTTGCGTTATTATAAATAAATGTATATAAAGCTAGATGATATATAATGTGAAAATATGAAGTGATAAATCGTAATATAATTTCTTAATCTTTAATAATTACATATAGAGAAGAGGATAATATACCCACTTATTAATTAGTTATTCAAGAAATAAATCCTTTTTTTGTTTTTGCCATCAACAGTAAGAGATTGCACGAATGATACAATGGATAAATATAAATAAAGAAACATAAAATAAGAACTTATGTTGCAATTTACGAAATAATTCACTCTAAAATTAGCTAGTTCGTTCGATAAACATTTGCTATATTAGAGCCATCCATTACAGCGTGTACAAATTAAAGAGAAATCAGTTCATAATCAAATGGTTGATATGGCAATGTCTTTTGAACACTTTTCACAGTAGTACATGATTTGTAAAAATGTCAAAATTTTATCCAGGTCTATCAATTGATGAAAATACTATTTCTATACTTTACACTTATTCAAAGTTTAAATTTCACAAGCTTCAGGATCCAACAGTTCGTCCCAGTTAATACTTCTTTGAAACACTTCTTGCTGTAACCATAACTCGTAATGCTGTTTAAACTCTTCTGTTAATTTTACGTTCGTGCCGAGTACGGAAGTAACAGACGTATCAACGGGTTCTAATTCTTCGTCTTTAGGAGCATTAGAATATCGTCGATTATTAAACTGATCAACGCAAGTGCGCAATTCACATTCCTCGACTTGAAAATCCCATGGTCGTGCTTCTAAATCTGTGAAACATATCCATTTGTAATAACGTATTATGAAGAAATAGGAAAGAAAAAATAATTCGGTATCGTAATATATGCGGGGGCGGGCAGAGGGAGGGGGAAACAATAAAATTAATTAAATGACTTACCATTACCATAGGCCCAGTCATCGTTAAGACGATGCCTAACTTTTGCATAAATTACACTTATAGTTTTCATGTTTGTTTTCCGCCATTGTCGTCCAAGATATTTAGTTTGCATTTTTAACAATTTTAGAACGTATAATTGCATCATGGCATGTCTCACTTTTAACGTACGTTTTAAAATGGGTGCCGATTTAAAAACCACCAGCATCTATGAACGAATGAAAATACAATCTTTTTTTTATAAATTATCTCTTAATTATTAAAAATGTTACAAATCTCTCTCTATCTCTCTCTCTCTAACTTACCATAATTCTACTGTGTTTCCATTTGGTTAATTTATTCAAAATTCTTAATAAATTAATACATGAAAAAATATTACGCCAAGAATACGTTTGATTGTCCCCAATATCAAGACTTTCAGGCGTTAGTTCTGGTTGATCGCCAATAACGCACATGGGAAAGTCCAAAAGAGGAATTCTGCAACGAATTTAAAGCAATTACAAAGAATAGTAAATAAGATTGTAGAAAAAAAAAAAATGATATTTAACTTACACATGTCTTGCTTCTATATAAGATAAGATGTTTTGATTCAAAAACTTCAACACAAGAGGTATACAGTTAGCAAATACTAAATGTTGGGACATAAATTCAAATTGATATATATGATTCAATTTAAAGTGTTTTAGTAGCAGAAGTAAAATGGCAGAAACTGCTTTAACAATGATTTCTTTATGTCTATTAACATCGTTTCCCAATTTCATTGACTGCAAAACTGTCATTCTACAAAACAAAATTATTGAATTTATCGTAAAATTATAATTTATTTCACTTACGTGAAACGTTATATATATATATATATATATATATATATATATATATATATATATATATATATATATATATAAAGATTAACATACGGCATTTCTTCTGGCAAAACATCGGCCATTATATTAATACTATCCGTCTTAGCTTTACTAGTTGGTGCAGCAGCAAGTAAAATTTTTAATAATGCAATCATGTACTGAGGAAGATTAGGTAATATGGCCTGATATAAAATTTCTGTTGGTGTTTGACGAAGAGGAGGTTCTGGAGTGCTCATTGGATTTCTAGCTATTTCTTCTTCCTCTTGAATTTGAACTTCGGCTAAAGATGTATACATATGCTAAAAATGTGTACGTATAATAATCAGTTCTTTAAATCTTACGTTATACAAACAGAATGTTTAGCTTACTCTTTTAAGCGTGTTGACACCTTCGTGTATTGGTTGGGGTAAACCAGCTAAACTCTCTCTATCTCCTTGTAATTTATAACCAACGAATTTAAGTCTGGACACTTCTAGGAATGTGTCAACATCTTTCTGTCTTACTTTTGGTGTCCAAGGTAGACCTACAAGATAAAAATAAATATATTAAAAATAGTCATTTTAAATAATTAAATATTCGCTATTGCAGAAGTTAATAATGTAGCTTATCTTTCCCTTTGTTCATCTGCGGAGTGTAAGGCCTTAATTGAGATTGATTATTTTGATCTTCATAGTAAGTTTGATTCCAACCAGGAATACCTGGTTGACTTATGAGGTTGACCATCTCTCCTTCACCTTCATTCGTTGCAGCATTATTTCCTGCTTCTCCGCCCTCGTACTCCATACCCAAGCCTGGCTCGTCTAATGAACTTTGCTTCATTAAACTCTATAAAATATTTTATTTGATATAATCAAAGGTGAGATAAATTTATATAATAAAATGTAAGATAACAGAGACTAACCCGTCTAAGAGGTCTTTTATTACATTTCTGATTCTGTGTTTCTAGTAAATCTGGTGCACTGGCAGGAGGAGAACTGGCCCTCATGGTTCTTGCTACTTCTATTGTATCTTCTTGTTCTGTATCAAGGCCAGCTTCCTCTCTGTATTTTTTCTTTAATTCTCTGAGCGTATCGATACCACCCAAAGAAACTAATATTAATTTCCATAAAAGTAAGAGAACTTTTTTTATTGGAAAATGGGGCGCAGATCCACTACAAAAACAAGTCACCATTCCAAGAAGTTTTACAATAAGTAATTCCTCGCCATATGGATTTACTGTAAAAAAAATAATCTGAGTAATGATGGATTTACTAAAAATTATACTTTTAACTTTCGATAATTACCAAGTTCCTCCTTGAAAGATTCAACATAGTCTACGTAAACACTGTACTCTTTACTTTTTATTTCTTCTCTCATAACTTCTGTGATAATATATAAAACAGACAGAATTATTCTCAAGTCAACAGAATCTGCAAGACTAACAGCTAACTTCCTCATAGCTAAGCTAGCAGTTGTACTGTTTCTGAAAGGCAATCAAGAAAAATATATTTTACAATATAATTTGTTATTATTTTAATAAATATAAATTGAAACTTACTCAATTTCAATATTTAAAAGCTCTACAAATGCTGGAAAGACACCAGCCTCATAAAGCAACATAACATTTTTTCTAGTCCAGTCTTGCTGTTCTTTGTCAGATTGTACTTCAGCCCAACAGCCTTGAACTAAATACAAGATACAACGCGCAGCTTTCATCCTTAATTGTTTATTGGATACTTCCAACTGATCTAACAATTTATATACAACTGATTTTTTTTGAGACGCATCTAATTTCTGCCACCAAGGACATAGCTTATACCATTCCATTTGATCTTCAAATGCCTATAATAAATATATATACATATATAAGTAAACGACATATATAACCTGATCTTGCGAACAATTCAATCGATAATATCTATATGATCTTACTTTGAGATTAAGTTGCAACTCGTATTGTTCAGTATAGCTATATAATTCGGCGATCTCATTGGCATGTGTGTCAGCATCGTCATAAACAAAATCCAAATCTACACTTTTTGGTTCATCCTAAGAGAAAAGAAGGCAACTACATTGATAACGAAAAGCTACGTAGATCTTAATATTTCTCATCGTAACTTGAACAATCGGTATGGTTTGTAAAAAGAAAAGTTTATATATAGGTATATGTCAGAAGTTTCAATAATATATATATATAAATATATATATATATATATATATATATATATATATATATATATATATATACTAGAATCTAATGAAGATTATTAGGTTAAAAAAAAATCAATATACTCGTGAATCATCATCGTCGTCATTATCATCAACCGTGATCTTCTGTCAACACAAATGAACTTGTAACGTTCAATAGAAAATTTATTTCACATTACCTCGCTTACATCCGGATCAACTTTACGTCGGTAACCTACACGTGGAAAATCCCGCTTCCCATTTCCATTAGCATCCATCGGCACGTCACATAACATTTTGTGATAATGATTAGACTAGAAACGGGAAGAGAAACCGATGGACACATTTAAGGTAGACAATGTCTTTATAGTATTTCCCGATTTTCTAACAAACCGTACGGCGGACAGACAGGTTCACGTTTGAATGTATAGAGAAAAAAAAACTGATCTTAATAATTGCAATGCATATTGCAAAAAAAAAAAAGAAAGAAATTTATGATTTTCGAATCAAAGCAAAACACATCCCGTAGCTCTGATAATCGAATAAACTGATGTTCAGAACTTATTCTTCCAAGGACTATAAACTGCAAGCAAGTTCTAGGCTCGATTCGTTTTGTCCGATCTGGACAAAACTCTCGCGCACGAGAGTAGAAGTCGCGCCAGTAACTTTCCTACCAACAAACTAAATATATATATACATACTACGTGTGTGTGTGTGTGTGTGTGTGTGTATGTTCATGCGTGCGTCGTACGTGCGTACGTGCGTACGTGCGTATATACATACCGATATATGCTATTTCTGGACAACTGTCGCTCCTATATTAATTCAATTAGCTATGTACTCATGCGTGACTCGTAAAGAAGCTTTCGACACTTCATTTATAACGCAGTGTTATTTCTAACTTGCACCTCCTCTCCCGCCTTTTGCCAAATTTTATCGACGATAAAAAAAGTTGAGTAAATCGAAGATATATAATTGGATAAATATTGAAAACGATTCGATTTAGCGCCTCTTTTGTTGCACTCGTTTACGATCAAGAAACAAATTTTAATAATTACAAGCGATTTTTTTTCGATATAATCGATCAATTTTGTCATTGATACGAATGTAACATGAAAAATAATACTTAAAAGATATTTTTCCTTCTTTAAGAATGAGATACTAGATATTCTTTTGTTTTATTCTTCTTTTGTTTTTTTCTGCAAATTGTTAAAGTAGCCAATCGCGAAAGACGTTTAAACGGAATGGCGCCGGTATTGCTTTTGGAGTCCTGTAAATGGAGGAGCCAATAAACTCGAGTTCTCGGCAAACGCTTCTGTTCGATACGATTTTATGCATTGAGGAAAGCTTTTTGTCCGTTAAAACGGTTTACCGTATTAAAACGGCGACACAATGCAGGGTACAATAATAGAAAATTTAAGCGGCAAGAAACTATCGGTATTAGTAATATTACTGATTGTTGCACAAATCGTTTGCTTTTTAATAGGCGGCCTAATAGGTGAGCAATAATTTTTGTACGATTAATTGAACGCATTCGAAAGGGATCGCGTTGTCAATGTAAACAAAATTTTGTAAATCTTTTATTTTTTACTTATTACTTTTTCCAAACGACGACGACGATCCTTTTCATTTCTTTTAAATGATAGACTTTATTTTCGCACAACAATGAATACGGATAACTTTAAGTTTAGCGTTTCGATGATATGATGCCATTAGATGTTTCTTTTCCTTTGTCAGTTTGATGTGTTCTTCAATTTTTTTTTTCTTTTTTTTTTTTTTTTAATTATTCATTTGACATTAAAGTCATACTTAAAATGATTAAAAGTTTATTTTTCTTGAATAATATTTCTTATAGCTTACAGCATGTTTATCTTTATTTATAAGAATTATTATTTTTAGCACCTACACCTGCTACAAGTCAAAATATATTAAGTACGCCTTGTAAGGATATAAGAATTAATGGAACTGAACCAGGCGCAGGAAAATGGTTTTATTCTAGGGGCAAGGGTGCTTGCACCCATGTTGATATAAATCATTTTAGTTTGGATAGCCATCATCAAGCACATCAGGTGGTTTATACATTTCAGGTAAGAATTTTATTATTATTTTAATGCGATATCAAATTTGCAAGAATGTAAAACTTAGAAATTTGCTTGAATAATATTATAGATGCCTTCACCACGTAGTAGCTTGCAATTGGATTATTCTAGATGGCAACAAAATCTTATAGGGGTCTTACAAGTGGATATTGTATATCACAGTCAAATTCAAATTGGTAAGTTAATTTTGTAAGTTAATTAATATGCATATGTGCCTAATACTTTATAATTTTAAAGATAATTTTTTTTTTTACACATGATATAGCACCCAGAACCAAAATAACTCTGGATTCAAGGCTTGCTTATAGGAACAAAGAAGATCCAGATGGTGCATGGAAACCTTATGCTTCCTCTATAATAGAAAGGATCTTGGATTGTAGCATCGATGATGTAAACAATTGATCTGTTTTCTTCATTTTTTTTTGTTAAATAAGTCAACCATTTATGGTTTATCCATTAGCATCATTTTATTTGCAGGCAATGGAACAATATAACTATAATTGCAATGTTGTACCTTTGTTTGAATTAGGATCATTGTTTCATGATTATTATTTGTTGAATATTCGTATTCCTGCTGATACTGATAGGAATATTAATCAAGGTTTAGGACATATAACGGATCTGTGGCTTACTGTAAGCAATGCATCATATATAATTACACCTTATCTTATGATATATTTCTAAATATCATATGTAGTCTTAGCTTCATTTCAGGCCATTAATCAAAATGGTGGATTTACAAAAGTATGGGTGAGCCTTAAAACTGTTTTTTTCCCGATTGTAGTAAGTGTTTTGATATGGTACTGGAGAAGAGTTCATATGTTATCAAGGTCACCTGCCCTTTTGGAGTACATGCTTTTGGCTTTAGGAATGGCATTGACATTTTTAAATTGTATGTAATTGCTCATACAAATATGTAATTGCATTTATGTTAAATTAATAAGTATAAGATAATATATTAATTATTGCAGTGCCCGTGGAATATCTAACTCTTGCATACGATATGCCATTTATGCTTCTTTTGGGCGATATCAGACAAGGAATATTTTATGCAACGCTTTTATCTTTTTGGCTTGTCTTTGCTGGGGAACATCTTATGGTAAGAATCCTTTACTTTTCTATACACATAATTACGATTCTTTTTTCTCTCATCTATATTCTCAAAAAATGTATTCATTATAATTGTTTTTTCTTTTTTTTTTTTTTTTTTTTTTTTTTTCATGCGTTACTACGTTATGCTGCATCAGATTCAGGTGCGTTTAAAATATTATTATTCATAATTGTATTGAAAATTATAACAATCTCTTTCTTTCTTTTTTTCTTAAATATTATGAAATTTGTTTAGGAGGGTGAACAAAGAAATTCATTAAAATGTTATTGGCGTCATCTATCTGCTGTGGGTATAGGATGCTTGTCATTATTTATTTTTGATATGTGCGAACGTGGAGTACAATTAAGAAATCCATTCTATTCGATATGGGTCACAGATCTTGGTACTAAAATGGCAGTATCCTTTCTCTCATAAAACTAAATGGATTTAGTACAATTTATTTTAAATATTTATTCCTTAAACAATAAATAATAGTTATCTTTTATAATTTTGGCTGGAATATCAGCTGGTGTATATTTAATATTTTTAACTTATATGATATGGAAAGTTTTTATGAATATAAGCGCCAAAAGAGCTACTTTACCAGTTATGAGTTCGGCACGTCGTTTACATTACGAAGGTGTGATATATCGTTTTAAGTTCTTGATGATTGCTACATTATTATGTGCTTCATTAACAGTTATCGGATTTATTCTTGGTCAGGTAAAGATTCTTCATGGAATATCC
Source organism: Dolichovespula saxonica (assembly GCA_911387935.1). Taxonomy (NCBI): domain Eukaryota; kingdom Metazoa; phylum Arthropoda; class Insecta; order Hymenoptera; family Vespidae; genus Dolichovespula; species Dolichovespula saxonica. The sequence continues at coordinate 5,497,153 of OU427002.1, read as the reverse complement.
ATACATAACATACATACATATATACATACATACATACATATATATATATATATATGCATGTATGTATATACACATATTTTTAGAAGTTACTAATCTTACGATCATTATAAAAACAAGGAATTGTATATTTGAAATAGGTTGCAGAAGGACAATGGAAATGGGATGAGGAAATAGAATTACAAATGACATCAGCCTTTTTCACTGGAGTTTATGGCATGTGGAACATTTATACTATCGCACTATTATGTTTGTACGCACCGTCTCATAAACAGTGGCCGATCGAACCATCTGGTAAATATTAATAAATTTTATAATAATATTAATAAATTTTTCTTTTTCCATAAAATTATACGTTATGTTGAAATCGTGAATTCCAGAACACAGTATTAGCGAAGAAATTGAGTTCTCGCGGCTTCCTACCGATCCCAATGAGATGTTGTCACTCACAGCATTTGCTCGTAAAGCAGCTGTGGAATAAAAACATCTTAAGAGTACTCTTATTTGTTAGAAGTAGAACAGATCTGTAGATTTTTCAGTATTCACAGGATAATAACGGACGCGACTGATAATACTTTAACCATAAATTTTATATGCCAAAACTATTTATTGTTCCAAATATTTGGGATTTTTAGTCTACCTTTATGAATTTTAAGTTACAATATTGCGTATATAATAATGGTGTGATATATAATTAGTATAGATTCAATTTCTCAATGGATTATTTAAAAATATCAAAAAGCACAAATTTTTTTCTTCCAATAAGTTGAGAGAAACAGGGTGAAAATGAAGTTGTATAACTAATATACACAGATCTTTATAGGACTTATACAATTTTCATAAAATCTTTTTATTATTGTAGTTAAATATTATTGAGAGAAAATCTTCAGATCCTATATTTTATCGTATAACAAAAACGAACAGTATACGAGATCGTTTTAATTTATATATGAATTGTTTCAGTATTCTTATCAATTTCTTTAAGTATTAGATTGACCTAACTAGAAATCAGTATGTATTTTCTTATTTATTCATTGTTTTGCATTATGTGTGCAATTATAGAATTATAAATGGTATTAGTATTTTTAAATTCGCTATCACTTTTTTTTAATAAGCAATATATAAAAATAAATCATGTATTTGCTTTGTTATATTCTACGAATTTCATTTATTGAGAGAAGAATCTGTTCCGTCTTATTATAGTACATATCATTACCAGACAATTATCTATATTTAATCTTTACACACGTACATTTAATCATACAATTATATATTATATAATATACAAAATTAGAATTCAGATTATAACCACGAAATATAACGGCAGCTTTTTCATAATACATAATATGTCACATTTTCATTAATACAATTTGCACACTTTTCATAACGTAGTTTGCACGTTGGATCAAGTACTTAAGGGAAAAGATATCATTATGAAATTTCGTGCCAAGTCAATTTAATCCAATAATTAAATTATTTCCATCGCGCATCTTGTCATTAAATAATAATCATAAGATCAATTGTTAGTATACCAAGTAGTTTGCATATAAAAATTAGAAATTATTTAATTTTATAAGGAGAAACATTATTGCAGGTCAAGTATTCAGGATATTATTCAAAGTGCAATATTGCTTCTTATGTTAACGATGAGTTGCTTAATATTAACTAGAATATTATATAGAATACTTGTAGACAAGATAGAAATATATATATATATATAAAACCTTTAAAGTTAGCGATTTAGTAACATATTTAATAAATATAATTTAAGCACAGAAAGATCATTACATCATACGATACAATTTTGACTGATTTTATATAATTAATAATGTACTTTAACGCAGGTAGTGAAAAAATACGATATATTTCTTCTGATAACAAAATGATCAACATTAACATGTTAAGAAATTGTGTATTGTATTTTACCATAGAAAAGCGATTATTTATTTATCAGATAACACTGTATTCTCTAATGTATTGTGAAATTTTTTCTAATATCTACATATATACAAATTTTCTAATTCAGTAAATTTTATACTTTTTTTAATAAATAATTACATCTGTTGTGTAATCATGTTTTCAATTTCTCGATGCTATTCATCGTACGTTAATAAAACAAAAATTAGAAAACTTTGATTACAATTTGCATCGTTCAACCATTTTGGAATATTCGACCGATTACAAGCAAGCGACATACTTATCTATCTTCACGTTGTACCTAATGCTATTATTTTGTTTATCATTTTTCTATACGTGGATACGTATTTAACTTAACGTCGCTAATGTAACTTAACGTAATTGCACGATGGATTTTGCATTAGTTATTGAAAGAGCCGCTTATTCGGCAATATCGTTGCTTACAAAATCTTCGATCGATTGTTTTTTCACGTTATGAAATATAATGCATTCTACGACATTCAATTGAGATCAAACATAAATCGTCTTCAGTCCGAAGAGACAATACTCGAAAACGTGTTTATTCACCATATCGTGCTGAGATCAATTTATCTTTTATTTTTGGTAAGTCATTTAACGTTTTAAGTAGAAAGTAGATGTAACACGTGCATAATGTTGCGTTATTCATCGTTATCAAAGGTACGAATCGGTGTTTGGTCGGACCGATGTCGTACCTAAAATGTTCGATTCTTGGTAGGAAAAAACTCAATAACGATTCTTCGTGTATAAAGTGAAAAAAAAAATAGTCGTATGAATATGTCATATAGAGGAAAAGAAATAAAATCATTCGTGAGGGAATTAAAGTGTATAAAAATTACGATAATATAGCCAACATCGATATAATAATATACATACTACCGTTGAACGTGATATACGAGAAGCTTGAAAAGCCCGCCTCTGTTGGAACAAGATGGTGACTCGAACGGTATGAGCGCCATCTCGCGGTAATTAGATGAAACGCGTATAGGTCGTGGCAGAGAGAATGAGAGAGAGTGAGAGAGAGAGAGAGAGAGAGAAATGACGTGGAGGGGGTAAGAAGGAGAGTCCAGTACATCGAGGAGAGAGCAGTATCGCAGATGCAGTGAAGTCGTCCGTGGGTTGACAGGTTGTGCGTGGTGGGTGTGAAGGAGTGTTAGAGAGAGAGAGAGAGAGAGAGAGAGAGAGAGAGAAAGAGGAAAGAGAGGGGAGAAAGAGACAGAC
>OU427002.1:5374000-5489000 GCA_911387935.1 Dolichovespula saxonica | reverse complement strand
AGGTAGGTAGGTAGGTAGGTAGGTAGGTAGGTAGGTAGGTAGGTAGGTAGGTAGGTACATAGTTTGTACATTGGTCGACGTTTCTTGCGACTAATGATCTATTTTCAGAGATCGAAAACTCGCTTGTAGCGCGCGAGACCCTTTTAGAAACGCATATACGCGCGTACAGTTCTTTCGATTTGTCCTTGCGTTTCTTCGATATCTCGAACGATATTATTCGTTAACGATTCGACGAGCGAAAGATTAATTAATTACATTTCCCGATACTCATTTCTCTCGAGATTGTTAAAGGAAACGACGAAAGAAATTCGACGTTCTCGATCGATCGCACGTCTCTTATCGTTTCAGTTTTCAATATTTATCCATTGTGAATGATTTCGTTCGCGATCGAAGATTGACGTGAAATAGGGAATATCGAAGATGTGACCAATCGAGAAAAACGTTAAGAGCATCGCGTGTGTATATATATATATATATATATATATATATATATATATATATATATATCCGAAAATACTTTACTTGAAAGATCTCAATTGATTCGTTAATACGGTTTGCTCTTTACAATTGTTTATTTTTGTGTAAGATGTTTAGATATCAATGATCGGATAGATCCTTTTGATAATTCTCGGTGTATAGATCCAAGAGTAATTTCTTATATCTTTCATGTTGAATCGTTCGACGCTATTTTAGTATTTTATTTCTCTAATGAATTTTTCGTAATTTTTTTTTTCACACTAAAAGTTATCCGTATAAATAGATATAAATGTGTTTGTGTGTGTATTCTTTTTTTCTTAAGTTTACATATATAAATGTCATAATAAAATTTTCGATAAAGAGTATACTGAAATATCAACATTATATATATATATATATATATGCAACTCGGATAGTGACAGGCGAATAATAGGGAAGATTCAAAATTTTATTTTTGGAGTAGCACCATTTTGAGAGAGAGAGAGAGAGAGAGAGAGAGAGAGAGAGAAAGAAGAAAAAGAAACTTCCTCTGACCCATTTAAGCCCAATTCGAAGAGGCAATATTGTGTATTAGTTATGTCGAATTATATTTGTTCCTTTCGTTCGAATTCGATATAACTTTAAAATGTCCTTTGGTTCACGTAAATCACTATTTCAATTTCATTCCGAACACGGGACGACACGTGTGCACTGTCGATCGATCTCTCTCCTCATGGTTTACAATAAATCGTTTCCTTTCATCTGGCACAGAGTCACGTCTGGTCTAAACGTTCTCGCAACCACATCAGATTTTATGTTCCAATTTAAAGGCGTGCTTGCCCCTGACTCACGAAACTATCGCGGCCGAGTCGTTCTTTGTCTCTCTCTCTCTCTCTCTCCCTCTCTCTCGTATTTTTTTTCTTTTAGCATTTCCTAAGAGAATGACAACAAGGAAAAAAAAGGGGGGAGGGAGATAAATAAAACGAACGCGTACGTTCCTTTCCTTTTTCTTTTATTAGAATTAAAAACTCATTCCGTTTTATCAGCTCGTATCGTATCGTTTTTCCCGTATTAAGTGTTAACGGAGGCTTAACTAACAAAGGCCGTTCTCTTTCTCTCTTTGTTTCATTGTATTCCCCTAAGCCGATTGGCCTTTCTAAAGGTAAGATAGGTAGGTATGCGCAAATAGATACGGAGCAGGGATTGACAAATTTTTTTTTATCTTTCTTTTATCTTTTTTTTTTTAAACCCTCGTTAAATTTTCCGTAAGATCGGGGCTCATTCCTTCGTATAATTTTTCTTTTCAACGTTGTTTCGTCAACAACGATCCCTGTCAAGAGCGCGTCGAACAGTCCTGAATGTTTCGGTGAAATATTAGGGTTTTCTCGGAACGTGTTCTTCGAATCCCCGAGATCGAAGGAAGACATCATTTAGAAATCGAGAGAACATCAACAACGTGCTCTTAGAGTTCTTTTTCTTTGTTCGTTTGTTGTTGCTTCATTTCTCCATTCCCTGACGTTCTTATTCGATAATGGATAAATCTTTGTTATCTCGATCGGAAGTAATAATAATCGGTGTATAGCGTAAGTTTTTTTCTATTAATTATTTTGATATCAATAATTCTTATCAAGAAAAACGAAAAATAATAATAGATGGAACAACGTTTCCACTGGCGGTCGATGTTTTCTTTTTTCTCCTTTTTTATATTATTATTATTATTATTATTAATATTATTATTATTATTATTAATAATAATATTATTATTATTAGTCTGACATTTAACTTGACGATGACGTCATAATATTATATATTCACTCGCGCTTATTTTGATGGATATAATTTGTAAATCTCGTCATGATGCGTGTATAAGCGAGGATAATGATCACGCGATGATTTTATTTTATTGCAAAATAAGAAACGAAATTAATGGTGTACGAATAGTGTGTCTAGTAAAAAGGAAACTTCCGAGTAATGGATTTTCTATACCGCACGGCTCCTGTTATTGCTTTTCAACAAGTAAAGAGACCTTGCGTTTTCTATCCTTCTTTATCCTCGAAACGACACGCGAGCGAAATGCTTTAGCACAATGGTGGATATAGACGGATGATCCTTTTCTCTGGTTTTATTTTATTATGTGACGTGTCTACATACATACATACATACATACATACATACATACATACATACATACATACATACATACATACATACATACATACATACATACATACATACATACATACGCATGAAATATGTGCATGTGTTTACACGTTCAAGTTGTTTTTCTTTTTTTTTTGCATCCCTTACTATGAGTCAACGCAAAATGTTTGATCGATCGCACTGCTCGAGATCTGTTCGTTTCTTGCAACACGCCATCTTTATTTCCAACGAGCTCGAGAATGAGTGTTCCTGTAACAATACCAAATCCTACAAGATCCTTCTCTTTCGTCCTTTTCTTTCTTTCTTCCTTCCTTCCTTCCTTTCTTTCCTCCTTTCTTTCCTCTTTTCTTCCTTCTATTTTTATTTTCTCCTCTTTCTTTTTTCTTCCCCCCATTATATTCTTTTTTCTTTTCCATTTTCTTTTTCTTTTTCTTTTTCCCTTTTTTTTTTTTTTGCTTTTCTTGTTCATTCGTTACGGGACACGAGCGATGGGATTAAGAGGAAGTCGTTAGAAAATTATCCGTCTTCTTCTCGTCCGTGAATGCGTGCGTAGGTATTTTACCCGTGCTCGTCGACGTATGGAAAAGAGCAGAGAGTAGAGTTGCTCGTGTGTTCGCGCGTTAAATGAGCAAAAAAAAAAAAGAAAGAAAAAAAATAATTGCCACTCCTTGTGAAACTCATTGACTCTTAAATAAGGTCTTCGGTCTCGTATATAGCAATAAGTTTTGTAGCGATAACAGCTGGTTATTTTTTTAATTTTTTTTTCTTTTCTTATATATATATATATATATATATTTTTTTTTTCCTCCCCCGGTAAACAAACACGACTGGTCATAACGATGTATACCTTTGAACCCAATTATGTTCCTGAGTTGTGAGTTGTAAGAAAAAGAGACAAAGAGATAGATAAACGAACGGACGGAATCTTTAATTACGTTAAACATATCGATAATCGTGGAACAACAGTTTTATCTGTTATTCTTTCTTTCTCTTTGTTTTTTTCCTTCTTTCTTTCTCTCCCTCTTTTTTTTCTTTCTCTCTCTCTCTCTCTCTCTCTCTCTCTCTCTCTCTTTGTTTTAATCTAATGGCTGACAAAAATATCACGAGGGATGGATAGATAGATCGTAATAAATCGTAATAAAACAAAAATTTCTTCGTTTTACTAACGTGCATATAAAGGAAAACTATCGTAAAAAGATCCGAAAGAGATTCGCTATGTGTGTCACGCTCTTTGATAAGCTTGATGGTCACGTAAAACGCGAAGGTGCATACGTGAATCGTTTTATTATACGACAAAACGAAAATTCGTACGACTTGGCATGCGAGTACGTGTTATTAGTTGGCATAAGTTGTACCACTATATCGGCGTACATAAATAAATATGTATCTATAGAAGATACATATTTATATAGGTACTTAGATAGGTACTTACATTTTTTCTCTTTGAAATTTTTCTCGGTTGATCGAGCAAAGGTGTCTTTCGAAGGACAGATGACGAGAGGACAGAGGAGAGGAGAGGTGAGGAGAGGTGAGGAGTGGAGAGAAGATTGGACACGAAAGGGTAGACGTATTGTGGGTGGTTAGCGAAAACGAAAGCATTAACGAAATTTTCGGAAGGATGTGTTTCGGGTTCGGTGGTTCTTCTTCCACCGAAATGGTTTCCCGACTTCTCGCGCGTGTTGTGTGTATACGTGTGTTTCTGTTTCGGAGGGATATTAACCTAATCGATTAGATTCTAATGAACAGGGTTATCAACGGAGATCCGTAATGGTTTCACCTTAATGAAATAGGTTCTCGCCTATGGCCATGTGAACATGTTTATCGACGTGAAATTTGATTTCTCGTTAATCAACCGGATATATTTTGTCCGGATGAGAGTATATCGCAATACGAACGCAATTTTACGTTTCTCATTATCGGTACTCCGTACTTAATGAATTTTCCTGGTTTAACGTATTATGGAAATTCTTGTGGAGACGCGCGTGATGACGTAAGTAATCGTTTGGTAAAAAAAAAACTGATGTATAGTTAGGCATAAACACGGGTAAAATCGATGAAAAAGATAAATCGCATTGTTTTTGTTGCTCTTAGGTGATCGCCAATATTTCCGATATAAGAAAGGTAGGGTGAGCAGTCAATTGGTTTAACGCGAACTTTCGTCTTGTCTTTTTTTTTTTTTTTTTTAACAAATCGTGCATAACCGGGTTAGACGTATTATCCGGAAGGTCCTGCGATCGTGTTTTTATTTATCTTTGTTTTTATTTTTTCTTGCATTTCTCTTTTTTAATTTTTTATTCTTTATTTTTCGATTCCATCCGAAGAAGCTCTCTCCTTCGATTAGGTCATGAAACTTTATTAAGTCTGACACATTGTTGTGACATTTGGGTGAGGCATCTGGACGCACCTTATAAAACAGAGAATCAGAGAGAGCGAGAGAGAGAGATGAATAGACATAATAGATGATAGTTATAGTAATTGTATTTTTTTCAAAGCAAATATTCTCTACAACAACGTTCCTCTATCGTTCGATTTTTTTTCTCTCTTTTCGTTTCTTACCTTTTTTTTAAAACTCCTTCGCACGTTACATAGATAGGGGACGACGGCGTTCTAACGTATCTCGTTTCGCTTTGTTCATCGTAGAAGGCACGAAACCTTGATGGAATCGTAAGCAGAAAGGTCGTTCCGTTGTAGGTGGCCATTGAAACGATATCGCGTCCTCGAGTGTTACAAGTACGACAAGTCCGATCATTCGAAAGAGTGTTTTTTTTCGTTTTCTAAGGTAATCAAACGCGACGATGATCGATGAGATTAGAATATATACAGGGTGTTTCAGCTAAGGAGGCCGTCTAAATATTTTCTTTGTTTTTTATGATGCTTTGAATGGTTTAAAAAGAGATATGTTATGAATAGTTTATATACATATGTGTGTGTGTGTGTGTGTGTGTGTGTGTGTGTACATAATAATAGTTTATATATATATATATAATAGTATGATGTTCTATATGTTATAGGCGGTCTCCTTTAGCTGACACACCCTGTATGTACATATATTTAAATCGAATGTTTACGTGACTCTCGAAGCGATCGAAATCAAACGAAAACGTTTTCGAATTGTTTAACTCGTTAGAAAATATTTTCCTTTTTGTGGAGAGGTTTTCTTTCCGTCGTATCGAAGAAAAAAGAAAGATACACACACAAAAATAGAAAGAAATTCTATTGAGATCACGTTGAACGCGTATCGATTGGAATTTGTAGAAACTTATTTCGAAACCGATCGATGAGACTTTAGTGGCATACATGCATTAGTGTCTCTTAGTATCGCGTTGTAGGAGGTCACGTAGAAAGAAGAAAATGGAGGAGGGGAAAAGCTTTTCAGTATGAAAGAGAAAACAATCTAGGAACTTCGTAACCTCGAATGCTCGAGTAGATTTTTTTTTCTCTCTCTCTCTTTCTCTCGTGGATCTAGGAAAACTATTTGGTGGTCGCTCGTTAAAAACACCACGACACGAGTTCTCATTATGTATTCTGTGGAGCGTGGTTAGGAAACGGAACTGTTCCCTGATGCCATTATTTGATACGAGAAACAAATTAATGATTAAACCGAACGCAGCTTTTATAACGATCCAATCCATCTCTATCCACCTTGTGGTGGTCGGTTATAGATCCGTTTCTTTAACTGTTTTTCTTTACTATTATTTTTCGCTCTTTCTCTTACTCTTCCTCTTCCTCTTCCTCTTTCTCTTTCTTTTTCTCTTTTCGCTAGTAACGTGAATCGTCACGTTTTCTTACGTTTACAATCTAGATAGCAAACCTCTCTTCCCTATCTCGCCCTCACTATCGCTAACTTTAATAACAACCGTAACAGTTTCCACCTCTGCATTTTATCATAACGCGTTGCGGACCCGAGCCGCACCTTATCGTTAGTAATTTTATTGTTTTTCGTTCTTCCTGCTTCAATGATCTCGAACCGTAGTGCGTAATCGGCGGTTAACGCGACGCGGACGTGTTTTCATTTTTCTTTCTTCTCTTTTTTTTTTTTTTTAATATTTATTTTTCTTTATCGTGCAAAATAGCAAGTAAAATTGAGTAAGGGGAGAGGGGAATATCGGGGATGGATAATTATAAGTTTGGTTAGATATATGTTTGAATGGGTTTGGACGGACAGTGGTCGGTAAAAGTATCGCGATAATGATTTAATAATTATTTCAGTAATATATTATGCTTGTGCATTCGAGTAAAAATTAGGTTGTTTATAAATAACTTTATAAACAACTTAATTTGCCTCGAGCAAATTTTTATCGTTATCTTTTTCCGGAACGCAGTTCTTTCTCTCTCTCTCTCTCTCTCTCTCTTTGTGTGCGTCTGCATGTGTGTGTATGTATGCATGCATGCATGTATGTACGTATGTATGCTTGCGTTCCGTGGCCTTCTTTAATTAGAATTTTATTGCTTTGTTTTTTCCCCTTTACTGTTTTTTATTTTTTTTTTATTTTCCGTCTTTTCACTGTTTACTTTTATCTCGTAATGATGATAGAGCGAAATTTAATGAATCCGAGCGGTCGGGTTACTACTAGCGGTTACCCCCGATTCCATGGAATACTTTGAAATATATTGGGAAACGGCAGGAAAAAAACAGTAGGTTTTTTCTCGGCTCTGCTATCGTTTTTTTTCGCTTCTCTCTCTCTCTTTCTCTCTATCTTTCTCTCTCTCTCTCTCTTTTTTTTTAAATAGAACGTTCAATCACTTCACGACATTTTTTTTTCATCGTACTATATCGAGGTAGTATTTGCAATGAATTAATTTATAATGGAATTGGTCGTTACGGCTTGTCTCCTAGCTTTTTCAGCCGACGCTCGTTCGATCCAACGGCTTTTTTTTCCGTTTTTCGAAATAAAAAGAGAATACAAAAAAAAAAAAAAAAAAAGAGGAGAAATAAAATAAAAAGATCGAAAGAAAAGTTCGATCCGTTCGAAGCGAGAAATGCCGTAGAAATATGGGAGCAGGCAGCACTTTCTAACCGGGCTCATCGATAGTGTCCTGCTAGCTCGCGAGATAAAAGCGTGCCAATGACCTGCGTCGACGTGTGCGACAGCCGATAGATATGACGATAAAAAAAATATGTGGGGTTGTCATATTCCCAGGAGGGAAAAAAAGTTTAGAGTTATAGAGGTGATCGTGTGTTTTGCACGATTTGTTTTTTTGTCTTTTGGTTTTTTTTTTTTTTTCTTTTCTTCTTTCATCGCACGAATAATCTTAACTCTCGTCGAGTTAAAAGGAGTGAGTGATTTTTTTTTTTTAAAGAAGAGGAAAAAAAAAGAAAGACCTAAAAGAATAATGGCGCCACGTTTGGGTCACATCGTCGACATCACGTTACGTTGCATCAATCCTAATATCAATAACAGTCATTCTCGAGTGGCTATGAAATGTGATTTAACGATCGTGAAACGAAGAGAAAATGATATTGACATTTCCTATATTCCTTAAATTTTCCTTGCATCTGTAATCACGATTAACATTCACTTCGTCGTTTCTTTCTTCTTCTTTTTTTTTTTTTTTCTTTTTTCTCCTTCTTTTCTCCTTTCAAACGATTAATGCTATCTATCTTGTATTTTCCTTAACTCAATATATATGTATATGCATTATATAACAGAATAGAAAGCAAACACGAGGTGACGATCCTCGGAGGACTCAATGAATTTTCTGTCAAATTCTACGGACCACGAGGGAGTAAGTATATATACATATTATTAATATATATATATATATATCAGGTACATATATTTTTTCTTTCCTTTATTTTTTTTTCTTTTTCAATTTCAAGATACAATTTATATTAATATTAATCGTAGCATTATTACATTGTATTACACGTATGTACGCGAGTCTTTAATTAAGACGAACTTTCATGTTAATTCGATAACTTCATTTTTTTTTTATTTTAAATTCTAGTAGAGATATTATGCGAACGTGTATGATCAGTTCTGAATTAATGATGTTGTCGTTCAGTGTATATATATATAATTATATTTATGTAAATAGCCTGTATTTTTTAGCGTGCGAAGAGCTCGTGGACCAGAACAATTTTCTTTGAACGTATATACATACATAAACGCATATGTGGAGTCCTGAGACGAAGGATTACGCTTTACGCGTTCGTTTCGTATCACCGTCTATTTTGATATTCCAAGGTCGACGTGCTCTTCTCGGCACACCGGATATACTTATGCAATGGCGCGTACTTACGCTTTCCTTGGTTCGCGTGCGAAGAACGTTATCGATTGGCAGTAGTCTAGCGAACGAAAAGTTCCTTGACTTCTCGTTAACGAGTTAGCCGATCAGGATTAAAAGTCCGTGTTCTTCGGATTTCAAATCGATTGCCTTGATGCGACTCCTCGTTTGCGTCAACATGACTTTATTTACTCTCTCTTTCTCTTTCTTGGCACATACATACATACATACATACATACATACATACATACATACATACATACATACATATATATATATATATATATGTGAGTGTGTGTGTCTGTGTATATGTAGAAAGAGCGAGAGGAAAATGTTTCTAGAGGATTTCTATTTCGTGACAAAAACGAAATGGATTCGGTTTGCGAACGTTAAGTGAGTACTAACCGTACGTACAGAGTACGGACAAATATGTTCGGCCGATCTCCTTAGTAGAAATCGAGTTCGAGCTCGTAACCGTTCATTTTATTTTCTAGTTCGAAACGAACGATCTCCCGTTTTGCGGAATAAAGCGACAATTCACGCGAGAGAGAGGAAAGAGAGAGAGAGAGAGAGAGAGAGAGAGAGAGAGAGAGAGAGAGAGAGAGAGAGAAACAGACGGGTTTGACGCGAGCACGATGTAAATATACCAGGCAACATTTATTTTATTCAGTTTCTCTTTCCTCGTGTCCCGTGTTCTCCCGGTGAACTCGCGCTCCTCTCCGCCCCCCCCCCCCCCATATAATTCATCGGAGTTAAACCACAAATCGTTTCGTTACTAGTTACGACGTCGCTTCTACAAATATGTATTTCTACGGTAGATCGTTTCAAAGCACGCACGCTTATGTATGTGTGTATCTACGTATGTATCTATGTATGTATGTTTTGTATGTATGTGTAATTAACGTGCTTCTTCTTGGTTTTAATTTTCGCGATATCACGATGACTTTTATTTACGCGTAGATTATTTTTTTTTCTTTCTTTCTTTCTTTCTCTCTTTCTCTCTCTCACACACACGCGCACACACACACTCTCTCTTTTTTTTTCTTCTGTAGACTTTTTCTTTCTGTATATTTTTTTTTTTTTTTTTTTTTTTTATTTTGTTTGGAAACTCTCGACCCGATTTGTTGACGAAATATATCTACGAATGAAAATATAAAAGTTTCGAAAGTATTTATTCGATTGAACGAAATAAACTGTCGTTTCGAAGTTTAGAGATACGTACGTATATACATACATACATACATACATACATACATACATACATATATATATATATATATATATGTATATATATCTATATACACATATATAAATACGTATATAAATGGTATAATGAATAGCGTAGTTTTAAATTGATAAGATTAACTCTCTTTCTATTCGTGCGAATGTTTTGATATCTCAAAGGTGTATGGTCGTCGATTGGTTTCGCTCGCTCGTAAGTAAGTAAGTAAGTAAGTAAGTAAGTAAGTAAGTAAGTAAGTAAGAACATCGACGCCGAAGGAAAAAGAAAAAATTGTGTAACGAGCGAGAGACTTCTTCGCGGCTTCTTCTAAGCTACTACCGGCCGCGCAAATCGTTGCCGTTTAGAAACTCTCTTGGAAAAAGTGAATATTGTAAGTTCAACCAAGGAAAGGGATCGTAAGCGCAACGGCACGATGAAGTAACCCACTCTCTTCCCGCTAATTACGTGATTATTTCATTTTCTACGTTTCACAAGTCGTGTATTATCGCGGCCGCGTATCGATAATTGCCTTTCGGTGAGTACAAAGAACTTAGATCGAGTCAATCGATAAGCGAGAAAACGGGGATGGGGTGGGGGTGGGGGGATTGGGTGTTAAAGAGGCGCGATTTTTTTCCTCCCCCCCCTCATCTTGGTCCTTTCGATCTTGTCGAATACACGAGAATGGCCGAGAGAAGGGAGGGGGGGCGTAATTTCTTTCTTTCTTTCTTTTCTTTTTGGTATAAATCCAAAAAAAAAACAAAAAATAAAAAATAATAAAAAAGAAATAAAAAGAGGATGGCGAGCTTCGATGTTTTTCTCTCTGTTTCTTTTTTTATCTTTCTTTCTTTTTTTTTTTTTTTCGTCGATGGTATCGCTGCGAAGAAATGATAAAATTAGCGAGGCGTATATCACTTATTTAAACGGTATCGACCTTCTACCGTAAGATGTGCAATATTTAATTCGTTTAACGTGTCAGATTGTCTAGCTAAAGCTGTGTGTATGTATTATATATATATATATATATATATATTTGCGTGCCAACATATATATATATATATTATTCGAGAACGTTACGGAGAAGAAGTAAATACAAACTCGACTTGTCTCAAAAGAAGAATAGCAGAGAGGGTTTTCGCTTTGGAGTACGAAGCGGCACGCTCGTTTGGAAATGGCTGTAAACGAGCGGTCGCTTGATATACATCGGAGATACCGCAGTGCAACGGGTGACCCACTTTACACTCGGGAAGGCTCTAATACGCCCTAAGATTTTTCTGTTCGTACAGAACACGGGAGTCACTTACAATTAGCTTTCTAGCGCATTTGAGATCGTAAGAGAAGTTCTTTTCTCTCTTTCTTTTTTTTTATTCTTTTTTTTCGTTTTTTTTTGTCGTTTTCTTTTCCCCTCCCCCGTTTTTTTTCTCTCTTTCTCTTCTCCCTTTCTCCGAAGCAATGTGCGTAAACGAAAGAGACGCGACGTCGTATTTAAATCCTGTAGATTGTGAAATACATAAGAGAGAAAGAGAGAGAGAGAGAATAAAACGGTAGAGAAAAGAAAAAAGAAAAAGAAAGAGAACAAAAAGAAAGAAAAGAAAAACAGGAAAAGAGCGATTATCTGAATTATCGGTTGATAACGAATTGATTACCTTTTTTTTTTTTTTTTTTTTTAAGCGACATTTCATAACAATAAATTCCATTAGACTTTCTTTCATTGAAATAACGAAAGCTCATCTACACATTTTATTCCGTCTATGTAGAAAGCCCCAAGGTACGCAAGCGCGTTTACGAGCGCGCATCGACGTTCCCCGCACTCTCGTTGCTTCGAGCAAAATTCATCGTTATGTATGTATGTATATATATATATATATATTCACATACATACGTATGTATATATGTACGTACCTTCGCGAACGTGCGTCATCGAAATTCCGATAGAAGGGATTTCGAATAATAGGTACTAGATATAAGATTAGTACGCTTGTTATAAATTTATTCGATCGTATTGTTAGAATGGTTTATTAATTCGGACCATTGAATTATAACGTTGTATTTTTTTTTCTTTCTTCTCTCTTTTTTTTTTTTTTATTATAATTTGGGTTAAAGCTAGTTAGTTACAAAGGTCGTAGGGACCAACCATCTCTATGTTAAATTTCGTTACTAATTTAGCAACGCATTGACGTATAATTTGATTGCATTATCCGATGAATTCGCAATGTTCATTTGTATGTCACAATGGAACGGCTCGGTAGTAGGAATAATTGAAAAGTGATATAAAATACACGTTCGTTTTGTTTCTTTTCCTTCTTTTCTTCTTTCTTTTTGATTTAATAAATTTAACATCAACCTTGTTAATGAGCTTTCGTAGTATGAATAATTTAATATAATAGAGAATTCTAGAGAGAGAGTGAGAGAGGGGGGGAAGGGAAGAGAGAAAGGATATTAATGAAAAGTAGAATTTCTAAATAGTATGTATCCCTGTAAAACAATTTATTTCTTTGCAATATTAAATTATTCGAGAAGCAATTCGTAGAAAGATATAATATTCTTCTGCGATTTCTGATCGGTATAAACATGTGGCTATATAGAGGAGTTATAGAAAAGAATTGAGATAACGTGGAACGAACTGAAGTGTATCATAGTCGTGGAATTATACTAATTATGGTATCGATCAACGTCGCTTTTTGCGCGTAAAAGAGAAAAACAAAAAAAAAAATATAAAAAATAAAAATGGAAAAAACAAAATGAAAAGAGAGAAAAAAAATAAAACATGACAAAAAAATTTCTCGCTTACTGATCTAACACACACACACACGCGCACGCACGCACACACACACGTTATAAATATATATATATGCTAGTATTGATAGTAATGTCGCTAATCGTCGTCATTTAAAGAAAGTATGTTAGATTAGCGTGACTATGATATTAGGAGGCAAGGTTAGCCGTAACAACAGCGGCATGTCATTGAATTCTCGCTTCGTTCTATTCCATGGCACGATGCACGCGATATTAACGCAAAGGCTTTGCAATCTTGTACGTGGTGCATATATAAAGGGCACGTAGGCGGTGAGGATGGAACGGAAACGGTGAAAAGATTTTTGCCAGAAGCCTCAATATAGTATACACATACGTATTCCGGTCCCTTGATTTCTGCATGCATACATATTAATATGTGCGTATGTATTTTAAATAAAATTACCTCCGGATACTATACAACATCTCGATAGTATCGTTCTTTTTAATTTTTAATTTTTTTTTTTTTTTTTATATTTTTATCTTTCTTTTTTTTCCTTCTTCTTTTTTTTTTTTTATTAATTTTTTTTCGTCCGTCGAGAAATCACGCTCGATTTCTCTTTCTTGTACGTACGTTGTAAGTTCGTTTTTCGATTTATCATCGTTATCGTTAGTAAATAAAATTCTCTCGTGTGTTTACTTTTTCGCTAATCGTTAATTTTCGGTTTTTGGATCAAGAGTAAAGAGGGATCGGGATAAAGAAAGAGAAGGAGAAAGTGTGTGTGTGAGAGAGAGAGAATGTTATAGAGTAGACAGATAAAAAGGTCGAGCATGTTTATCAAATCGCACGACGCTCGCAATCTCGGCTAGCACACGCTCGTCATTTCGTAAGCCGAAAATGGACGATGATAAATATCGCCGAGTTCAGTTTCTCTCTCTCTCTCTCTCTCTCTCTCTCTCTCTCTCTCTCTCTCTAATTATCTATCTTTCCTTCTGTGAGTCTCCTCTACCTACGCTACGATATTTAAGCTACCGTTCGTTTAATAAACGACGACGAGATCTTGTTTAAATCTCTTGCACGCGAAGGATGATTCACGATTTTATTTTTTTCGCGTTTACAACTTCGTTTCTACAAAAACCCCATTTGAAAAAAAAAAATCCCGGAAAACAGATCGAAACGCATTGCTCGACGATACGCGCGATATTTCGTTTTTTCTCTTTTCTCTTTTTCTTTCTTTTTTTTTTCCTCTTCTTATTTCTTTCCTCTCTTTTCTCTTAAATTAGTGTGTATCTTTCATCGGCGAAAACGGAAATCACGATGCTCCGACGTGGGAACGAGAATCGTTGAACGTTATCGGTATAAGAGATCGTACATACACACATGCATATAAACGCAACCCGTGTTAACTCTAATCACGAACTTAATGCCCGAGGTCCTCCGCGAATCGTATAAGACAAACCGAGAATCATGGAACACCAAACGAATGATACCTATCTATCTATCTCGTGAAAAGCAATGTATCGTATGTTTGTTCGGAACAAACGTCGTTAATAATCCCTAGTTTTCATGGGAAACCACTTGGAAGAATGAACATATTACGCATAGTTATCTAGAGAAAGAAAGAGACAAATAGGTGGGGAGCAGAAAGAGAGAGAGAAAGAGAGAGAGAGAGAACGGTCTAAAGTCTAGACGTCGTACTTAAATACGTAAATATAATATATATATATATATATATATATATATATATATATATATATATATATATATATATATACACGTGTACATTCGACAAGGACAAAATTTGAGTAGAAAATATTTTTTCGACCGAGGCTTCTTAATTGCTACCGTTTACTGATAATTTTAATAATATGATCACGAATTTTATTTTATTTTTGTAATAGTTTAATGCACGTCGAGTTTATCCAGAAAATTGCTTTCGATCGGTTAACGTTTTGCAAACGCAACATTATTTTTTTTTTCTTTTTTTTTTTTATTTGATTTATTTCACGCAGTATATATATGTACGTAGATAAAGTATATTTCGATTAGTTTCCACTCTTATCGACCCTTCCGATAAGAAATATATGTACGTACACGTATTTTATTGAATTAAACGAGGTCGAAGGAAAAATTATTGAAGTTTAAAGGAAAAGTCTAGAGAGAAAGAGGAAAAGGGAGAGAGAGAGAGAGAGAGAGAGAGAGAGAGAGAGAGAGAGAGAAGGAGAGAGAGGAAGTGATAGTGAAAGAGATAGAGATAGATACCACCTGCGTGTCATACTGACAGTCTTTTACTCTCTTTCTCTCTCTCTCTCTCTCTCTCTCTCTTTTTCTGTTTCTATCATATTGTTACAACATCGTCAATGGGCGAAGGCCACAAAGAATTCTAATCGTTTGACGCTAATATCTCACTTATTATTGTTAGTGCGTTTGTATTTAGCGGGTTTGCATAGGCCCCAATTATATATGAGCGACTCGCTGAGCGCCTCGAAAGGAAGGAAATTGGGTCAGTGGGTCAAGCGCAGAGAGAAGAAGATTGATATTGAACTGCGTCGTCTACCACTACCATTTTACCCTCCCTCTCTTCCTCTTCCTCTTCCTCCTCCTCCTCCTGCTCCTCCTCCCTTCATCCTCTTCCTACCACTTCTCTGTTCCTCTCCTGGTACCCCCGAGTACACCTGTAAAAAGAAAAAAAAAAAAAAAAAACAGAGAGGGCTCTGCGGCAAATATTAAACCTCTTTCGCGGGCCGTTCGGATCTAACTTCGATCGATTATACCCTCTCTTCGATACTTGGGGGATTATTTTTTGTTTTTTACCTTTCTTCTTTCATCCGTCCCGAAATAATTTAAACGATTTGAATCGTAAAAGGAAAAACGTAAATAAAAGAAAAGGAATCATAAATATCGCGCGAAGGAATACACGACGATGTTTACCTCGTATCTTTTGCACGGAAAAAGGAAGAAAACAATAATGTAATTGTTTTAAAATAATTTAAACATATTCTCACGTCGAATTGTTTCCCGTAACGCTTAGGAATAATTTCGATCGGGTGACAATCAACGCGAGTCGCGACAACCGTATCCTGTTTCCGGTCGGGTTAGTATAGCAGTGATCGCCAATGGAAAAACTGTTCTTCCATGGTATATATCGTTCGTAATTAAAGATCGCGTGTAATTCGCAAATTAAAAAAAAAAAAAAAAAAAGAATCCTTTCTATTCTCGACGGGCAAATCGTAAAAGTATTTTACAGCTTAGGAAACCTCATTCCTGTCTCTTTGTAGGAATGCGGTTCGAGATAGGCGCGAAATTCAAATGCGGAAAAAATTTTTCAAGCCGTTTTATGTTCTTGGATCGAACGCAAAGGAACGAGTTCATGGTGGTGGTGGTGGCGGTGGTGGTGTTCGGTTACGTTATCGTACGGGCGCACTTTCTACGGCGTAAAATTATACATACGGATGTAAAAGAGAACGAAATCCGACAGAAAGTGGGTGGGGAGCGTGGTGGGTGGGGTGGGTAGGGTATGAGTTGGTTAGAAAAGAGGAAAGAATATTCGATCTAATTTAATTTTATTTACTTTTATATCCTTTGCTCGTTTTTTCTTTTCCTTTTTTTTTATTCGTGAAAGTTCATTTCGTTTTACTTACAAACAATATGTAAAACATAAGATAAATAAGAAAGTATTAATAGCAGTTGGAAAAGATGACACTTTGTGAATGTATAAAAAAACAAAAAAAAAAAAAAAAGAAAGAAAAGGTGAGAAGGAGATGGTGAGAAAGAGCAAGGAGGACGGGAAGGGGTAGGGACGTGCAAAAAACGACAAAAAAGAAACTGAAGAAGAGGAAAAAAATGTCAAGGTTTCGTTAGAGAGAAGTTAGACCGTAAAGATGGCGGTGCATGTTGCAATGCACTCTCGGAGGCACACTCATGACTCTGGTGCGTGGGTATCGCGATACTTTCACCCGTGAATCCCCAACACGATTTTGCGTGTGCGTGTGCACGTGCGTGCATCACGGACAGGTGGGTCATGTTTCTCGCCTCCACATGTACACGTATACGTATACGTATCCGTCATACGCATAATTTGCAACATTCGATGGCAAAAGTCATTCGATTCTACGACGAATAGAAACGTCGTACTTACTTGCGTGGGCCTATTAAACAACGGTAAAAATAATGACAATAAGAATTTCGTATATACACACAGACGTACATACATACATACATATATATATAAATACATGAGCATGTTTTTTTTTTTTTTAATCGTTCTCTCGGATTCTTATCGAAGATATATTTGCTTAGTAATTTATTCGATCTAATCAACGCCGTAATATATCTTACGAAATAATCGAGCTCTAACGGAAATCGAATCGTTTTATTTCCGCAGTATAATCGTTCGACGAGGGCAACGTGATCATTTAATAATTTATTCATTTTAGATAATCCATGAGACGTGTACGCGACGCTTACTTTATAAGTGGATATAAATATTTAATTTATATTTACATACGTATACAACTATGTTGTTGCGAACCTCATTATTATCATCGATTCACATTAAGATAATTCTGGTCGAATTATTCTTACATATTCGAGCTACGTCATGTACGTACATACACATGTATGTACCTATGCATGTATGTATTTATTGGTAAGGTTTTATTTACGTTGAACTTGTGTAAAATATTTTTCACCTCCTTTCTTTCCTTCAAATCGAAAAGATCGTAAGGAGTTGAAGTAATCTCGTTCGTTCTTTCCTATATTTCCACGAAGGAACATCGCCCTGTGAGATGAAGTTTTACCGTTGAACGTTCTCGTTTCCGTGAACGTAGCGCGAATTATGGTGTAGAGCCTTTGAATCTCGGATCGTGGCAATAACATCGATAACTGTACAACAGCCGATCGTAACGATCTAACTGAAAGATCGGCTGCAGAATCGTTCTTTCATTCCTTTCCTTTCGCGAGTTAAACGCTAGCCTTCCGTGACGAAAACTGGGGTAACACAATTTGGAGGAGTTCGGTGAAAGAAAAAACAAAACAAAAAAAGAAAAAACAAAGAAAACGGAAGGAGATTTCCACGATGACGTCACTTTGACGATGCAAGCAAAGATTTTCACAATGTTCTCTCTGCAATTATACTATCGATAGAGATAATATGTCTCTGTATATTATAAATTAACGATTTCATTATTATTATAGATCTTTTTTTTTTATCTTGTTAATTTAACTCGAAAGAATCTGATTTCTCGAAGAGTTTTATTTCCTTTGATTTTTCTATTCTTTTCCTTCAAATTACCACGATTTTATTTTGCAAGTATTAAATTTTGATTTTAAGAGATATTCGCGATAAAAAGAAGAATGATAATAATGATTAAGAGAATGGTAATAATGAATTGGGCGTATAACTTGTACACCATTGTAATAATATCGTCCATTGTTCTTTACAGCACCTTACGAGGGTGGAATATGGAAGGTGAGGGTTCACTTGCCCGAACATTATCCCTTTAAATCTCCTTCGATCGGGTTTATGAACAAGGTCTACCACCCTAACATTGACGAAGTTTCAGGCACCGTATGCCTGGACGTTATAAACCAGGCTTGGACTGCCCTCTATGGTACGTAAGCCGCTCGTTCTAACAATAATTATTATCTTATCTTTAATTTCATATTCGTTTTGATGTTAAAAAAGAGAGAGAGAGAGAGAGAGAGAGAGAGAGAGAGAGAGAGAGAGAGAGAGAGAGATAAAAACGATTCGTTCGATTGTTTCAGACTTGTCAAATATTTTCGAATCCTTCCTGCCTCAGCTATTAACATATCCCAATCCCATCGATCCTCTAAACGGCGATGCAGCTGCCATGTATCTTCACAAACCAGAGGAATACAAGAAGAAGGTAGCAGGTATGGATTTTTTTCTTTTTATCAAATTATATAAGAACAAACGAATAACAAAAAAAAAAAAAGAGATAGAGATAGATAGATAGATAGATAGATAGAGATAGAGAGAGAATCAGAAAAGGATAAATATGAGATGAAACTTCTTGATATCGATTTAATTCTCGTTTTCGACGTTTCGACAGATTACGTGAGGAAATATGCGACGGAGGAGGCATTGAGGGACCAGGAAAATGGCGGGACCGGGAACGGGATGTCGTCCGATAGCGAGTCATCGATGAGCGATTTCAGCGAAGACGAGGCGCAGGACATGGAGTTGTAACCAAATATTCTAACATCCGTACCCATATCCTTAATATCGATTCTCCCGCCCGCCCCCTCTCCCCTCTTCCTCCCACCCCCCTCTTCCCCTTGTAAAACTACGATAACGTTTGCCCGTTTACCAAATAGAAATGCTTATATTTCGAAAAGGCTCCGGAAGAGAGCTTCAATTTCGGTTTTGGCCGCACCGACGTGTCTGTGTTCTCGTCGCACGTATCTCAGGTCGCGATGGCCGACGAATCACGTTCTCCCTCCGACCATCGTTCTCTCATAGTCATGCCCGATATGAAGATTATCATATATCTTACGGAATAATGTAAAAAGGGATGAATATGTCCCCTTCCTCCCATTCGCCTCACCCCTCGCCCCTCGTCCCCTCGACCGGTCTCACCTTCCATCCACCAACCCTTCCTCCCCTCCAACATATTCCGTTTTCTCCCTCTTTGTTTTTTCTCCTTCGTTAGAAACGCCTCTTTATCGATTACGTTGATCTTGCTCTTCTTCTTCTTTTTTAATATATATATATATATATATATATATATATATATATATATATATATATATATATATATATCACAACAAAAATTTAACGAAACAACGGATAAAACGAATTGTACGATAAATTATAGTAATCAATTTTGTCACGTGTCAGGTGGTATATATTGAAGGAGACGGAGAAGAAGAGAGATAGATAGATGACGATAGGATAGATACGAAGCAGTGGAGGAGGGACTGGAATTTTTACGGGTTTTCAACAGATCGCGATAGATATCCGCGAAGATAAGATTATCGAATCTGCGCGAAATCGATTTTTCTTTATTTTTATCCCTCTCTCCTACCCCTCTTTTTCTCCCCCTTTCCTCTTTACCCTCTTTTCATTTCTCTCGTTCCTTAACTTTTCTCTTTCTTTCTTTCTTTCTTTCTTTCTTTCTTCTTTCCTTCACTTTTCTCTTAAAATGCCAGATATTCGAAACCGTGTCGTGTATGAGAGAGATAATTTTATTTCTTTTTGTCCACGTTGGATAGTTCTCTAAAAAAAGAAAAGAAAAAAAAAAAAAGAAAAAGAAACGTTCAACGTTCTCTCGTCCTTTGTTCGTCCTTTCTTCTTCTTCTTCTTCTTCCAATTTGCATATCCTCGTGTCTTCGCGCGCTGGTAATTATTTTATGATCGTTATTATAGATGACGTTTGGCATCTTTCCTTTCTTTCTTTTCTTTTCCTTTTTCTTTTTTCTCCTTTCTGTTTTTTTTTTCTTTTGCATTATATATATATATATATATATATATATATATATATAAATATATATATATATATATATATATTTATATATGTATGTGTGTAAAAGAAAAAAAGGTTCGAGTCTGAAATACTTTTTTTTTTCTTCCGAGCACAAGTCGAGATTTTTTCGAGGTATATATATATATATGTAGATGTGTATTAATTATAATCAAGTGGGGAAAACGTGCCATGAGAAATTTGTCGAGAGAAATTGTAAGGGCCAGTTGACAACGAATCGGTAAAATAGCAAAGTCGACATTGGATTTCAATTTTATTGCTGGATAATTAACGTCCGATCAATCTGCGGGGCGGGGGAAGGGGGGGAGGGTTTGAAAAAGGAATTATGAAATTCTCATTGTTTTCTATAAATTAGAACGTGTTAAACGTAACTCGTTTAAAGTCCAAATCTTTCAATAGAAAATGTCGCGTGGAGAAATTTCCTTCATATATTCTATTCGAGGGTCCGTTCATTCCGCCGTTTCTTCTCTCTCTTTCTCTCTCTCTCTCTCACTCTCTTTCTCTTTTTTCTTTTTTTTTCTTCTTTTTTTTTTTATTTATTTGTTCGTTTCACCCGACATGGTCCGTGTTAAACGTACTAATCACGAGAGCTGTGCAGTGCACAATTTTCTTCATCGTTTCCGATAGAGAGAGAGAGAGAGAGATCTTTTCTTTTATTTTCCCTTTTTTTTTTCTTTCTTTCATTCTCTATCATTTAATCTTCTTTTTCTTTACTTTTTTTTTCTTTTTCTTTTAAATCGCATAGAATACGTATATGTAAGGTGGAAAATGGGTACTAGTCCCGTCTTCCTTTTTCCTGCCATCAAGCCATCCCTATACGTTTTCCTCGCAGGAAGTAACAACGAGAGAGAAGGGGCTCTATCGCGGATGACAAAGAGACGTTGAAGTCACGATATATACTAAAGGTGCCTCGATATAGTAATTCGAACGACGAAAATGATAATATACGGTCAATGTGACGAGAATTTCATGCGATCGACCACTGTCGTCAAGAGAAGCAGCAACAAAATTGAATTGATAAAACCCGCCGATTGTTCGAGATCTCATCAGCATAATTGGATCATCGAATTGATATATGATGTCGGACGTGTTTTTGGATGTTCCATGAAATTTTGAAAAAAAAAAAAAAAAAGTTCAAACGATCTTGTCGGGAGATTATTCGACGGTATTCACTGAGAAAAATATTTCGAGAGATATAGTTTGCGAGAAGATGAGGGCGGTGGTGGGTGGGATGCGGTTCGGGGAGGGGGGAGTCGGCGGGGAGAGTTTGCGGGAGCGTTGTGGATGGGTCGGGGGAAACGGGGAAGTAGGTAAAGCAATCGATAAACTGTGATCTGCTAATTTCTGTATCGAATCATTATAAGAGAAAACAAAAAAAGAAAAGAACAAAAAAAAAAATTAAACATCCTCTATCAAGTCTGTAATATTCGCTATATCGTGCATAACCGTTAAGATGCATTTCATTATGGCAGATGATTGATTGTTTCATTTTTTTTTCCTTTTTTCTTTCTTTGTCGCGAATTATAAAAAATATCTATAACAACTTCTACGTCGTATAGTAAAAACCAAGCCATTTTACGGATAAACAGGATAATTAATATTATCGGATTCCCCTTTTCAATGAAAGAAAAATATTTATATTTTTTGAGAATGAAAATAATTACATAGAAGCACATTTCTAAAAATTTTCAAATATCACTCGAGGGTGGTTTTAGGCTCTTGGATTTGTTTTTTTTTTCTGCATAATCATTATATACTTTTTATCGATCGAATGCTTTAAGTATTTGGAAGTCCTTGGTAAAGTTTGAGAAACCTCAGGGATGTTATGTTCAGTATCTCAAAGATTTTTCGTGATAATAATTGAAAGGACGGGCAAGATGTGTTACCGAAGGGAAAGAATATATATATATATATATATATATATATATATATATATATATATATATTACGTGAGGTTATACGAATAGTTAATTTTTTTTCTAATTGGTAACAAAAATTTGGAAAAAGAAAAATGAATGATATAGGATAATTAATGCCAAAAACAGCAGATTCGTTGGAAACCGAATATGTACAAATTATGGTGCACAATAATCGTTGACGGATAATAGTATTTTGTTCCAAACTGATCTCTCCTCTTTGTTTAATTCAAGTTCAATAAAAAAAAAAGAAGCATGATTAACCTTATACGAGAGACACGTATAGCCATGGTATTTTAGTGCCTTTCGTGGGCAGAGAAATGTGCCTTATTCTATGGGTCTCATGAAAGAATTCCTTCAAAAACTATTAAGAAGAACGAGATAAGTGTTCTGTGTTAATTGATTCTGTTATTTTACATTTTTTACGTTATTTAAATTGCTTGCTAAATTGTAGTGTGATATATCATTATTGGCAATTTAATTATTAATTAGTCGTACGCGATATGAAAATTTCTAACATTATATTGGAGGTTTTATATTGATTCTATTCAATGTGCTAATTAAAAATTGAAAATAAAAATAAGAAATTGTATTTATGCTCGGACCAACTTCTTGAAGTTCGTTATGAAGGCTTATATTCAAACGGAGAGAGAGCTATTATTGAAAGAATGAAAAGAAAATTCAATTAAAATTCTATCGTGTTTATTTTCATAATATAACAATAACGCGTAGATTCATTTTATTTTATTAATTTTTATCACACACCCACACATAAATATTATGATAAATTTAGAGTAATATTATTACATTATATTGCTTCTCTCTTATGTGAGTGCATCCATCGAAGTGGATTTTTGATTTTATTTATGAGCGCATAAACCTTTGTTGATATGTGTAATTAATTCTAAAAAAAAACCTACAAAAGAAATAATAACAATAATTGGAAAAAATTATTTTATACATCGATCGAGAAATAAAATTTGGTAAAATTTCTCTTATATTCACGTTAACACGTAAACTCCATATATGTTTGTTGTATATTTTTCATCAACGTGGATTGCGCTCATATTTTAAGCGTTATATTTTGCCTTTCGTTTAAGAAAAAACAAATGGATATTACTCGACCTTATTATAAAAGTAATTATTTAAGACCTTCGTGAGTATGGAATCATTATCGATGATTTATTTTCACGGTGACGCGAACGGCAATGTGTAATTCGTTATTTTGAAATGTCGATTATTAAGAGATTAAGTAGACGAATATGGCTTTATACTTTTTGGAAGTAATCATATAAAAATAGATTTCTTTTATTTTTATTATTATTATTATTATTATTATTATTACTATTATTATTATTATTATTATTAATATTAATCTCTTTTTTTTGTTGTTCTAAATTATACGCCGTCTTATTTTTTGCTGTTATTTCTATTGCATTTTGTCATTGTACGTTGATATATGTTACAAAATTGGATAAAAACCATATGCGTTATTAGGAAGATTTGCTGCATTTGTCGTCTTTGCACCTCTGTCCATCCTAAATGCAAATTTGACGAAAAGCAAAGAAAATATTATACATCGGGAAATAATTTGTTAATAATATGGCAAGAGAGAGAAAGTTAAGTGTGAGACGATTATAATAATGTGTATTAGAATGTACATTATAGTTTCTGTCGTATCATTTCTAATGTTGAATGTTTTCTTTGTGCGTTATTACGATAAATAGTTGCTTTTATATGTCAATTTATTTTCAAATTCTCGACGTATATGTCAATTAATTTTGTATATTTGAGATATTTCATTGGAAACGAGGAAGAAAACGCATTACAGAGAATTTGCGTCTAATCAACAGGTCGAAGTGAACGAGGTGAAGTCACGTTTTAAGATCTCATATTATCATTATACATGTATCATAGAATTAACTAGATATGTATAGTAGTTATCATATTCGCATGACTCTACTGAAAATATGTAGTTTTACTAACGAATGTTCATTTAAGTAAACGAATAGTTTTAATAATCATTTTTTATTTTTTTTGCAAATGTTGTTTGTTTTTCCTTCTGTTTAAAATGCCACACGTTTCTTTGACAATCGTCATAATACAATTTGTAGTATTCTTTCCTAGGCATTGCAGTTGCTGAATTATCGTTGTCGTATGTTTTCATTAAAGAACGAAAGTGTCTCAGTGCACACCGTCTTGGTCATAAACCGAATTAAATATCCTTCATACGTCATATTTTAAATCCAAACGAGTCAAATCGAATTGTTGACGTTTTATTCGCAAAATATTGAACATCGTGCATCGATAATACTTACAAATCAAACCTATTACATTTGTCAACTATGAAAACCCTTACAAGAGACGAAGTGTATATTATACTCATAGCCTATTTTGTGCCTAAAACGAGATTATTTGAACTTTGAAAAATGGGCGACAATATATAACAACAACAACAACAACAACAACAGAAACGAAAAAGAAATCCGTTGTGTATTTTATTCCTTATAAATGTCGACTTGTGCAAAATTCACAGATGTCGAGGATTAGAGAATATGATTGAATATAATGACTTTTTAAAATCGAGAAATATACGTATGCGTATGTAGTGAGCTTCGGATAAGGCATTTCAAAAATATCGTTACGTTTGTAGCCATAATTTCAACCTCTCCCCCCTCCCACCCCTATCGTTCTTAATATTAGAATAGTATCGTTTCTATAATTAGGATAAAAGAGATAGCAGTAGTGGATAGATTTGAAAAAATATCATCATCATTTTGATTTGTCAAATCGTTTATATATATATACACGTATAATACATCTCGTTGCTTATCATCGACATATCTCTATCGGGCGTTCATAATTGATATTATTTCTAAATTTACAAGTAAGATATTT
Source organism: Dolichovespula saxonica (assembly GCA_911387935.1). Taxonomy (NCBI): domain Eukaryota; kingdom Metazoa; phylum Arthropoda; class Insecta; order Hymenoptera; family Vespidae; genus Dolichovespula; species Dolichovespula saxonica. The sequence goes on along the minus strand of OU427002.1, from coordinate 5,463,884 downwards.
ATCTCTACCGTGTTCTACGTAGACCTTAGGTAAACGACTATTTTTAATTTGTTACTTAACTATTAACTAACTATCTTACGATGATCCTGACTGTCGATTTTTTTTTCTTTCTCCCTCTCAATCCCGTTCCCCCGCCCCCCCCCCCTGCCAACCTCCGCCAAGAAAATAAGAAACACTTTTCCTATAGACTGAGTGAGGCATTACGATCGGGAGAAGGAAACAGCAATATTTTTGCTACGCGTTTTTAGTATTATGTCATCGATGTTATCTAATACGTTATCAATGGTATATAAATTATCATACATATATAATCACAGTGACGGTCGATTTGAATTTTAAATGTGCGACATTGCAAATATGATCGAGATATAATTGAAGATAGTTCTATATAGTTATCCAATGAAAACGATGCCGCCCCCGTTTCCCCCTACGCATTTTCCCTCCCCCGCCCCCAACCTCCCACCCCCACCACCACCGCTGCCAACGACGCCGCCGCCATTCCCTCAACATTTACCTCACCCCTCAGTTACAATATTACGTTTTAATCTGTTAAGCAATCCTTACCTTCCTTACGTCAATTGGCTTTTTCTTACCTTATAGAAAAATTTTGCTGATTATCTGATCTGATCGGATGATTCGTAGAGAGACCGTAATATCGCATTATGTCAGCCTAAATGACATATATATATATATATATATATATATATATATATATATATATATATATATATATGATTAATAATTAAATCAGAGTTAATGAGAAACGGTGTGTGTAAAAAAAAAAAATTCCAATGGATGTCAAGATATCGAGAGACATTATGGACCTCGTATGCTTATTTCAATTAAATAATCGAGGTTATGCCAAAAATTTAGATATCTATTCTTTACGAAGAATAGAATGGACATCCATCGCGACAAGGAATTTATTCTTTCTCTCTATTCTTTTCTTTTTATTTCTTTCTCTTCGCTCCGCTCATTTGAAAACGAGATGATTGTTCTTGCGTTTATTTTTTGTCGAGCCAACAGAAATTTCAAACTATCTTGTACTTATAATATTACTAAGAGAAGAATGTGTGTGCGTGCGTGCGTGCATGTGTGCACGTGTGTGAGTGTACGCGCGTGTACGTGTTACACACGTCGCAAAGACAATTTTACCGGTTTTCGTTAAGTGCTATTTGACCAGTCAAAGAGATATATTTTCTCGTCCGATGATGTCTGTATACAAAAAAAAATCTTACTCCCTAAGTAAAGTATATTAGACATTTTTGATTTATTGACGAATATATATATATCAACAAGAGAGCGAGAGAGAGAGATAGATAGATAGATAGATAGATAGATAGATAGAGAGAGAGAGAGAGAGAGAGAGAGAGAGAGACGCTTGTAATTGTCAAGGAGGAAGAAGGAACGTTGAATAACGAGATGAGATAATAACTATCTAATTTCATTTGTCTCTACTGAAATAGTAATTTCGTTAGATATGTTACAGTAGAATTTTCCACTTTTCCGTAACGATACGTCTTCGTGTCTGTTATTTTTCTTTATTTTTTTCCTCGGAAATAAAAGAGGAAAACAAAAAAAAGAAAAAAAGGAAATAAAAATAAAAGAAAAAAAAATATTCTTGAATATATCAAAATCTGTACGTAGATTCCGATAGGAGCCAATAGAAATTGATAAAACGAATCGTTGATCGAGCGTTAATGAAAATTATATTGAAATAATGATAATATTAATGTCATCTCGCAAAGTATTAACGAGATCGTTTAGACAATGTGTTCAATTGGACTCATCAAATCTCGGAACGATGTCACACGCTTAATCGAACGATTCATGATGAATCAAGAAGAATCGATATATGTTACGATATATAAATACGTAGGAATAATCGTCGCAGAGTTTGCAGGAAATATATATATATATATATATATGTATATATATATGTATGTATGTATGTATATATATATGTATGTATGTATGTATATATATATATAGTGAAGCACTTAAATTGTTCGTTGAGTACGTTGAGCTATGGTATCAGTGTAAACGATTAAACGTTTCATTTTTTTTTTCGAAGGACGTTTAGGCGTTTCACCCTACAATCGTGAGATCGAATTATTGGTGTCTGTAGAGGTATATATTTTCTTACGGTATGCGATAATTAACTCTACCGCTTTTGACTCGTTAAAAGTCTCGGTCAGTTCAAATCGGTTGCTTTTTTCTGTCGATACTCGATCATATATATTAATTTATTTATTTATACAAACATGTGCGCATATACGTCCGAGCGTATATACGCAACTTGATCCTGAATTCGATTAAACCGATCTTCAACGATATATGTATATATATATATATATATACATATGTATATATGTATATATATATGTGTGTGTGTATGTAAGATTATGATCCTTCATAAAAATTAAGAGACAATAAGCGAACCGACTTGAGCCGATCAGAGTCTTAAGATAATTATTAAATTTCCTTAGAGTTATACCTACGATATATTGTTTTAAATTATGTAAATAGGAATCGTCTCTGTCCGAATGCTCGCATTATCGAAGAAATGTGAGAACGAATTCGATAACAATCTAATTCGCCCTTGAAAAAGGCGTATAAAAAATATATATCCCATCGAATCGGTGATCTTTATTAATCTATTAATGAGACGCGTGCCATATAGCGTGTCATCCGGATAACAAGATTAATCATACGTTAGAAACTAAAGTAAGAGGGGGGGAGGGTGCAAACAAGGAAAACGTAAAAACGACTTATGAAAGTCCGATCGATCGCAGGACATTTTTTCTAGCTAGCATAACGACGACGATTGAAAAAAACTCGCTGATTCCGCGTTCTCATGGCAACACAATAAAGAGCGACAACATGAACACTACACTACTCTATATAAAAGTATTTATTATAAATAAGATATAATAAATAAAAAAAGTATATATATATGAAATTATAAATATATATATTATATTAAATTAACGATGATCGAACAAGATGCAATTTTTTGGTACAATAAAATGAAAAAGAAAAAAAAAAAAAGAAAAAAGGACCCAAGCCAGTTGGCGTGTATCATCATTCCTTCGTACCTTCGACATACATATATCCGAAATTTATTTCGGATTCCTCTTCCACGAAAGTATTCGTACTTCGGATTCGAATAGCGAGGAAAGAGAAACGTTTCTTTTTTTAGCATACCACGTTGTGCCTTATCTAAAGAGCCGAAATGTTTGTTTGTTCACGCGGCCGTCTGCAATACCGATGGATGATGATGATTCGTAATTGCGCGCGCATCCCCACCACTTATATCGTCAGGAGTCGCTCGAATTTCACGTAATAAATTCTGTTCACGAGCGCGCATACTCTCGGAATCAAATTAATCGCTACGTAACTTTAATGAAAAATGAAAATGCGATTACATCTAACGTAAATGACCAACTATTAAACGACAAAAGGTATATACTATAGTAGCCGTATGAGTTCTAACGCGTTAGAAAAACGATTGCGCCGAGGGGGAGGAGGAGGGAGCCTCTTCTCCTCGCGCCTTACCATCTATCGCAAGTATCTTAAACTTTATTTTTACAAGCCTGTTTAGCTTGGAAATACTCGGCTACCGAAGTGCCACCGTTTGCGTTTTAAAGCAACACGCGGATAGATAAGCCCGTACGTATGCTATTTAAATTCCGTTAATAGTCGATTGGCAATATCTTCGTGGTCTTTTTAAAAAAAAAGAAGAGAAAAAAGGAAAGGTAAAAGACCATCGAATATTCGTCAAGAACGAACTGTAATTAATAAAGAACAACGACGTTGCGCGCATGGATGGCATTTTTCAAGTGCGCGACTATTATTTTCACGTCGTAAAAGGAGAGAAATGTTTTGAGAAGAAGAGAAAGAGGAGTCTTTTCAGTGTATGAAGAGATTCGACAATGAGAATGAGAAAGAAGGAAGAATAAATAAGAGGAAAAAAGAAGGACAAGTACGAACGATAGGAAGGAAGGTAGGTAGGAAAGAAGGAAGAAAGAAAAAAGAGTTAGAAAAGGAAAGAAAGAAATAAAATAAAAAAGCAGTAATGAAAAAAGAGAAAGAGATCGAGCGCGAGGATTGGGCGGGGAACCGACAACAGTCAGTCCGCCATATGCAAAAGAAGACGGAGAGCGGTCGTGGGTTGAGAGAGTGGTGGGGGTAAAAAGGTAGGCGAAGTGGGGGTATGCGCGAGAGTGGTGGCTCGATCGGCGCGGAGCCTCCGACTACCTTCAGTTGTATCAGAACCACCGTACGGTTCGAATCTCATTCCGTTAGATTGTGCGTTAATTTTTTCCTTGCCATCGATAGATACGTATATATATATATATAATTATATATATATATATACATCTATACGTAAGACAGTAGTGTGTGTTGAGTGAGTGCGCGCGCGATAGTGTGAGTGCGCGCGCGTATCGTAGGCGCTCCAAAGAGAGGATTCGAGGCGAAAAGAAACGAACGAACGAACGAGCGTTACTATCGTGAAATCGTATACGATTAAGAGAGAAAGAGAGAGAGAGAGAGAGAGAGAGAGAGAGAGAGTTGTATGTATAAACGAGATCGATCGATCTACCGATGTGAATAAACGTTTTATTCTTACGTATCGACATAGTCGGTCTCATACATCGTCAGGTTCTTCTTCATCTTCGTCATCGTCATCATCGACAACAACGTCATCGTCATCCTCATCGGGTTTTATCTCAAATTTGTGATAGATCGAGATTCGATCGATCGTGCGATCTTCGCGATCATTAAAATTCGTTTAAAACGTTTTACGTACAACGATCGGGGTTTTTTTTCGAGACCATTTACGAAGGATAAAATCGGAGAGAGAAAGTGAGAGAGAGAAAGAGAGAGAGAGAGAGAGAGAGAGAGAGAGAGAGAGAGAGAGAGAGAGAGAGAGATAAAAAGAGAGACATTTACAAGTGCTCGTTTCGACCGGTGCGAACGCACACACGCACCCGCCGCCTCTCCAACGATTTCGATCGACAACGTGAAGTCAGCTACGAGTGTTCCGGCGTATCGCCGACAAAGAAGTGTGTGAGTAAACACGTTTTTCTTCTTTTCGTTCTTTGCGCGATATATACGTATACACACACACACACACCACGCACACATATTATGTCTCTCTGTTGTGTGTATTATTATTCGAGTTCTCTTTATTTCTTTCTACTTTATAACGAGAGAGTCTTCTTTCCTCTCTTTACTCGCGCTTAGGTGCAAAGTGCACGCTTCCATATCATTTTTCGTCTCTCCTCTCTTTCTCTCTCTCTCTTTTTGTTTTTTTTCCCTTTGGGTTGTTTTTTTGTTCTTTTCATATTTTATTTTTCTCTTCTTGTTTTTGTTTTCTTGGTTTATCATCACTAAATTATTTTGAGTAATATATATATACATATATATATACATATACATATATATATATATATTCGTTTCGATATTGTCTCGTAGAGTTGTTCTATCTTTTCGACTCTTTTCGACTAACGTACATTTATTATTCTAGTAGACGACGTCGTAAGTAAAACGTTTTCTTAAAAACTTCGGAGAGAGAGAGAGAGAGAGAGAGAGAGAGAAAGTTAGTCCGTCTCCATGTCACTTTTTTGGGCTCCCTTCTTTCTTTTTCAATTTCTATTTCTTCTTTTTCCTCCCGATAGATACTTTTTCCTTTCCCCGTGAAAACTTTGCTTTCGTAAGAGACACGGGGTACATAAATCGGAAAGAAAAGGCGGGTTTTTTTTTCTTTATCTACATTTGGAACGTACCTTGAGAAACTTCAAGTTAGTTTTGTAGAAGAGTAAGTAGAAGTTGGTGGTAGTAGTAGTAGTAGTAGTAGTAGTAGTAGTAGTAGTAGTTGCAGTAGTAGTAGTAGGTGCCTTCACTCTACCTACGTACAACGTTTACACGTACGTACTAAGTAAGTGTATATACATACGTGATGTGCATGTACATCGTACATGTATAAATAAAAAGAAAGAAAGAAAGAGAAAGAAGAGAGAGAAAGAGAGAGAGAGAGAGAGAGAGAGAGAGAGAGAGAGAGAAATCGCAAAGTCGTCGTCCGTCGTCGCTGTCATCGTAGTGTCGTCGTCACCATCGTCGAGTTCACTCGAATGGACTTGTTCTTGACGAGGGTCAAGTGGAGCGTACAGCTGTTTGATCCTATATTCGTAAAATTTCATCGTGAAAATCTATCTATCCATTCTAAAAATAGATCGAGATTTTATTTGTAAAACGAATCTATATATGTACCCGTCGTACATTTCCCGTATCAACAAAAATTTCCAATTCGTGGTATTCATTGGAGAAAGAGAGAGAAGGAGAGAAAAAGAGATAGATAGATAGATAGATCAATAGATAGATAGATAGATAGATAGATAGATAGATAGATAGAGTGAGAGAGAGAGAGAGAGAGAGAGAGAGAGAGAAGAGGAGGAGGAGGCGAAGTGCTCATAAAGAAAATTAACTTTTAGTTTGAAAATATTACGATCGTTATGTCTCTCTCTCTCTCTCTCTCTTTCTCTTTCTTGCTTTTTTCTTCATTTTATACAGGGCTATCTGTTTATTTATTATCTTACAGCTATAAAGAGAAGAGAAAGAAATCTAACATTAACATATCAACGTGTTTCAGTTATTAGATAAGTGTTCTGTTGTCGTTAAAACTTTACCAAGTTCATATCGAAAGGCGATCGTTAGAGAAGAAAAGAGTTAGAGAGATCTCTTTAACGCAAGAAGCAAGAAACTCGGCCGAGAAAAATATATACATGCCGGGAAAAAGTTGAGCGAACGTTGTTTCGTTTCGTCTGGTTTCATCTCGTTTCGTTTCGTTTCGTTTCGTTTCGTACGAAAGTTTTATCGTAGAAAAGGCGAAGAAAATCATCGAAAGTTTCTTCGAAGTATTATTTCCATTTTTTTTCTTTCTTTCTTTTCTTTTTCTTTTTCTTTTCGCTATTTCTAGTCGTTAAGAGAACGACGAATTGAACGAAGATTCTAAAGAGGCACGAGCGTGAGTAAAACACAGAAGACACACGTAATTATGTAAAATAGAAATCAACTTATATATTCAACCGCTTGTCGTGGACGATGAGAGGGAAAAAAATTAGACGCACGTGTTTATCGTTCGTCCAACGAGAAGAAGATTCTTAAGAAGAAACATGGATGATCCCTTTAAATCGTTGCATATCAAAGCCGACGATCCGTATGATCGACGACGACGAAGACTCTTTTGAGTTCACCTTGAAGAAGAAAAGGATAGTCTTGAAAAGGAAAAATAGATAGATAGATGGAGTACGAGAGAGAGAGAGAGAGAGAGAGAGAGAGAGAGAGAGAGAGAGAGAGAGGAGGATAGAAAGAGAGAAACGTAAGGAACCTGTTACGCGTCGTACCGCGTGTGCTAAGCGTTAGCCAGCAGCTGTATTTGAACTTACGAATCGGATGCCATTGTTATTATTCTTGCGAACGAACATTCAACAAGATATGTTCGACAAATTTTCTTTATATATTTCGAATTACAAGTCATAGTGTAGGTAGATACACACACGCACACGCGCACACGTGCACACACTCTTATGTATATACGCATATGCATACGTAAAATGGAAATAATATATTAATTAATATATGCGTGAATTAATTTTGTAATAATTTTTCTGTTATGTTAACGAATATTTTTTTTCTTCTTTTTCTTTTTTTTTTTTTTTTTTTTAATTAATGAATCGATAAGATAAGATTAGCGAGGTATATATTACTACGTAGATTATTTAGCGAGGTTAAAAAAAGAAAATTATATTTTCCCAAGCGAAATAAAAAGATGTATGGTTGGATGTTAAGTATCCTTCCAGGATACCTATCCAGAATTTATGCTGCACGTATCATACTACGATTACCGAGTTTGCCCTTATTTAGCTTTGCATCGTTTAGCATTAACGACGATAATGGAACTAACCAGCGGTTGCGGTATTGGCATTGCGTTCGACGTTGTTCCACGTGCGTGCATGTCTCGAACAGTTGGTTACAACGTGCTTATACCTACTGTATCTTCTCGAAAACTGGTATGGTAATAATCAGCTCGTTCACCGATACCGTATCGATATTGTATCGATAGTTGTCGAAACATTATCTCTTTATAATCTCCGAAAGTTTCATTGCGTAAAAAATGAAGCGAGAATGTGTGTGCGCGCGCGCGTTTGTGCTTGTGAGAGAGAAAGCAAATTTTTCAGTTACATCGTCTTCCGAATAACAGGATGGATCCAAATTTCCTTTAGCTTTGTGGTTTTATAATACGGAGGAAACAAAAAAATGAAAGAAAATAAGAAAGAACAGCGTAAAGAGTTTCGAAAAGGAGCAATTGATTTATAAAACGATCTAGAACTTTTGGCCGACGTTGTAAATCATAAAGGAATATGATGACATATATATATATATATATACCTGCACACCGGTCAATTTTGTGATATAGTTAAAAGCCCCTCTTTCGGTTCTTATATCTAGTAATAATTCATGTAATTAATAAATCTTATACATTTAAAGTATACAGGAGTAGAAAAAAATTTAATTATATATCGTTCACAAATATTTTATAATATTATATATATATGTATATTTATTGTGTCGTAACGGTGCCTATGGAATTCAAAGATATACATGTATGTATTTATTTTATTAGGTTTATTATTTCAACCAAGAGTGGCAGGTTGCAGGTCCGAGATTAGATAGAAAATAAGAACGAGAGAGAGAGAGAGAGAGAGAGAGAGAGAGAGAGAGAGAGAGAAAGAGAGAGAGAGAGAGAGAGAGGGAGAAAAAGAGAGAAGGAACGTTCCCACAAGCTTGCCGAGATACATATGTAGCTCGACAACGTTGAGACTATATAACTTAGTCGTTAGTAACCCACTTTATTTCGTTGTAAAACGGATATAACGTTTTATAGATCATCCCGAGCCGGCGATACGATCGAACCCGGCAAAGCCAACGGGTTATTGACATCGGACAGGAGATGCATGCGATGCAACTAATTCGTATAATGATCAGACGCAATGTTTTCGTTGCTTTTATATTGCACTTGTATACGCGAGTATATTCGAATCTGTATCGTTTTCTATCTTTTTTTTTTTTTTTCTAAATAATAAGTATTATTACATCATCGAAGGATGCTGCGAAGACTTAAATTCGATTCTGTTCTTCATAAATACAGATTCTCCCTCTCTCTCTCTTTTTTTCTCTTTATCTCTCTCTCTCTCTCTCTTTTTCTTTTTCCACTCTCTGGCGAGTTACTGGCAACGTCTTGGAAAATTATGGATGTTATTCTTACGGCGCGCCATTGAAGATCGCCGCTCTTCGTTAATAAATTTAAAGGGCGACGTTGACTCGATGCATTAAGTCTTATCAAGGACGATTTCATTCTCTTTTTCTCACACATTTTCTCTCTCTTTCTCTCTCTCTTTCTGTCCGTCACTTTCGTTCTCAAGAACGATCCAGGAAAGAATCACGTAAAAATATCTTTCCATTTATCGTCGTAGATAGTAGGTGGAAATCCTTGGGGGTGGGGTAAAAAAACAGAAACGTTTCAGACTTTGTAACGTAAATCTTTCATGGTGGCTCGCGCGGATTCATGAAAACTCGATACTGCCTTTTATGAAACCTGAGCGTTTTAGTTGTTACTTAGTTGGTTCTGCTAAAAAGGTACCTCTAAAGTGGTTGCCTTACAAATGAGTCTCTAACGTGCGCCTACTCTGAGTAAACTTCACGCAAAATGTGTAGATAATTTATTTATTTATTTATTTATTTATTTATTTATTTTCTTTTTTTTTTTGAAATTGTACCACGTTCCCGTAAAAATTTAACTTTCACTTCAGCGCGGAGACAGATATTAAGCGTGTAAGTTGGTTGTATAAGTATTAAAACTAAGTAAGATTCGAGCGAGTTTCATCTAATCGAAAATATTATAAAACGTATTGCGATCTTACAATACGATAATGTTCATTATTCGTCCCGTACGAACGTCGTTTGATAACTTTCGACGATAGGATTATACTCGGTTTGGATAAGTACACTCGTATCTCGTTTATCGATGCATCGGTGCATTTCCATTAGGCCATATTGACGGCCAATTGATCGTTGCTCTCGATCGACCCCACCGTCGACAATAACAAAGAAGAAATATGCCCCAGGAACATCTGTCAGTTTGCTTTTCTCTTTTTACATTCTAATATAACGTCTTCTTAGTGCATTTATTGCGAACGCGTATGCATTATACTTACGTATGTATGTTATATACGTACGTACGTATACATACGTACATAAGTAACTAAGTACGTATGTATGTGCGATTATGTATACAAGGCGAAAATTATATCTCGTTAGTTTCATCGAGGAAAGCGAAACGCGTAGTATAAACGTTTCACGATAGAAAGAACTCGATCGATTGTTAGAGAAACGTCTTGTTGGGAAATCTTTTATGTGGAACGAACATACGTTTATTTAATAACGATTTCTCGATGTTTATTTTCCATGCTCTTTCTGAGATTTTTTCTTCTTCTTTTTTGTTGTTTATTTCTCTCTTTTCTCTATTCTCTCTTTCTCTCTCTCACATTTTCTAATCTTCTCCCATTCCCTCTTTGTTTTGTTGCGTTTCTTCTTGTTCCTTAATGTTTTTATCTTTCAACCTTTTTTTCTTCTTTCTCTCTCTTTTTTTGTTCAAATCAAAGAAATGAAGTGCAGGCAAAGCGCATCGTCTACTACGCGCGAGTTGCTAATTACGACTGTGCTACGACGTCTAACATCAAACTTTATCACGTGCCTAACATTTCCTCGAGACTCTTGGTCACGTGTATGTATTATGGCTCGAGTCATTCATTATGCAATATGTACATATTTTACACGCGTTAAGCGTGAACTCCGTGAAATAAGAAAGCGTTTCCTGAATTTCGATTATCTCGACATTTTTTGTTCCTTGTCGAAGGATATTTCATTGGTAATTTTGAGAGAAAGAGAGAAAAGAGAATAAGAGAGAGAGAGAGAGAGAGAGAGAGAGAGAGAGAGAGAGAGAATAAGAGAAAGAGAAGATATTGGATAAAAAGTCTTTGTGTTTTGATAAGGCACGTTAATCGTGTAGATTGATAATTGGTCTCGTTCGAACGAAAATTAGTTGACTGTTCGTGACGTTCACACATCCATTGTAAATCCGTCCTTCGTTATGGTGATTTCTCATTCATAATTTAATCGTTTCTCTCTCTTACTCTCTTACTCTCTCTCTCTCTCTCTCTCTCTCTCTCTCTCTCTCTCTCTCTCTCTCTCTCTCTCCCTCCTTTCTATTACTTCATTCGAATTGATTCGTATGTACGCAATGTGGTCGCACGTTGAAAGAGATTAGAAAGACATTACGAAATCGTCAACGCTCAAAAAACTCTTGAGTCATAAATACCGATACGAGACTTGCATTGACATTCAAAATATGAAAGTAGAAGGGAGAGAAAACGAATGCTCGTAGAGAGTAGATAAGGTCATTCCATCGAAATATCCCGTATTTATTACGCGACGGAGATTATAGAGAATAGGATTTTGTTCAAAAAGCGAGCGAATGGGTACGACGATTTTTTAAGAAATTAAAAAGGAATTATTTATAAGCCGGAAGAGCGTATCTCGAATAATTCCTTTTTCTCTCTCTCCCTTTGTTCTTTTTTTTTCTTTTTCTTTTTTCAAGGTCACAAAGGTAGGACGCACATTATTCGCGATTTAAAAAGCAGCAGCGGAATGACAACGGTGGTTCCTTGTGAAACGAAATAGCCTTGTAAAAAAATTAACCTTGAAGGAACATTTAATTCTTTAGCATTATAGCGAGCGTATGAGCGAAGGTTAAGGGTCAGATAAATTCAAAGCCGACCTCGTTGCGGTCCATTCGATCGTTTGGTCGGTCGTTTGCGTCCGATAAGCCATTCTTAAAATCACTTAATCTACGACGCTTTCGTTCGTCGTATATCCTACATGCACACGATTTATATAGACGAAAACTAAAATAGCTCTCGCAGAGATATTTATTTCTCTTTCTCAGGGATGTGAGAAAAGTAGCAGTAAGTAAATGGTTTAACGATCTTGGATAAAAAAAAAAAAAAAAACAAAAAGAGAAAGAAGAAGAAGAGGAAAAGGATCGAAGGTTGGTAAACTGAAATAAAAGTTGAAAGGATTTAAATGATTTCAACGTAACGCGTTTTCAATCCTGTTGTTTATCCATTATAAAATGCTTCTTTCGAATCGCATCACGTCGTTGCTATTGGTGTTATAGAAAATACGTAGAATTTTCAATTATATCGTATCTCGATTTATATATAACATTTATATCCGTTAATGAACAAAATGATTGTTTCTCTCGTGAGATCTCTTTGCTAATATCGATCTTCTCGTCTCTCTTTTTTTTTTCTTTTTTAATAATTTTTTTTTCTCCTTTTCTCTTATTTCAGGTGTCGCCATGACCAATTCGATCGGCTAAGGGTGTAGTGATCGAGGCGTTTACCTCCGATTTTTGAGGTATTGGAAAACTCGCGAAGGATAAGCGCTGCAAAATGGGTGAAATTCTTGGTTCGGCGAGTTTCCTCCATCTCGGAGATATCGTCAGCCTCTACGCCGAGGGAAGTGTTTCAGGTTTTCTTTCCACATTGGGGTAAGTGGATTGTGATGATAGTTTTGAACGGATTAGAACGGGTAGATACGATTTGCTGGCCGAATGCGCTACATTTCTCCGGTCTTTGTATACTCGATCGATCGTAAGGAAGCCGTAACCACCGACGTTCTAGATGACCGTGAACTTTCTTTTTAATTATCTATTATTACTATCGTTTTTAAATACGACGGCGGATTTTTTTCACCCTCCCCTCCCCTCCACTCCCCTCCCCCTTTTTCGTTATATCCTCATTTATTCATATATAAAACGCGTATGAAACCTCATCGTAACGTGAAATCTAATTCATCTATACGCGCTTATCGCGGCGATATTTGAGTAGAAGAGGAAGTAGAAGAAAAAATCCACTTTTCCTAATCCGCGTTCGTATTCATGATCTCAGATATTTACTTAACACGATTTACTTGGATTTGCGTCCAAGTAGTTTGCTTTTCATGCTCTCTCTCCTCCTCCCCCCCTCCACACCTCCGCGTTTAATCTTTTACAATGGCAATTTGAAAGATAGATCGGACCCTATCGTCCTCGTCGTTGCTTCGCGCTTTTCCTAAATAATTATTTTTTAGAATTAACGAAAACGACGTTAACATTTCAACGACGAGGAAATATTTACGATCGAAAATAAATTCGTTCTTTTCCTATTCTTGTTTTTTTTTTTTTTATTTTTTTTTTATTTTCATTTATTTATTTTTTAATCTCATCGGCTTATTTTCTCTCTAGCCGCTGTAAAATTGTAAGATTTCATATCGATCAATCGTTCGGACGTGACGCTTTGATGAATATTTGAATTTTATTATTATTATTATTATTTTTTTTAACGCATATACGTCACAACGACGTATCAGATAGATTTCATCAGATACACATAATAAATAAATAAGTAAATAAATAATCGGTAGCGGCAACGCGCTTTTTAATTGAGAATGGCACGGGCGAGGTGTCGAAAAGGGGAAGGAGAGAAATTGAAAGTCATTATGAGTTTGTTCCGATTCAATTAATTTCATATAATTCCCGATGGAATTCTACTCGGTCATACCAAGTTAATCGGATTCGTTACCGGGATATTCGTGCGTTGATACGATGTCCATACATCATATCTGCCCATTGTTTAAATTAACGTAGATTACGATCTCCATTAATCTTGGGCGATCGATCGGTTGACGACAAAGCGGATCAAAAAGAACGTTAATTTATCGGAAGCAATTTATTTATCGAAAAATTTCAATACCGTTTATATTATAGAAGTTGGATAGGTGGATAGGTGGATAGGTAGAGTAGAGGTAGGTAAGTAGGCGTGTATGTAGGTAAAAATGTTGCTTCAGTTTTATTTACATCCTCGTTCGATGAAATAATACATTGTTTATTTTTATTTTCAATTTTTATAACGTTCCCTTCCGACGAAATTCACGTGCACGCGCGCGCGTCCTGAGTACGCCAGCAGTATTTTTTTTCTTTCTTTTCTTTTTTCTTTTTATTCGTTTTTTTTTTTTTTTTTTCGTAAGAGCAGATACATATTTTTACATTGGAATTTTGCGACGCGTAGCAGCCTCCTTTGCCACACGTTCGTGTATCCACCGTGTTTATTATACGCACACATACACGTATTCTGCATTGTATATATATATAAATATATATAAATCGTGCTAGGAGGAGATGAACGGAGGCGTCGTAAAGATAGGATGTCGATAACAGGGAGTGGCAATAAAGCGATCTCTTTGTAATCAACCTCATCCCGTACTCTCTACGCTCGATTACAAAGTACTAACGAGAATACTTTAAGTTGAAAGAAAATATGAAGGGAACGTGTCGTGTGTGTGTGTCGTGAACGAGAGTATGTGAGAGCGATAATGGTTAATAAAAAAACACGAAAAAGAAGATAAAAAAACATGAAGAAGAAGAAGGAAGAAAATAATAACGAAAGAAATATGAACGATGGTTGAATGTTCGTATCGATCATGAACATTTTTGTGCGTCTCGAGGCGATTGATTTAATTTGTCGAGAATGATCTTAGAGGGGATATCTCTGTAGAAGATAAAAAAAAAGAAGAAAAAATAAAGATCGATTTTTCATATCCGTTTCTCTCTATCGTCGCGAACACCTTCCTTTTTCTCGCGGGATTATTTGCAAATCGTTCGTTCTTTGCCGAGCACCCGGTGGGGGGTGGCGGGTGGGTGAGGGGGCTTGGGGAAGGGAAGAGAAGGGACACATAAGTGGTTTAAGAAAATAGGTCGGGTACACTTTGCTCACTTCGGTAGCTAGCTAGCATTCATCGGTATGAATGGGTTCTTAAATAAGATCTTACCGATACCATCGTAAATCTCGTTTTGTTCAATAGTCTTACGATATGAGATACAATGAAGATCTCTCTCATTATGCCAGTCGTTTCATAGTTTATATAGACGTTTGTCTGTGTACTTTGCAATTGTCCGTTTTGAAAAGTTTCATGTTTTACGAGTTTTCCGATGAAAGAGAATAATTTTTCTTTTTTTTTTTTTTTTTTTTTTCAAATGATCGAAAGAACGATGATAATGGACGATTATATCTCATTCGGTCGAATTTGACGTATCCTTTTTGCAAGTTAAATACAAAGGATAGAATCATTGTCTTCGCGTTGTTCGTTAAAAATCGATTAATTCGAGTGCATTTTTTCTTTTCTTTTTTTGACGTACTATCATATTTAAATAGTAAAAACGAAAATTTTGTTCACGTCATTTATCGTAAGATATTCGAAACATTGTGTCTCCCGATTTCCATATTAATTACGGCGTTTGACTTTCGTTAATCATTGTATTATAGATCATGCTAGTACTTGTCCGTTGTCAATGGCAGTACGTAAGTTCGGCGCGCACTAATTTCATGCAGCTGAATAGGACATAATTAATGTCAGCGGGTGAATACTAGGTTACGCTCGAAATTGGAGATTGTCAGATATTCCGATATCTTTCGAACACTGTCTCTGTCAATAGGTTAAATTTGTTACGCCGTTAATTTATGTTCTATGATCGAAACATCACGATTTTCATTTTTTTTACTTTCGATTTTTCTTTTTCCTTTCTCCTCTTTTTTCTTTTTTAATAAGTAATCGCCATGTATTATTTCATATCGTGTATAGCGAAATTCGAGTTTTCGAATAAACGATATTAATTTATTCAACGTTGTCGAGTCTATCAATTACGTGTCATGAAAATATTCCTTCCTCGCGCGTCCTTTCCTTTCTCTCTTTTTTTTTGTTTGTTTGTTTGTTCGAATTAAAACACTCGTTCGTAATTTTTCATTATTATTCTTTTTTTGTTTTTGTTTTGTTCGTTCCCCTAAACTTTACGATACCTACTATCAGATTTTGTAACGTTGACTTTTCGAAAGTAACTTTAATTCGCGTCGCCCTCTCGGAAGCTTGTCGTCATTTACGAAGGGATTCATTTGCGGTTTTATTCGCGCTCGAGTTTGTCTTCCGCTCTATTTCCGGTGCCTTAACACCAGGCACAACATCGTCGATGATAATCTTCTCTGTAATCGCAACAGCATCAGCCTGTTACACATATCGTATATACTATATGCTTATGTATGCATGCATGTATGTATGTATGTATGTATGTATGTATGTACGTACGTACGTATGTATGCATGCATGTATGATGTATGTATGTATGTATGAATGCATGTATGTATGCATGTATGTATGTATATATGTATATGTATATATGTATGTAGCTGCATCCTTTCTCGTCACACGTTTCCAACACGACACGTCGCCAGAAATAACAATATATCGGTTTTTGCTCACGTCGCCCTTTTCCTTCGATATCCGATCTTCCTTTATCTCTATGCAATAACGTTCGGTGTCATTTCATCCGATTTATTTACATATTATTATAGTTACGATTAAATGAAGAAAATAACGAAAAGGAAAGAAAGAAAGAAAAAAAAATAAGACGAAGAGATAGAGAAAATCGACGTATCCCGTTCGTACGAAATTAATATCTAATGTGACTTTACTTCGTGACTAATTCTCTCGGTAGAATTTATCAACGACTAGTTGGTAACACCGGAAGAGGAAGTTTATATATATATATATATATATATATATATATATATATGTATGTATGTATATATAGATTTCTTTTTAAGTATTTACCACCGTATGCTTCGTATATAATAGCTTATATTGAGAATAATTGAGAAACGTTTTGTACATTCACGTTATTTCTTCTTTTTTCTCTATTTATTTATTCATTTATTTCTTTTCGTAAATAATAGTGCTTTTTCCAGGATTGATTTTTTTTTCTTTCTGTCTCCCGTTGGCGTCCATCAAAGCGTTAAATTGTAAATCCATCGTATTAATGTACGGAGATTGGATAGGCGATATAAATAGAGTTTTCATAAAGCGTAATTTTTCCTTTTTTTCCTTCTTCTTCATTTTTCTTTTTATCCGCGAAGAAAAAGAAAATACCTGATGGAATAGGAAACGATAAACGGTCGATATGATATTATATTAGAAACGTCATAGACCGGGTCAACCTTTGGAAAAGAGCTTTAGATGTTGAGTGAGAGAACCCTAAACGCAATCTTGTTAGTAAACCAGGTGAAGCTTATATATTCTCTTATCGAGCGTCAACAAACAATATGTTTACGGATAGTTATTGTGTTCCAAGAAAATACCTTACATAGATATACATATGTACATCGTCACTGTGCATATTCTCGGCACGGTTTAATAAAGCGTGAAATATAAAAGGATCGATTTAAATTAAAAGGGAAGAAAGCCCATGGTTTCTTTTCCTTTTTTTTTTATCTTTCTTTTTTTTTCCATGAGATTTTTAGAAACAGACATTTCCGTTGAATACATTTCTATTCGAGTGTTTCGGATTTGACGTGTAAGAGCGTGTTAATTGGTTTATTGCCTCGATGTTTGAGATAACGTAGTCGGAGATCGACGAAGTGATGACTCAATTTGCACGTTGGTTTGATTAATAGATCTATATACCCGTTTGTAATTACATTTAGCTATTTCCCAAATGATCAATCATTGAAAAGTATCGTCTGCAATACCGTATTTTGTTGTATATTATATAATGCGTTCGGTAGCGATATTGCGTTTGAACAAAATTTTAGCTTACGATCGGAAAATTTTTAATAATATCGAATTGTTATTTATTTTCGAACTAATAGAATAAAGATCGATCGAAACTTCTCACGTTCTCTCTTTTGAAAGTGGATGTAACATCATCTTTCTTTTTGTTTTTTCTTTTTCTCTCTCTCTCTTTTTACTTTTTATTTAATACAAAAAATAAATAAGGCCATTTACTTTCAAGTTTACGATATACGTATATATCTATAAGTTCGCTTACCGTTTCTCGTACAGCTTTAAAGCCCGGGGAGAGATGTAGCCTTCCCCAATATTGATCCACAAGATGGTTTCATTCCATCTGGACCACGTTTATCTAACCGACAATTTTACTTTTATAACGTCCAATAATACTTCAATGGAATTTTTTTGTGCAAATTCTTGATCGTCGCGTTACAACGTCTCGTTTGTATTGATACGTTTTCTTTTTCTCCTTTTTTTTCCTCTCTTTTTTTCTTCCAGATTGGTAGACGACAGGTGCGTCGTATGTCCCGAAGCTGGTGATTTGACGAATCCACCGAAAAAGTTCAGAGGTGATTATTTGTTAATCGATTGTTTCGCTTAGGCTATACACGCGGTATATGATATTAGGAACGTTTTGATATCGCCCGTTTGGACCATTTTTTTCCGTTTTTCTACTTTTGTTTCTTTTATAGATTGCCTCTTCAAGATATGTCCTATGAACCGTTATTCCGCCCAAAAACAATTTTGGAAGGCGGCGAAGCAAAGTGGCAGCTCGGGTACAGACGCTGGATTATTGAAAAGACTTCACGTAAATTGCTTATTTTTGTTTACTTTTCTATTGATTATAATGTTAACTATTAATCGTGTTCATAGATGTAATAAATAACGAGAGGAATATTTTTTTTCTTACCATTAATGATTATTTAGCATGCCGCAGAAATCGAGAAAAAGCAAAATGAAACGGAGAATAAAAAATTGTTGGGCTCCGTCGTCTCCTATGGCAACGTCGTTCAGGTAAAATATTTCATTTTGTTATATCATCATACTATATTATTTCAATAGTTTCCTCCCAAACGATTTCTCTTTCTTCTTACTATGGTAATAGTAATAATAATAATGATAATTTTCGTCTATCGTATTCGACGTTGAAGAAAACCGCAGATACCATTAGTGATTAATTTAATTAACATTGTACGATAAAGCAAGGGTACTCTCGACGTCATTCCAGCGATTTTATTAGATTTCGTCTCTTGGAAAATGTTCCTAGAGGCGTCAAGCCTTCATTGACAAAGATATAACGTCACGATATACGAGTTCAATCTTCTCTTTGTGTCCCTATTAAAATATTATCATCGTTCTGTATGTCTTGAAGTAAAATTTTTTGAACTAATTTTCCCCCGCTTAAATTTATCGACTTTCATTATACCTATATATATATATATATATATATAGGTATATATATATATATATATATATTCTATACTTATATATATATATATATATATATATATATATAGGTATAATTAAATATATATACCTATATATATATATAGGTATAGAATATATATATACCTATATATATATATATATATATATATAAATTTTTTTTTAGCTTCTACATTTGAAGTCAAATAAGTTTTTGACCGTTAACAAGAGATTACCGGCGCTCCTTGAGAAGAACGCAATGAGGGTATATCTAGATGCAAACGGGAATGAGGGTTCTTGGCTTTACATAATGCCATTTTATAAATTGCGAAGTGACGGCGACAGTGTAGTAGTTGGCGATAAGGTGATATTAGAACCGGTGAATGCTGGAAGACAGGGGCTTCACGTGGCGGCCAATTACGAGCTCAGCGATAATCCTGGATGTAAGGAAGTGAACGTCGTTAATTCGTCAACATCTTGGAAAGTGACGCTCTTCATGGAACATAGAGAGAATCAAGAGGAGATACTTAAGGGTGGCGACGTCGTTAGGTTATTCCATGCCGAGCAGGAAAAATTTTTAACTATGGACGAATACAAAAAGAAGCAACACGTTTTTCTAAGGACAACCGGAAGGACCAGTGCGACCGCCGCTACTAGCAGTAAAGCATTATGGGAGGTGGAAGTCGTGCAACATGATCCTTGTAGAGGCGGGGCAGGACATTGGAATTCCCTTTTCAGATTCAAGCATTTAGCAACGGGTCAATATCTCGCCGCTGAGATTGACACCGACGAGCCTTACGAGACCAATAATAGCAAGCGTGGTAAGATATGGGTGTATTCGTGGAATAGTTGATAATCTCGACGAATATTAATAATGGACATTCTCGTAGAGATTATAATCTCTACGAATTAATAATAACGTTAATATAATAATAATGTTCATTCTTTTTCTTTTTTTTTTTTTTTTTCTTAATAGATCCTGCTGTTCAAGTGTATAGATTGGTCTCGGTACCACACAGCAACGAGATTAGTTCTTTATTCGAATTAGATCCAACCACATTAACGAGGGGTGATAGTTTAGTACCTCAATCTTCGTTCGTTAGGTTACACCATATATGTACAAATACGTGGGTTCACTCGACGAGCGTACCGATTGACAAGGATGACGAAAAGCCAGTAATGTCGAAGGTATTGCATCGCGCATATATATATACATATATAATTTTTCATTTATTATTCTTTATGATAGTGTCATACGTCGTCCGCGATATCGAATGGTTAACAAACTATTTTTACCTTGTATATTGAAGGTGGGTTGTGCGTTAAACAAGGAAGACAAAGAGGCTTTTGCACTGAGATCTGTATCGCCTGTAGAGGTACGAGATTTGGATTTTGCAAATGATGCCTGTAAAGTATTGGCCTCTATAAATTGTAAATTGGAGAAGGGTACGATTTCTCACAATGAACGGCGGGCCGTAACGAGTTTGTTGCAAGATATAGTTTATTTTATTGCGGGATTAGAGAACGAGCAAAATAAATCCGAGGCGTTGGAATTGATCGTAACGAATGCGGTTAGAGATCGACAAAAGTTACTCCGAGAACAATATATTCTCGGTCAATTATTTAAGATACTACAGGTATTGTGATATTATAAGATTGTTTTTTATAACGTGCGTTTGTTTAAGGCCGTATGCGCTAAGAAATAAGAATTTCAGGCGCCGTTTTTAGAGTCGGCCGAGGGCGAGGGACCATTTCTTAGAATAGAGGAACTTAACGATCCAAGACACGCACCGTACAAATATATGTTTCGATTGTGTTATCGTATACTTAGATTGTCGCAACAGGATTACAGAAAAAATCAGGTACATTTAGAACGTCGAATCCCGGCAAATTCGTTTATTTCGATTGTTCATATATTAATGGTACGTTATTTGAAATTGTTTGATCATAGGAATACATTGCCAAACATTTTGCGTTTATGCAAAAGCAAATTGGATACGACATTTTGGCGGAGGACACGATTACGGCGCTTTTACACAATAATCGAAAATTATTAGAGAAACATATTACGGCGGCCGAGATCGAGACGTTCGTAGGTCTCGTGAGAAAAAATATGCACAATTGGGAATCTAGATTTTTGGATTACTTGTCGGATTTATGTATTTCCAATAAGAAAGCTATTGCCGTGACGCAGGAATTGATATGTAAAAGTGTACTCAGTGAAAAAAATAAGGATATCCTTTTAGAGACCAGGCGAGAGAAATCGTTCATTTAATTAATATTTACGTAAATAATTTCATGGCGATAGATATTTGAATGAAATTTTTTTTTCCCCCTATGATAGAATGATGAAGGTTAAAACTGAAATGAAAATGGTTGATCAAAAGCAAGACAACGACGAGTCGCAAATTATCGTTAAGGAAAAGGACGAAGTATATCTTTTCTGGAACAATGCGACGGTTTGTAATTTTTATTGGACTCGTATAAACCGCGATAACATATATCGTTTATTTATCAATTTTACATTACAGAAATCGAAGTCCTTGTGCGAGCTATCGAAAAACGCTAAGCTCGGTAATTTATTGGGACCAGCAATTTTGGATTATTACAGGCATCAATTGAACTTGTTCAGCAATATGTGTCTTAACAGGCAATATTTAGCGCTTAACAATTTGTCAACGCATTTGGATATAGATCTCATACTTAAGTAGGTTCATTAACGTCTATTTTATTCGATGATTTTATTCGATGATCACATCCGCATCATCGTTATAATGGAATTTTTTTGTTTTGTTTTTTTTTTTTTTTTTTTTTTTAAATATAATTGTTAACTTCTTTTAGATGTATGGAGGATGAAACTGTGCCGTATGAATTACGTGCATCATTTAGCCGACTTATGTTACATCTCCACGTGGATAGAGATCCACAAGAACAAGTGACACCAGTGAAGTATGCCCGTCTTTGGTCCGAAATTCCATTGAAAATGAGCATTAATGAGTACGTGATGAAATCGAGTTGTCTTATATATTGATTTTTAATTCCTTTTTCTTTTTTTCTTTTTTCTCCCCTCCCACTCCCGGCCCCATCCCCATATTATTTCATCTAACGTTTCTTTATCGCGAATTCTTAAATATTTTAGTTACGATACAAATAAGATGCCCGATGAGAATAAAGAAGCTGTACGCGTAAAATTTAGTTCGACGATAAAGTTCGTGGAAGATTATCTCTGCAATGTTGTCGCAAAGATGTGGTCTTTCGCGGATCAAGAACAAAATAAGCTTACGTTCGAGGTAAATAAAATCGAATTTATTTGTCATACATTACTCGTCTGTAATAATGAAATCTATTAAATAATTATATGCATGTCAGTGATGTAATAAATGGTAATTTTTTTCTCTTTTAACAGGTGGTTAAATTAGCACGCGATTTAATTTATTTTGGATTCTATAGTTTCAACGATCTTTTAAGATTGACTAAAACATTATTGAGTATTTTGGATTGTGTCTCTGAAAATGACTTCATCGATGGGAAAATACCAACCGGAGAAATTGATTGTAAGTTTATTTATATATTATAAATATATTATTGTAATATATTTAGCGTAATTTATATGAGATCGGTATTTAAATTATATAATTTTAATCAATCGTCCTTATTCCCTTATATATATATACATATATATATATATATATATATATATTTTATTTGTGTTTTCCCGTATTATTTGCATGGACGTAAATTTGACATATCAATGGTATTTCATGAAACTTTGACGTACAATTGTATATATTTTCCCACTAATCATCCTTCTGTTTCCGTAACGTATCATCCAATAATACATGTAACTAACTACCTGATTTTCTGAATATTTCCTAGCTGAGTCTATGGATTCTGAAGAGGCAGGTAATATTCTATTAGGTCCTATAAAATGATAATCGATGTATGAATAATAATCATTCTGTTTATTAGTAGACACGATACATAGTTCGTTGATATGTTCGGCCGTTATATTTACAAGTGTATTATCAGTGTATTGTAATGTGTTAATTGTTTATCGATGAAATTAAATTAATTTGTTAATAACTTGTACAATAAAAATTTTTCGGACTAAACAACGTTATCGTATATTTTAATAGCTGAAGGAGGAGTTCTCCGATGTATCGGAGATATGGGTGCTGTGATGACAAGTTTAACTTTAGGACCGGCCGGACAAGTATTGTCTGGGAGTACATCTCCGAGACCAAAGAGTTCCTCTAAGAAAGAATATCCTCTGGTGATGGATACCAAATTGAAAATAATCGAAATACTTCAATTTATTCTCGACGTTCGATTGGATTATAGGATTTCTTGTTTGTTGAGCATTTTCAAACAAGAATTCGATGAAACCGAGAAGGCCTCGGGACAAGACTTAAGTCAACTTTGTCAAAAAACCATTGACTTGGAGTCGATTGGAACACAGGCCGAAGGGATCTTTGGAAGCAGGTAAATTCTATTATATTTTAACGACAATGCCAATAAATTGATTATTTAAAAAAAAAAAAAAATATGTTATTTAGTGAAGAATGTGTGGCATTGGATCTAGATGGTCTAGGTGGGAGAACATTTTTGCGTGTCTTACTTCATCTAGCAATGCACGATTATCCACCCTTAGTATCTGGAGCTTTGCACTTATTGTTTCGGCATTTTAGTCAAAGGCAAGAAGTATTGCAAGCATTTAAACAGGTTCGTCGTTTATCCAACGATCTGAAATAATTTAATGTTTAGAACTTTTCATTGACAATTCGATTTAATTGTCGTTTCGATTGTTAGGTACAACTTTTGGTCTCGGATAGCGATGTCGAATCGTATAAACAAATTAAGGCAGATTTAGACGTTTTACGGCAATCGGTCGAGAAATCTGAACTTTGGGTGTACAAGTCAAAGGCTACAGAAGAACACGGAAATAAAAAGAAGAAAAGCAAAGAAGACGAAGAGGATTCTTCGACGCCCCGTAAAGCACCGCCGCAGTTGTCTACGTCGGATAAAAAAGGTTTCTTTGCCAAAAAAAAAAGAAATAAATAAATAAATATATTGTTTATATTAAAATCGTCCTTTTAACGTTCGTACGAAATTTTTAATTCGAACGCTTTTGTTACAGGATCCGCGATAGATTTGGATATTGGTCCGCCATTAAGTTTGGATCAAACTGAGGAATATAAAAAAATTCAACAAATATTAATACGTATGAATAAGCTGTGTATACAAACAATACCGGGCGGACAAGTAAAGCCACGTAAACACGAGCAAAGACTTTTGCGGAATGTTGGCGTGCATACCGTCGTATTGGATTTATTGCAAGTACCCTTTGACGATAAAGAAGATGTTAGAATGAATGAGCTTATGCGTTTGGCGCATGATTTCTTGCAAAACTTTTGTCTGGGCAATCAACAGAATCAGGTCCTGTTGCACAAACAATTAGATCTGTTTTTAAATCCTGGTATAAGAGAGGCCCAAACAGTATGTAGTATTTTTCAAGACAATTCCACTCTTTGCAATGAAGTTAGCGTTAAGGTGATCCAGCACTTTGTCCATTGCATAGAAACACATGGGAAACATGTGCAATATTTAAGATTCCTTCAGACTATCGTGAAAGCGGAAAATCAGTTTATAAGAAAGTGTCAAGAGATGGTGATGCAAGAGGTGCGTTATAAATATTTATTTAATCGCAAGATGATCTCGTAACAGTAGTATAAAGATTTTATTTTCTTAGCTCGTTCAAGCGGGAGAAGACGTTTTGGTTTTTTACAATGACAGAGCTTCGTTCAATCAATTTGTAGAAATGATGCGATCCGAAAGACACAGAATGGATGAAAGTAGTCCGCTTAAGTAATTAAAATAAAATTTTGTTTATCCAATCGATATTAATTTTCAATTAGAATGGAAGTAACTTTGAATGATGTTTTCGTCATTTAAATTTCTAGATATCACGTTGAATTGGTGAAGTTATTGGCTTGTTGTACCATGGGTAAGAATGTTAATACCGAAATCAAATGTCATAGTCTTTTACCACTGGATGATATTGTTGCTATGGTATCGCATCCAGATTGTATACCAGAGGTAATAACAATAATACGTATATGTTATTTATACTTTACAGTTATAGTTAATTGATATTTAATATTCATTATAACACAATATACATATATTTCAATAGGTGAAGGAAGCTTACATCAATTTCCTTAACCACTGTTACATAGATACTGAAGTAGAGATGAAAGAAATATATAATTCCAATCATATGTGGTCATTATTTGAAAAGTCATTCATTGTAGATATGACATTGATTGCAACACCTAAAAGTGATCAACAAGATGAGGATATTGCTTTAGAGACTTATGTGACAAACTGTTTAATGAATATAATTACTACATTCTTCAGCAGTCCATTTTCTGATCAGAGTACAACTGTCCAGGTAGTGTATTTTTATTTTTTTTTTTTTATAAACAAAATAAAAATTTCCTACGGTTTATTATATTTTATTTCTTATTCCGTATATTTTTTCATTGTTTATTCGAATATATAAATATATATATTCAATTCTTTTTCGTTAAATATACTGTAAAATAAAATTTTTGTGCCTATTTCCAAATATATATATAATCTTTTTTATACAGTAATATATTAAATATTTCATGTTTTAATCATATCGAAAATTGATGTGAATCATTCTTTTTTCTTTTATAAACTTATTCCGTTTAAATCAATATATATATATATATATACAGCACAAAGAATATTTTTTCGAAATAATGGCACATTTTATTTATACTTTTACAATTGATTTGTTCATGTATAAAACCGTTTTCCTATGTTTTAAATATATCAATTAAAAGACTAAACAGCAAGAATGGCTTTAAAATTTAGTCATATACGCGTAAAAAAAACAAACTTTCTGGGTATTTATTGAACTATGAAAATGCATGTGCTTATGACAACTCAAGATATTTGATACTAATTGAATTTAGTAAGCAATCAACCAATTATAATACATTGGAGTCGGTATAAACAATTAGCAATGAATAATAGTGCTACAAGTTTCATGGGTGTTACACTATACTAGAAGAATTAGTATTTCAGCAATCTCATTCTGTTATAGTAGTTTCAAGAATATTGTATTGTATTATGTTTTTATTTTATGTTTCATTATATGACTGAAGTTCTTCGAAAATGAGGTAATTGTAGCAATAAATATCAATGAATAATAGATTTAGAAGTACAATTTTGATTGGATTGCTAGTATTATATTAAACATGTAAATATAAAATAGATATAAACACAAAAGAATTTTAATCGTGGAAAGAAATTCAGATAACGACAAGAAAATTATATAGAATAATGTAAATATATATAATATTTAATATTGTTAGGTAATTTTTGTTTTCAGGAATAAGAAAACAGGGTGATAGAACAAGTTAGAGAAGATAGATTCATTGTAAAGAAATGCATTTTGAATTAGTCATAAAAATAAATATACATATTCATTTTATATCATAATCTATGCTTTGCATGTTACATACACTAACCATTCATTCATCAACCAAGTACATATCATAGACACATTGAAGATGTTATTTAACTCAGAATCATTTCTTTATTTCTTTCTTTTTTTTTTTCTTAATATTTTTCATCTTCTCTCTCTCTCTCTCTCTCTCTCTCTCTCTCTCTTCATTTTTACCATTTTTTCATTTTTCCATTTTATCTATAATTTTTAATCATTAACTTTGAATTGAACTTCGATTAGTAATTACTTTTAATTAATATTATGAATTTATAGGAATACGTAGTAGTATATCATCAAATTTGTATTATCCGTTTTATGTAATATAAAATAAAATAGTAGACTGATATAATATATATGATGACATCATTAATATTATTTGATATGTGCTTGGTCATTATTGATTGCACCAGCGGCATGTTCTGTGTTTTTGGCATGCAATACCTGGCCTTCTTGAATCAACAACATGGGTTTACTGGGTCTATGTGCTGGGTCTGTAATGGTGGTGGGTTGATTTACTAATAGAAACAACTGCACGAGGCTAGACTTTATTGGAGCATCAAGGAATGTGACCGGAATATTGACAATAATCTTGCAAGTTATGTGAGTATTAATAGTAGAGTGCTGTCTTGGCCTAAGAACACAAGAATTGTACAAACACACTCACATTACTTATGTAATTAGTTTAAAAACAAAAAAGAATATATTTCAAAGAATAATATAAGTGCATATGTTTCTGATAGAAAATACTCTTTCGTTGCATATCCTTGTATCAGGAGTAAAATATTAAAAGTAAATATTTCTTTATTGATCCAAAGACAGATAATAAATTTTAATATATTTAACTAGACTTATAAATTATAATATAATTTAGGAAATTCATCGAATGATCTAAGATTATCTTGACAAGAGCCATTATTAAAAATATATTAATAACAACTATAATAATAAATATTGGCTTTATAGTCTTGATATTCTTAATAATAGTTGTGTCTTGTAACACTATTAAGATAGTATCTATAAATATGCAGTTTGTTTTTACAATTAGTAACATTGACAAGTAATGTTTGTAATTGACAGCATGAATTTTAATGTGGGTATAGTATATAATATAATATATACGTATATATATATATATATATATATATATATATATATATATATATATATATATATATATGTATATATATATATACATATATATATGTACATATTTTATGCAACAAAGAGTTTCAGTGTACTATTAAAATTACATTTTAAACTCTTTATTATAATTTTTACAAAATTATATGTACACTATAATTACAGTTTATACTTAAAAACAAATAACACACACTAATACAATAGAAGCACTCACATGATCGTATTTATTAAATTTTTTCTCATTTCATTTGTTATTTATATTAAAAATTTTGTCTCAAAAATTGTTGAGGAAACAATTAATTATTTTTTTTTTGTTAATTATTAGACCAGACAGCCTATATTTGTGCAGTTGCTTCATGCAGCATTTAAAGTATCACAATGTATATGGTTGAATGCAGGACAAAGATTCAATGTAGAAAATTGTATAAGAACTTTATCCGACGTTGGTAAGTTGTAAAAGTATAATAATAAAATTCATATGATTATTTAATAATTATTTAAATTATTATATAAGCTCAAATAATATTTTACGTTCGAAATTTTAGCTAAGGGACGAGGTATCGCCATTCCTACCGATTTGGAAAGTCAAGTTGCATCTATGTTTAATAAAGCAGCAATGCTTAGTAGGCAAACAAGTAAATGGCTTCAAGCTGCTAAACAACCGAAAATAGAGCGTACTCAAAGTCAGGTAATTATATAAACATTAAATATATGTATTTAAATATTTTTTTGTATATTCATGATGTTATAATAAGTTTCCTTAAATGTATAGAGTGATATGCTTTTGATGGACAGCTGTAAAGATAAAGATGAGGTAAAAGTTGTTCAGAACTCTTAGCATTAGTTTGAATCCTTAGATTCCTGTGAATATTTCTGATATAATAGTATATTAAATAATTTAATGTATATATATATTATAATTATACATATATAATATATATATATATATATATATATATATATATATATATATATATACATATAATTTTCAGCAATGAGATGTATATAAGTAAAAGCTATTTGTACAAATTGTGATATGCTCTATGATAAAAATTATATTATATTACGTTAGTCGCACATAATATAGTACAATTATAGGAAAGCCGTGATAAAAATAATATCCGTTTGTGCCCGAATTATATTTATAACGATATAGTCTTTTTTTTTCGTAGGTGATGCGCCTGGATCGTAGTATTATAGAAGGTTTACAAGACATAGTATGTTTACTGGAAGAACAACTTAAACCATTGGTACAGTCAGAATTGTCCCTTTTGGTTGACATTCTCTATCGACCGGAACTTCTATTTCCAGCAGCGACCGAAGCTAGAAAACGATGTGGAAATGGTGGATTTATTAGGAGGTAATATTTCCGAAGTATTATATTTTTATCGTAATTTTTAATGATAAAGCCCCGTGTAGATTTAGTTCCATTTGTATCTTAGATTGATCAAGCATACCGAAAAATTGCTCGAAGAGAAAGAAGAAAAATTGTGTGTAAAGGTATTAAAAACTCTTCGAGAAATGATGGCGATTGATCCTGAATACGGGGAAAAAGTAAGTTTCGTAATATCTTTTTTTTGCACGAAATACGAGTTATAGAAATCATTTAAATATAAGGAATAATATAACTCATAACATTAAAAAAATTGGATATTCAGTATAGTTAATGAAGGTCTGTTTGGCCGTATCTATTTTTTAAATTACGCTCTAGCATTACAGAAAGCTGAATGTCCAATTATTCATTGCACTCTAGATGATCAATACACAAGTAGATACTTTTTATTTGCTAATATATCGCGAGAATAAAAGAAAAAAAAAAAAAAAAAAAAGAATAAAACAAAAAACGTTATTAAGCTTTCCGAATATGCCATACAAAGTGTTACAATCCTTGGGTGAGTATGTCTCGTAGAATAGATATGTAGGTAAAGATGTTTTCACGCTGCGAACGAAGAATGAAGATATTTTGGAACATGCAGATTCAGAAAAGAAGACCGAATCTCAACTTGGAACAGATTCCAATGATCAATGTGATCGTCATATGACTCAGGAAGAGCGGGTAAAAATTAGTGTAGATAGAAACGGTATTCTAAGGGCACAACGTATATAATAAATCGATATATATATATATATATTATTTAATTGATCTTTATATGATAAATACGAAAAACACATCGTGAACAATTATGAGATAATATATTTATTAATGAATATTCAGATTTATTAAAAAAGCATCATTCTTATTAATGAGTGCATTAATTATGCAAGAGTAATTAAATGATTTATACGAAGTAAAAGAAACTTAAAATTTTTGTATTTAAATAAATATACGCGCTAAGAGTTAGAATAATAATGTACGTTGTGTAGAATATTTTTCTGCACGTGCTCGATTTAATTTTGCATGTTACTTTTTAATATGCTATTACTATTACAATTAGCGTTTTCATCACACTATATATAATTACATTCACGTTTGCACTGATTCATTTAATTAAATAAATATTGCCATTGATATCATAAAACAAAAAAAAAAGATTGCTAATAAAAATAATCGAGAAGAAAGTGATACCTGTATATTTACTCCGTTTAGTAAATTAATTCATTTGTTGTTTTCCATTTATGCTTTTCTCAAAAGGTGCATATATATATATGTGTGTGTGTGTGTGTGTGTGTAAATATATACACACGTTCTATTTTTTCTGTTTATATTTAGAGTATATATAATTATTCTGAACGTAATTTTTTTTCTTATTATTATGATATATACTTAAGAATATGGTTTATAAATGGACGAACGTGTGTATATATATATATATATATATATATATATATACATACATATATTTAACATAGTTAGATATAGATGTGTAAATATGTATGGATTGAAAAGTTGATGTACCAATACAGTAGATATCAAGTTTTTTCTTGAAATATTATAGTTAAAATAATTACTATTAAAAATTATCATTACATAAGAGGTAATATATTATGTTATGTTATATTAGATAAACCACTTATCAGGACTATTTTTCAAAAATCTCTCTTTTTCTTATTTAAAATTACGAATTTCTGTGTTTATAATTTTTGGTTTCGTAGAATAATGTTTTGTAAAATATAATTAACGTAATATTTATCAATTACTTTTTTTTAATCATAATCAGTCTATGTAAGTGGTCTGCATTGTGCATAATTAGAAGTATGGATATTACGATGAAAAAAAATAATGTATATAGTAATGTATAAATTATAGCATTTTCTAGTGATATCGATTGTAATTTTTTTTTTTTTTTTTACGATATTCTCTTCTTGCATTTCTTTTAATTGTTATGAACTTTTATAATCGTTATTCTTTTTCTTATGTTCTTCCTTGTTTTAATTCCTCTAGTTGATTGATATAGACGAAAAGAAACAAAAAAGAAAACAAATTCGGAACAATTCT
This sequence comes from Dolichovespula saxonica, assembly GCA_911387935.1. NCBI lineage: Eukaryota > Metazoa > Arthropoda > Insecta > Hymenoptera > Vespidae > Dolichovespula > Dolichovespula saxonica. Next base: position 5,432,562 of record OU427002.1, on the reverse strand, counting down.
CTATTTTATTATTTTTACAGTAATTCCTGACAACTAAGCACTATATTTTGTCTTTTTTTTTCTATATTGCATCCGATATATGAATGTAAATAAATATATCGTTTATACAGATATTCTATTAATGGCACACATATTTATCCTTGTTCAATGCACTGTGAATGTAAATACACACACACATTTTACAACATTTATTGAGAATATTATTAGATGTACATTTTTGAAATAAAATTTTAATAACGTAGTGCAATTGTATTGGTGCATCATTATAAAGAAATTACTGTTACCCGTATCGTTATAAATATCTATTCCTTTTCTACAGGGGGATGCATTAAGGCATAATTTATTGACACGTTACTTCGGGAAGACGTTTATTCAGAAGCCTGATAATGTTGAAATTGGAGTATCCTGTACAATGGCTGTAACTCATGGACCAGGAGGTGACGAAAAAAAAAATATATAAATAAAAAATATTTTTATATTTAATATAATAATGCATTTCAATTTTATACTAATATGATATATTGATTTGTATATATATATATATATCTATATAGCCAAGCTGTTAAGTCGTGCGGGAAGGACTTTGCATGAAGTTCAAAGTCATTTAGACAAGGAGGGTGCTTCAGATTTGGTTGTAGAACTTGTTATTAAAAGCGTACACTCTCCTAGTATATTTGTGGAAGTTGTCGAATTAGGGATTGCACTTTTGGAGGGTGGCAATCCGATTATACAAAAAAGTGTATTCAATAAATTGATGGGCGGCGATTTAAGCCAATCGTTTTTCAAGGTATCCTTCTTTTGATATTTTTACGTTTCGTTGTGATATTATGATTAATTGGATCGTGACAATAAAAAGAGGGTTCGTTTAACTCGTAATTGTTTGATTAGGTATTTTATGATAAAATGAAGGATGCGCAACAGGAGATTAAGTCAACCGTGACGGTGAATACATCCGATATAACGGCAAAAACTAACGAGGATAAGGAACCAAGTAAGGAAATAGAAAAATTGTCGAGAAAACGTGCAACAGGTAATCGGCGTCTTATTTTTAATTATGTATCTATCGTGTACGTGAATGTTTATTATTATCGCGCAAATGTTATTACATACTTTCAGGTAAGCTTAATGGAATCGTTTGTACCGATGATTTACGAGATGATATAAATACAACTGCGGTGACTAATGCTCAAGTATATGGGAACGCGCGTAATCTTGTACCCGGGGAAGACATAACAAATAATGCAGCGGAAGAAATGATCGGTGACAAATTGGAAAGAGCACGCGCTGAGCCTACGACCGGCGTTGAAAAGGATGACACTCGGCTTAGCGTTAAAGTATTAGTAATGCAACCTATCTTACGTTTTTTACAATTGTTGTGTGAAAATCACAATCATAATCTTCAGGTAATTCGATATACGTAATATTACAATACACGTTTTTCCTGTCCTTTTCGTTTTTCTTCTTCTTCTTCTATTTTATCAGATCTTAACGATACTTCTATTATTGTTCAGAACTTCCTTCGCAATCAAAACAATAAAACCAATTTTAATTTGGTATCCGAAACCCTGATGTTTCTTGATTGCATTTGTGGATCGACAACCGGCGGATTGGGCTTACTTGGATTATATATTAACGAAAATAATGTTGCATTAATTAATCAAACTTTGGAGACACTGACAGAATACTGTCAAGGGCCTTGTCACGATAATCAGAATTGCATTGCCATACACGAGTCCAATGGTTTAGATATTATAACGGCTTTGATATTGAATGATATTAATCCATTGGGTAAAACTAGAATGGATCTGGTATTGGAATTGAAAAATAATGCAAGTAAATTGTTATTAGCCATTATGGAAAGTAGAGGCGACAGCGAGAACGCCGAAAGGATATTGTACAACATGAATCCGAAGCAATTGGTGGATGTGGCCTGTAGGGCATTTCATCAAGAATCATTGGATGATGTTACTGATATTGATGATTCATCAACCAACGGGGAGGAAGGTGTATCTCCTAAAGAGGTAAGACGATGCGTCATTAAAAAATGTCTTTATCCGTTCGTTATTTTTTTTTTTTTTTGTTATTTTCATATTATTAAAATTTTCATTTTACAGGTCGGTCATAATATTTATATCTTATGTCATCAATTGGCCCAACATAATAAAGAATTAGCAACGATGTTGAGGCCTTCGGAAGAAAATAATTCAGATCCGAAAATCAATAAGGCATTGCAATATTATGCATCGCATACAGCTCAAATTGAGGTACATGGGATCTATTATGTTTACGAATGTTAATGTCGCGTATAAATTTAAAATGTTTATTATTTTGCCTCAGATTGTCAGGCACGATAGAACGTTGGAACAAATAGTTTTTCCGATACCGGAAATATGCGAACTTATTACCGTTGATACGAAGATCAAAGTGTTACATACCACCGAACGTGACGATCAGGGATCGAAAGTATCGGATTTCTTTGAAAGAACAGAGGATATGTTTAATGAAATGAAATGGCAGAAGAAACTTAGAGGACAGCCAGTATTATTTTGGATGAGCAGTTACATGTCATTGTGGAGTAATATTTTATTTAACTGTGCTGTCCTCATAAACCTAATTGTAGCTTTCTTCTATCCATTTGTAGATTCTGTACCAAGTGAGTATCATATATAAATATAATAATTAAACGGAAGGGCAGCGATACTGCGAAATAAAGTATATTGTTAATATTATGTATATGTATATATATATTTATATGTATATTTTATTTTTTTCTTTTCATTTTATAGAACTCGGCTCTCATTTGTCAGCCCTTATTTGGGCTGTAATGCTTTCATCTGCAGCTATTGTCATTACATTACCACGGGAATCGGGTATACGTACATTAGTTGCGTCAACAATTTTACGATTAATATTTTCTATAGGACCAGAACCAACCTTATGGTTACTTGGATTTGTTACGGTACGAAGCATTATTGTATTTCATTTTAATTATGACATTAATTCAAATTCTTTTTTTATCTATTTTCCTTTTTTTTTTTTTACATCTTCCATTCTTTTTTCCAGATCGTTTTAAAGATTATCCACCTAATAAGTATTATAGGAAATCAGGGGACCCTAACTAAAAGTTTAGAACAAATAATTACAAACGGTGAAATATTATATCACGCATCATACTTAATATTTTGTGTACTAGGACTTTTGATGCATCCATTTTTCTATTCGGTTTTGGTAAGCTTTCGCAAAGAAAAAAAAAAAAAAAACGTAAAAGTACATTACATGTATTGTGAGTATAAAAATGTAATTCTCGTTTTTTTTTCTTTTCCACCCCAGCTTTTCGATGTGGTTTATCGAGAGGAAACATTGCTCAATGTAATAAGATCTGTTACGAGGAACGGAAGATCTATCATACTTACTGCTGTATTGGCATTGATTTTAGTTTATATGTTTTCTATTATCGGATTTATGTTCTTTAAAGATGATTTTCTGGTCAGCGTCGACGAAGAAATTATTCGTAAGTTTTTATATGTCTAATGTCTTTGAGTGCGCTCTTCATAATTACTAAAGTAAAAAGTATATTAAATTTGTGAATTGATTTGAATTTTATAGCGACGCTTGACGATGAAACTACCAATACTTGTAAAATTAGTAATAGTGAAAAGTGTGAACCAACTGAAACAATGTCACGATATATACGCGAAGGTTGGCCATTCATTTATTCTTTCGATGTAATTCTTTTTTTATAAACGCGCTTCGATCATTTCAATAATCATTTTGTACCTGTGTCATTGTAGTTAACGAACAAGGAAATAATCAAGATTTGGTCAACATTGGCGGTGAAATAAAAGAACGGGCGTGCGATTCATTAGTTATGTGCATTGTTACGACATTGAATCAAGGTCTAAGAAATGGCGGAGGGATAGGTGATGTTTTAAGAGCACCGTCAAGCACAGTAATATCATTTTGTGTTTGTATATAACTGTAACATTTTTTTTTCTTTTTTATTGATATCATACTTGTAATGTGATACGTAAAAAACGTATAAATTACAGGAACCACTGTTTGTCGCTAGAGTCGTATACGACTTACTATTCTTCTTCATAGTGATAATTATTGTTTTGAATCTCATATTTGGTGTTATCATCGATACGTTTGCCGATCTTAGATCGGAGAAACAACAGAAGGAATTGATTTTAAAGAATACCTGTTTTATTTGCGGTAAATTTATTATTTAATTACTGACGTATTATTTAAGATAAATATATGAGTATGTACAAATGTTTTTTCTTCTTAGGTTTAAATAGGTCAGCTTTCGATAATAAAACTGTATCTTTCGAGGAACACGTGAAACATGAACACAATATGTGGCATTACCTTTACTTCATCGTTTTAGTTAAGGTAAAAGATCCAACGGAGTTTACGGGCCCGGAGTCGTATGTTTATGCGATGGTTAAGGTATTTGTTCGCATATGTTATTGAATATTCGATTTTTGCTTGTATCTTTTCTCCCCTAACATTTAATATCCTTTTAACAGGATAGAAATCTTGATTGGTTTCCGCGATTAAGAGCAAAATCTTTAGCAGCTGACGAGGGCGAGGGAGAACAAGTAGAACTGAGAAGTTTACAGTCACAATTAGAAACCACTCAACAATTAGTGAAATGTCTTTCACAACAGCTCACAGAATTACGCGATCAGGTATATAATTTTTTTTTTATTAACATTATTTATATATGATAATTTTTATCGTTACAATTTTTATATTTTTTTTTCTATTTATATTTATTTCTCCATCAGATGACGGAACAAAGAAAGCAAAAACAACGTCTCGGTCTTTTAAATTCTGCATCTCCGCTTTTACACAATATCTAAGCGAGGATTCAAAGAAACGCTACGGATGTAAAGAGAAAAAAAGAAAAAGAAATATATATATATATATATATATATATATATATATATTTAAAAATTTTAAATAAATAATTTAAATTTATACAGAGGTATGCGTGCACATTATCTGTATAAATTTAAAACTATAATTGCTATGTCCTTTAGCCGTAGCTGCATTTTACCTTGATATTCTAAAAGGATACATGTCCATATGTTTCTGGCAAGATTTTAAGGACATTAAAAGATCGATAGGTAAGCATCTCAGAATATGCGTACGGTTTTGTTCCTAATTTTGAAGAAAATGATCTATATAATGAAATGATATGACATGGAGATATTAGACATGATGCGCACCTGTTTTTTATTATTATTATTATTATTATTATTTATCATGCCATCTCAACTTATTATAATTTATATCATCTTGAAGATCTTATGTTCCGATATTAAATCATTCATTTACATTATTTCAAATATCTAAACAATTATTTTCTTTTTTTTTTTGTTTCTTTCATGGATACAAATAGCGAAAATAATTTACAGTAGCAATTCGTACACGCGACTTAAGAGAAAGAAAATCGTGAAAAGTATATATAAAAAATGAAAAATTCTAATTTAAAAATTTATTGTATTAATTTAGTAGGAGTTCAAGTAGTATATAAGGAGCTCGATTGACTTAAATGAAGCATTTTAATAATGGTTTAAAACAAATTTTTATCATTTATGTCAGATCTGTCTATTCAATTATACCATTAAATTGAATGTGATTTATTGTTATTGCATTTATAAAACGAATATATTATATATGAGAATCTAGCATTTTGGCATCTTGAAAAAAGTGAAACTTTCTATTTTGCATGTGATCTTTAAAAATATATTTTACTTTTGCTCTATGACACCTTACACGTTCGTACCTATTATAGCTTCATTATATTTTACTTCTTCTTTTTTTTTTTCTTTTTTAATTAGACCTCGAAAGTCTGTTTCAATGATAATAAAATTCAACGATCACATACAAAACAGAGACGTTTTTCCTTTCGATAGTTTGTGTATAAAGTTATATTTATATTTTTAATTAAACAAATATGAGATGTATTTCAGAGCGGATGTGAGAGTAGATTTTTATTAAATATTGTATTAGCGCACAATTTGTTATGCTTTTCATTTTAAATCGAATATTGTAGATTTAAAGAAAAAAAAAAAAAAAATTCAAATCTAAACAATTGTTATCTCTGTTAAAAACATATATACCATTGTGTTTCTTAATTGTTGATACTTGATGAATATTGTTGCTTTATTGGGAATGTTGACTATTTTTTACATCATTTTATCCTTTAATATAGAGACGTATACAAGAGAACTGAATGACATGTATAATTTTAAGAATATTAACATATACTAATATAATAAATTGCACCTGATAGTAATATATTCTAGACTGTATATATACATATGGAAAAGTTGAAAATGAATATTATTTGCAATATTGCTTTAACAATCATTGTTGTCAATGTTATATTACTGGTATCATGCTATATACGTGTCTGATCTGATATCTATTGTAGATCATGTTGTAGATGTTAATTAAAGAAATTAGTATGTCACTGGTTAATAGCAGGTTTTCAAAAAATTAATATATATATATATATATATATTTATATATATTATATTTATGAAAGATGAACACAATTCATTGGATTTGGTAACTTTTCTTAATTTATTTATTAGTGCAATTATGAATATAAAATAATAATTCATAGGGATCAATTGAATATGGATGAAGAAATATATAAAATGGTTATATATAAATATATCGTAATTTGTGTGTTCAAAATATATTATACGGAAAAGTTTATAATGTTGAAAACAAATTATTATATAATTATGTTTTATTTTTTAGATATTCGTCAATTTTTATGTATAAATAAAATACTTTGATAATTTTGTTGTTACTAAACCATTCTAAATAAGCAGTTTAATGGATTTTTTTCTTTTCAAATTATTATTATTATTATTATTATTATTATTATTATTATTATTATTATTATTAATTAAAATCTTTCTACATAAAGTATACATCTGTCATATTCTTCGAGTTATATGATAAACATTCTGTGTTTCAAAGATGTAATTTTTATATGATGTATATAGTTACATTGTTATACACATATATATGTAATATATATGTTACAAATTAATTTTATTAATCCTGTTTTTTTTTTATTAAACGAATCTTTAAGTCAATTTTATATTATATGTATGCGAAGTTTGTAAATTAATAATATTATAGAATATTGTATGATAATAGATGGTAATGAGATGTATTACTTTCAAGTGTGCATTTTTTATTTTATTATAAATATAATATATATATATATATTTATATATATACATATATACATATATATATATGTGTGTGTGTATATATATATATTATTTATATATACATACACACACATATAAGTTGTATTAGAATTTCAATGTGAATAAATTATATTCTTTTTTATGTAATTCTATTTATATATGAGAGACGAAACAAAAGATCTGTTTATCGGGGAACAATAAGATAGGAAAGAGAAAAGCGAATATTTTATTTTACTTTATTTATACTTTATATGAAACAATTGACTATTTATTGTGACTTATATATACGTAACTATTACATGTAACATGTATTTTTCCTATGAGTAAGACGTATCTTGTGCAAAATCGGTAATTTCACTTAAAGTGAAAAAATTTAAAAATCCTTTCAATCTAAATCGTTTCACACTTTATTTTTTTTCTTCTTATTTTTATTAATTTTTTTCTTTTTTTTTTTTTTTAATTAATCAATGCGAATACTCTTTAAATTTCTGTCGAAAAAGAGGTGACGAATAAATGTGTGAAATAGTTGCCGCTATTTTCGGAGGAAGCACATAACCGATTTAACACACCAAATTACCAATCAAGTCGCATTTCTAAACTCTTCGATGACTCATTGGCATAATTAAAACCTGTGCTTCTTTAATGTCATACAAGTCATCATCTGTTTAATACGCAGTTGGTGCTCGTCATACGCAGACTCTCGCCACAATTACTTTTTTTGTCCATTTTCTCTTTCTTTTTTCTTTTCGACGAGATTTGAAGATCGTTACTTTGTATCGTTTTTTTTCCTTTTTCTTTTCTCTTACTTTTCTCCCTCTTTTTTTTTACTTTATAATAGCTGAAACAATTCATTCGCAATATGTAATTACTAATTGGACATGAACGTATTATTTATGTATTTTAGATGGGACACATCAAGAACTAGTCAGTCTTCGTGAAGTTTTTACAACGAAATCTTAAGTTAAAAAATAAATTCCGTAAGCTTTGCAGATGGAAAAGAAATTTTTGCAAAAAGATATGGAAGGATGGAAGTTACTATTATATTTATAGGCCGCGTAGAGATAAGAAAGGTATTCTAAAAAATATGTATAATAGTCAAAATTTGATCTCAGTGCTATGAAATTAATGAGCATTCCCATTAATATAAATCCTCATAGTTATTACGATAAATGGGATCGATTGGTTGCGCTTGGAATTATTTCGTTTTCTCTTTAACTAACGCGTGGCAGACGGATAGCTTTAAGATGATTTTATAATCTTTCTTCTTCTTCTTTTTTTTTTTTTTTGTTTTCCTTTTCAATCTTCTCTCTTATCCTTTTTCTTGTAGACGTGTATTAAACCGTTAATATTGTATATGAATATCGTTAAACATTCTTTTTCTCTTTTCCTTTTTTTCTTTCTTTGTTTCTTTTTTTCTTCTTCTTCTATTCCTGTTATATGCTTTAACATATATCCTTGCTAATGACGTATTAAGTAGCACTTTGTGTAAGAGAAATCTTTTTCTGTCAATGACCCATTTGTCAAAGTATAACGAAGGCATAAAAGATTCATTGAATTATGTAACAATTATAAATGCATAATTGCAACAAGAACGTTTTGTTGCTATAGATATGATCGCTCGCACTAAGATCTCTATACTAGAAACGAATTTTTGCGTAGGAAGATGTGACAATCATTCAGTCGCGATTATCACAACATATATGCAACAATGAATTCGAAGGTGCCTTTCGGGTATAAAGCTCGTTCGTTAAAATACATTTGTTCCATATCTTTTATCCATAATAGTCGCGTGTCGTTATAAATATCAATTATCTTATAGGTATATATAATATTTATATGTATATCTTACATATAATAATTTTTCCGTCGATATCAATTAATTCGTTTTATTCTGTACAAATCCTATTAAGTTTATTACGTTATTTACAATCTCCCTATATATTCGTTCTTCCTTTTTCTCTTTTTTTTTTCTAATCTTTTTTCTTACTCGTCTAATTTGGCATTCGCGCTATAGAGAATGACGTGTGTGTTTTTCGATAATTCAAATCCGTGCATCGCCTTTGTTGCAAATCAATTTTCTATGTATATTTGTATATGTATATTTGTATATATATATGTATATATGTATGTATATGTATATGTATATGTATATATATATTTATATATATATATAATATTTACACTCACTGTATGATTTGGAGGTTGATATAGCTTTTAGTTTTACAAGATAGTCGATTTTACCAAACGCTTCCGTCTTTTTTTATTTCTTTCTTTAACATAATTTTTATATTATTAACTTCTACGTGTGTCAGTGTATCATTTAATTTACCGACAATACTACAAATAATTTCTTTGCGAGTCTATCCACGATTTTTGAATCCACTTTCTTCCTTTCTTTCTCTCTTTTTCTTCCTTTCTTTTTTTTTTTATTGCAGCAAACGATTTTGACAAATTTGAATCCTACACATGGGTACAAGTGCGAAAACGAGTTTAACGTGTTATTCGAAGGTGTTTCTTTATTCTTGATTAAAAAAAAAAAAAAGAAACAAAAAAATAAACGAAAAGAATGTGGTTACTCTCGGTAAAATAAAGTTTACAAAAAATAAACTATGCCGTTATCTATTTGTCGATATATTCGACGATGATTTCTTTCTAAAAAGTGATAACATAATCGACTTTTGTAAAATCTCATGTATCATGGTGGATTTCATTAACACTCTATTTATCTCTCTCTCTCTCTCTTTCTTTCTTTCTCTCTCTTTCTTTCTTTTCTTTGAATTGTCAAAATTACTTCGAATTGAACGTTAACGCTAATTAAATTCTTTCTCTTTATCGACGTATATTATATACACAACGTAAAACTTAGGCTCGCGTTTAATTAACAGGAACGTGTTAGATCGTGATTAGTCAAGGATTAGAAATTCCTCAACAATCGACCGAATAGATCAATAATATCACGAGGACGATGAAAATAATTTTCATTTTTGGCTTAATATTAATCGCGGAATCGGCAACGTGATTCGGGGCTGGCGATGGTCCACTTTGTCTGGTATTTGCGACAACAGTATGGCTCCTCCATTTCATGGTATATTGAGGCGCTGTTCTACCCAATGCTTGTAATCTATCGACAGAAAGATAATATCAATTTAATAATTATTTATTATTGACCTTCTTTTTCTTTTCCTTTTCTCTTTTTTTTTTTTTTCTTATGATGTATCTCCGTGGGTAACGAAAATAGAAAAAAAAAAAAAACAAAAAAAGAAGAAGAACTATCTTTTAAAGGAGATAATACGGAAGGTCGTAAAAAACTTTAGCGAAGTTCAATGGTTAATCGTTCGGAGTAGTTGGTAAGAAACTTACCTAACTACGGCGGTATTCTCTTTCCAAGGTAGCGTGAAATTTTTGTGCACGTCCCTCGAGCAAAATGTGTGCAATCTTTCTCCCGCGGGATCGCCGTTTTCGTTGTACTTATGGATGGTGAGATTCCATGCCGTACATGGTCCTAGAAAAGGAGACGAACGTTGTTAAATGTTTTATATCGGCGATAATTATCCTTTCGTCCGTCACGAAAAATAATTTCTGTCCAACGGAGATCCAACGAAGTTTGAAAGCTCAAATGTAGTTCGTAATTTGACGAATACATTGTACGTATTTTCAATCGAAACGTTATCGCTTGTTGATTTTGAAACATGTTATAAGAATAATTCTTTTCAATTTGCATTTTGAAATAATTTTATGTTATTATTCTTCTTCTTATTATTATTGTTATTGTTATTATAGCGTTCTTTCGTTGCTCGATAATATAAATGGAATTTTTCAAGCATTCGATAAGTGTTATGTAAATATTTGCATAAATGTACGAGAAAGATATATATATATATATATATATATATATATATATAAAAGTATCATATATAACAGATATATATATATATATATATATAATAAGACAAACAAGCAAACAAAGAACGTAGGGAAAAGTATTGTGCATTTTTAATGAGAATGTCCTAGGGAAGGTACAAGTTGATAAGAGGAGATTTTTCGATCGCTCCCGTTCCATCCACATTTTTCTTTTGACGCTCCCCAAATCCGCAGGGTAGGATCTCAGTGACATAGTCGTAGGATCTCCATATTTATGGTCGGCACATTGATTACATTTCACGGTGAATCGTGTAGGACGAAAAGAAAAGGAACATTTGATTATTGTTTTATCACTCTATTATACGAGACATTTCGTTTATATCTATCTATGTTTTTTGCGCGTAGTGTCGGTAAGTGCGATCCCTGTTTTTTTGTTAATAAGAAAAATAGACGCATAAAGGGTGATATAAAGTTTCTTTAAAGCGATAGCGAAACAGCCAATCAGATTCGCCGGTTATATCAAGGACGTTTTATTCGCCACTGCAGCATAGCATTTATAGATTTTGATAGAACGAGCAAAATCGGCGAGGAGATGTACGAATAAAAACTCCGAAAACGAATGGGAAAGCGAGATTCAAAATTTTAAAGTGATCCTCCTATTGGGATTTAGTACGAAAAGAAAAACAAAAGCTATTTACTAAGAATAAAAATAAAAGTTATAAACTATACTATCGTCCATCCTTTCTTCTTTCTTTTTTTCCTTTCCTGTTTTTCTTTTTGCTTCTCTTTTTCCTTCTCTCTCTCTCTCTCTCTCTCTCTCTCTCTCTCTATTTCTCTTTTTCTCTTTTTCTCTTTTTCTTTCTTAGCTTTTCCCAACCACTGTCTGAGAAAGAGATGGTAGGGAGAAGGGGGGGGGGGAATTACAGAGACGAAACTACAACCCCAAAGCCTCGCCAAGAGCGGAAAAGGAAATGGTTTTAATATACCTCCTTCAGCATTTTTCCTAAATATTTCTTGTTTCTTTCCAAATCCTTTAGGAGTCCGCACTGCGCATAACGCAATGTAAAAAAAAAAAAATTTTCCCGAATCGTTTCGCGAATTCGAGAATTGTTCTGACAGGTCTTCAAAAATGTTTGGAGATCTGTGATAATACTTTTTCTCCTTTCTTTTTTATTTTTATTTTTTTTTTTTTTTTTATTTTCGGGCCAAAAAATTTAATCAATAACACAGTAGCGTCCCCTTTTGCGTATATGTCGATGGTGTAACACGTACACGTGCACGTGGTAGAGACACTTCGCAGGAATTTATTATTTATTTTCTTTTATTTTTTTTTCCTCCCCTTCCGTCAATATCTTTTTTATTTCACGAGATGGCAGGAACATTTTTTCGCGTCTATATTACAAACATGAATATGAACGTACGAGCATCTCAATCACTCTTCACGATGCTTTTCGATACTAGTCATAAAAATGTTCATTATCCATATTTAATCATGGTTCTTTTTTTTTTTTTTAAATCGTTTCAAAGGATTCGAACGTTTCGTATGATAAATTCAATTTTTAATTTGTCAGTGTTATTCTCGTTATTGCATGGTTAAAACAATTTAAAGAGAAAACTGCGCTTTATATATCAAATAGAAAGAAATAAAGAGAGTGAGAAAGAGTTGAGAGGGATAGAAAGAAAGAAAGAGAGAGAGAGAGAGAGAAAATTCTCGGAGAACTTAATTACATTTTATTAAGAAAAATCTACTTACTGCTCTGGTTGGACTTCACCTCGATGGTAATCTGTCGATCGGTCAGAGATTCTAAGATCCAAGTACACTTCTGCTGATAATACTGATTGAGCTTTAAGCCAGCTTTGGCTAGGTCGCCGCCGTTCACCTCGCCTTCAAGTTTTCTCGTCGTGTGATCACCGCAATAAGTATCCTTGACGAACTTATAAGCAGCACGAAAATTCAGACCTCCCATCGAAAATCTCGACCATTCGATATAAACCGGCGTCCAACTTCGTATTCCTACTGGCAGCCAATCCTATTCGTATACGTTGATACAAGTAGGACAAATAAAATCGTCGGATTATTCGATTTAGAAAGCGTTTTAGATTATATATATATATATATATATATATATATATATATATATATACATAGAATATTGCGAGATAAAATTGTCTTTGATTTGAATGAGAATTATCGTTAAGCAGGCACAATGTATAAAAAAAAAAGAAAAGAAAAAAAAAACGGAAAAAAGAAAAACCCGAACGAACGATCGATCCGGAGAAATCGTTGGTTTCTTTTCCTCTTTCTTTCCTTCTTTTTCTTTCTTTCTTTCCTTTTTATTTTTTTATTTTTTTTTTTTTTTTAATCGAAGAAAGAAGAGAAGGAAACGAACGGTAGATAAATGAGGATTCGTAAAGAGAACGGATAATTTATATATGAGGCATCCGATCGATAGCCTCGCGTTACGAGCGTATCTCCGGTGAATAAATTTTGAATGGAGGAACTCTTGATATCGGACGTTCGGAGCGTGGCAAAGGAGTAAAATAAGAACGCGCGTTCGGTTTGCCACCGAAGAGAATCAACGGCTGCTCGTGGTAGAACATTTTCCGAATTAAACGAGCTCGAGTTCAATGAGAGTAGTGCTTCCTCGAACTTTTGAAGGAAGCAATTTCGCGAAAGTAACGGGAGAGGAAACGGGTAGAAAGATAAATCGTCGTCGTCGTCGTCGTCGTCGTCCTCGTCGTCGTCGAGATTACGTCGTCGAGGATTACTTTCAAAGAAGAAATCAGGCTCGGATTACCTGATAGTTTCCGCAAAGGCAGGTGACGACATGACCAGTTTCAGAGACGAGCAGAAGATGATCTATATTCTCCAATGATTTATTACTGACGCAATGACACCCGCTGTCGCCGCATTTCGTTTCGCAGAGATTATTCGGTATCTGTTTTGAACTGCTCTCCACCTATGGATAGAACGAACAAGGAAAGAAGAGAAACGTGACGAAGGAAAATTAAAAAAAAAAAAAAAGAAAAAAAGAAAAGAAAGAAATAAAAAGAAAAGAATAAAATAAAAAGGAAGGAAGAAAGAAACGATAAAAATGGATCTATCCGGAAAACGAAGGAAACGTGCGTCAGTTTCATTCGCTAATAATTTTCAATTGCGCATATCTTTCGTACATATCTATAACGTGTACGTTACGAACGTATAACATTTAGTGTTATCCATTCCCGGAAGAAACGTCATTTTATTTGAAAGACGAGGACAATGATTGAGAAATGTCGCGCTATTTCTGGTAATTGACAAGAAAATTTATTTAAACCAAAGAACGATCCTGTTATACGGACGTATAACACAGGGAGCGTGCCATTCGTCTTTTAGTGGTCGTTCATTAAGTAAAAATTCAAATGGTTTTCGTAATGGAAACGTATATCTTCATGAAAAATAATAGAAAATAAAAACAAAAATACGTCATTATTATTCTCTTCACGCGAAACTCACGGTTATGATGACCGACTGATTGGTCGCAGGAATGAAATGTTGTTTGCATTTTGCTGGGCCCTCTATGGCGAACAATCGGTGTGGTTCTGGATGTACAACGGTACCTTCCTCCAATGAAGTTAATCCATAATATTCTACATCGCATAAGCTTCCGGGTTGTTGGGTACCGCCTTCGCGTTCTAGAACGTACAAAACGATGCCCCCCCATTCGTGAATCAGAATCGTCCACTACAATTCGATGATTTACGAGATTATTTTGGAATGATTTTAAACCGTTCCAAATATAATTAATACGTTAATGATGTTTGATGCAACATTAATCCAATCCAATGTTCACGTTATTTATGATTAAACATGCAATATCTGTCTTTTTGAAAGGATTAAATCGTCCATTGTAATATATCCAAGTTATTTTCGTCTCGCTTTAGATGGTACGAAATTAATATTTCTACGTTCAGTAGAAAAATTCCATTCAACTTCGCCTACGATATTGTTGGTATTTCGTGAAAAGTATATATATATATATATATATTTTTTTTTTTTTAATACTTTTCTCATTTTATATTAATGCAAGTATACCATTGATCCTGAAGATAGTTTGAAAAAGTTTCAATAGAAATCCAACGACAGATATCCAACAAAAGTTGATAATTTATCTTAAATGAACGTTCGTTTAATATTTCGCTTTGAGAGCGAAGAGTTACGGGCGGAGAGTCGTTTATTTTCTGAATGGAAATATAATTAATGAAGTATATTTAATATAGTGGAAGAGCGGCAGCAACATCGAAGCTGGATGATGCAGAGCCGGACGGAATGGGGACGAAGTGGCTATCTGAAGCGTGTCCAAGAGTCAATTTGTCTTTTGCAGCTAGAATACCGTTTTAAGTTTGATTTCGTTAAGAGTAAAAGGGTAATAAATGGAGACTGACCTTTGATGGTCATCTTATCGTCGATTTTCGAAGCCGTCGATTGAATTTCAAAGGAAATGCGAGATCGTTTCTTTTTTGCTTTTTTTCTTTTCTTCTTTTTATTTTTTTTTTTTTTTTAATCGACCTCGTTTCGCGTACTTTACCTTTACTATTTTTTAAAGGAAAATACCGACGAGATTATTTCCGTTCGGTACTTTACGAAAAAGGGAATACGTGATAATCGAAAAGAAAAGAAAACAAAAACAGGTAATGGTAATTACTGTAGAACAATAACTACGTGAATTCTTCATTCAGGCAGATGATACGGGGATGAGATGGGTGAAAGGAAGAAAGAAAAGAAAAAAAGAAGAGAAAAAAGAAAGAAAGAAAAAAATATGGAAAGGGAATTCAACGAATTCGCACATTTCACCGAGTACTTGTAATTTTTCGTCGTCATAAAGTCGAGTCACGATCGGTACTAGTAGTTGATTCTAACGCCGAAGTAGAAATTTTCTTTTGTATAGAGGTCCATTCAAGGAGGGATGGAGACGGGAATGAGGAGGAGGAGGAGGAGGAGGCATTTAAATGAAATTTATTTCGCGCGTTCGCCTTGCAATTAAAGGAAATAACCCGGGAGCTCGTTGGCAGCAGCTCGTGTATTGGGGTCAAAAGGGAAGGTGTAGGTACTTGCTTTCTTCGAAGATGAATGGAATCGGTCTCGGAGGATGGCATCAAATTTTACGACTTGCTCCGTACTTTGCGCCCCCTCACATACGTACGTCGTAGGCCTAAAACGAAAGTTTCGAAGATATTTTCCGAGGTTGAAAAAAGAAAAAAAAAAAGAGAGAAAAAACGGGAAGAGAAAGAGAGACAGACAGAGAGAGAGAGAGAGAGAGAGAGAGAGAGAGAGAGAGAGAGAGAGAGAGAGAGAGACGAAATGATAGAGCGTGCTTGATTAATGAAAGATATTTAAACGGTACTACGTGGAATCGAATGAAAAGAGTAAAAGGTCGTCGGGTGATAGATAAAATCGGTAATTTGAAAAGAAAGTCCGTTATCGATGAGATTATACGTGAGGTGGATTAGTTTCGATTAAAGTATATAAAAGTTATTCTCTTTGGAATAGAGAGAGAGAGAGAGAGAGAGAGAGAGAGAGAGAGAGAGAGAGAGAGATATTGGGAGAAACAGGTAAAATAATACCGATGGAGTTACCGATTGTAATGATCGTAAATAAATGATTAGAGATCGCGAAAGAGAGGATAGTAGATTTTTCGAATGAAATAACGTCTCTTCGAGATTAACATTGAAAAGAATTAGATCCAACCATCCATTTACCCTTTTTTCTTCACGTTTTATACACTTTTCCGTTGTCTTTTTCACTTTACGATAGAATTGACAATTCTGTAATGGTAAATAATAAAACGTACATTGATTTGGATTGATGTTTCGTGATTTCATTCATTAATCATAACGCGCTTCGTTCTAATTTAAGAATGGAACAGTCAAATAGAGTGTGATTCTATTTTCGACCTACAAAACCGGCCTTATTGATCCTCGAGAGAGGTATTGGAAAGAGGAAAAGAGAGAGAGAGATAGAGATAGAGATAGAGGTAGATAGATAGATAGATAGATAGAGAGAGAGAGAGAGAGAGAGGGAGAGAGAGAGAAGAGAGGTATCTGGATGCATGTACCGCGTGTAAACGTAATAACGTCGACAAGCGACGAGGACATTCGTCAATCAGCGTCAAATCGACGATGCTGGCGGTTTGTCGCCGGTGTGACTTCCGTCTCTTTCGTCATTTGCTTTGTTTTGCTCAATCTATCGGTTCGACAATTTTTCTTTCTTCTTTTTTTCTTTTCTTTTCTTTTTTTTTTCTTTCACGATACATTTACTACCGTGTAAATTATTACGCGACTTAATTCGAATATTATCGAGATATTTGCACACATACCTCAGACTACGGAGGGTTCAATCGAAAGTTTGTTAACTTCGTTCGTATGTGAGATCAGTCGAAAATAAAAAAAAAAAAAAAAAAAATTAAAAAAAGAACAACGTCTTGATAACTTAACTCTATTATCTTCGGTAATCGTGTTCGTACGAACGAACGACGTTAATGATTTGAAAGTTTACGATTATCGTCGAATTATGATTTTCAACAAATACGAATGCCTTTTATTTATTCGAACAAATTTCCTCTACGCTTTAACCGTGTTTATTAAAATATTATCACTCCGCTGTGAATTAAAACAATCAATAGCGGTATTATCGTATTCGCATCGAGGAATTTTCAGCCCACAGGCATGAACGATTTTAACCCGTTTCTATATGCGAATTTTGTTCATTTAACAGACCATCGGAAAGGTAAATCTAATGAAATAGAAACAACTAGCCGGCCCTATCAGCATACACACAATTTATTCATCATTATTTTCTTTCGATCAAAAAATGTAATACCTCTTATTGGTATTACGGACGATAAAGTAAAATACATTGTATATGTGGGTACTACATATATATATATATATCTATAATATAAAGATATATACATATATGTACTTAGCAGGAGAGCTATCGTATAAATGTAAATAAAGTGATAAAACAAATTTAACGAACATAGAAATTTGTTTGACAAATTATTTGGCCGAGGAATGAAACATTTATAACCTTAAGCGTTATTTTATGGAAGAACGCGTAAATTTGATCAAGTGTTTAATGGCCGGTTTCTCGAACGTCCGACTAAAGCCAGTCCGCGCACGTTTTCCACTTAAACGTAAAAAAAAAAAAAGAAATTACCCCGGGAAAAGAGAAGAAAACAAAGGAAAAAAAAACTTTTCAACGGCTTCTCCATATTTTTTTATCGGTGTCTTCTTTTTCCCCTGTGACGGGCTACGTTTCCATATAAATTATTATCCTCGTTTTCTCTTTCCTCCTTCCTTTTTATCACCTTTGTAGTATTATTCAGCCATTACTTTTAACATCGACGAGATATACTTTAAAACGTTTTTTTTTTCTTTTTTTTCTATAAACTTTAATCAACCTCGATGCGTTCCAAACGTTTTAACATACGGGTCTCATTTAACGATTGGATGTTCCTTAGACGCTACTATTTTTCTTTTTATAAAATTTTTTTTTATTTCCTTCGCATACGTCTGTCCCTGTCTCTATGCAATTTTTATCAGTCGTTATCGTCGAATGATCACTTCGATTAATTGAATGAACGAAACAAATAAACAAATAAATAAATGAATGACGAAACAAATCGGACTCGTTAACGGTCCGAGTAATCCCGACGAAGATTTATGTCTTAACGTAAAAACTTACCGTTGTGAAAATAATAAGAAACGTCCATGTATTCTTCGTCGGTAGTGCTGTTCGTGGCTCGTCTCAAGACCACCGTCATGTCTCTACCATTGGATGAGTATCGCGTTGGTTCGACGTATCTGCGGACGTGGAAAAAAGGAAGCCTTTAACACCTTAAGTATCTGTAATACCGTTAGACGTTCGTGGAAAGAACATTCGACGGTTCTTCGAAAGGAGAGCTCGAAAGAAAAGAAAAGTAAAAAGAACGTTTGATACCAGCTACGGAGAAAACGAGTTATATTCCTTCTTTTAATACGAAAACCAATAAGAAATAAAAATAACGTGGTTAAGCGTATTCCATTTTAATTTAGGATTAATTTAATCGGTAAAAGGCGGATCATCGACGGGATCCTTCATTTTATATTTCTCACTCGATGTCAATGTAAGAGTATTATAATTTGTTATCAATATTGTAAAACGGAATAGTAAATCCATAATATTCCGATATAATTCTGATTCATTATGAATTTCAAGATAGTCAATATTATCGTATGGAAAGAGCAAGAAAAAGAATAAAAAGAAAAAATAAAGAAAAATAAATCTTTTATGAAAATATTTATTTTTGTCGAACTACCTTTCCATCGTCTTTGATGATCACAATTCTAAAATATAAAAATATCTTTATTCCACGGTTTAAATAGGATTTTATTTGCATTAATATCGGGACGATTCAATGAAAGATTCAATGGGGTTTCGCAATGAATCAATTCGAGGGGTACGTTGATAATGTAAGTAATCTGAAAATGTAAGAATAAATGCAAATCGTTTAGCTATGGTTGTACCTCATACATACAATATAAACCCTGATCTATTCATTGAAAGACTTCTAATATAACATTGATGGGTAAATATACGATAGAGCGCGACCCAGTTTCTCTCTGTTCAATCGTGATGGAGGATAAAGAGAATTTTGAAGGATAATGGAGACGATATTTGAGGAGGAAGCAGGTATCTTATTATGAATAATGATCGGTTTGATTTGTTCTTAAAGACGAGCTTACACGGACATATTGAGAAGGATCGTCAAAGTGTTAGTCTCGTGAACGACAAAATACATACACTCTCGTATATATACACACACACATATTCTCTCTCTCTCTCTCTCCTCTCTCTCTCTCTCTCTCTCTCTTTCTCTCTCTTCCTCTCCCCTTCTCTCTCGTTTACTGGATGCCCGTAGGAACTTCGTTGTAAATTATGCAGCTTTGCCTTTATACCAAAGAGTGTGGCAAGCACGAGAACGCGCATGACGAAACATGCGAGTACGGGAGAGGACCAAAAGTTCGGCCAAGTGCTGTCACAAAGCACATTTTGTGCTCGATAAATTTTGCACATCGTTCAACTCCATTTTGCTCGGACGAAGTTGTAAATGGACGCCTTGGGAGAAGGGCCACGCGATAACCTTACCGTGAATCCTCTGCCAGGAGTTAGAAGGCCATGATAATTCAGTCGGTTCCTTTGCCTGTTTGATTTGCTAATACGCTTTCTCTATGATATTTATATTCTTGTATGAAATGAGTTTGTTCATAGACAAAGATAAATATCTATATATAACTAAAGTTCCTTTATCCATTCGACATACGTATGAACATATGTATATATATATATATATATATATATATATATATATATATATATATATATACACGTGTATACGTAGATACATATATATCTACTTTCTATTCATTGAAACGATTTTAAAACGAACGATAGGATAAAAATATCGGGACATCGATTTAACAAGAATCCTTCATCACATTACAGAATTCAATTGGTGATCCTTTTGACGGGCCAACCACAAGATATAGTTACGTTTGAGAAGACCGAAAACGTCGTAATGATATTTTGAGACGAGGCTTTCCGAACCGAAAGATCGTTCGACCCAGTTGGCTAACGGCCAGCTCTTCATCCTTGGATTTCGTGTATGTCGACCCGGCATAGATATCACTGTGTACTTTTCTCCGTACAACCCAAACCCAGTGAGGGCCTAAAATTCAGATTTTTCTTAGGGCTCCGCAACGTCTAACCCGAATAATGGTTAACGATTTCGTAAGAATGGTGACATGCTCTATTTCTTAAACGTTATATAAACTTTTCTTTTTTTTTTTTTTTATCCAAAATTATCTTCGTTCGTTCCAATGAGATAACAATTTCCATTTTAATAATAATAATAATAAAGAGAGAGAGAGAGAGAGAGAGAGAGAGAGAGAGAGAGAGATTTATTCATTTTTTGATTAGATAACATGCATTTACATATATAATATAAATTATGTAACAATCGATTGGAATTACTTTCCGAGGGTGTACGACAGAAAGTAAATAATGGCGGTTCAAAAGATGTTTACGTGTATACGCGTGATTGGTTGAACTACTTGGAACTTCAAGTAGTAATGGCCATAATAGTAAGGTCGGCCATTGTGTACACGTGAAAGCGTACATATGTACGTACCTATGTACATTCTATACAAGCTGCACCGAGATCTCTCAAGTAGGGAAAGGTATGTTTGCAGGAGCGGAACGATTCTCGACAGGCTACAGGTTTGCATCGTAAACATGGAGGACTGTGGTTTTCTTGGCACAAAATCGACAGCTCGTATTTTCTATGGTGGCGTTTGGGAATACCGATCGAACGTGTCCTGATCTAGGAGAAAATTTCTATGAGTTTTCGAAGAAAGTTCAAGAAACTTTTATGAATGGACGAACGACAACAGGAAAGACAGAGAGAGAGAGAGACAGAGAGAACTTCTCGATCGGGATACGATTGTTGTTGATTTAGAAAAGGATAGGTACTCCTGCGAAATCGATCTTACGTTTACCATTCGACCATCCTTCTTTGTGAATTTATTGATCGAGAAGTAAGCTCGTCCGTAAGAGAGTATAATGGGAAAGTGTTAGTTATAAACTTCAGCACCGAACTCAAAACGATCTTATTTAATATTCTTAGTATTTATTTAAAATTGATATCGGAAATTTATTAGTAGGGATATCGATCCTTTCTCTTATACACCCGTTATATGTATGCACACACACACACATACACACACACACATATATATATATATATATATCTTTTTCTTGTATTCTCTTTGAAAGCAGTTCGACCGAGAACAGATTGAAAGTCTGTTGAGGTTAACGTCGTTTTAAACGCATCATGAAAGCTTGTACCGAGAAAGATCCCGTGATCTCATCGCGGAATGGGAAACGTGCCTGCGGGCGAAGCGTGCGGGATGAAGCACGGGCTTTATTTTGCATGAATTTTTACGAGATTAGCCAGCATAAAACACGTGGCAGTCCCATAAGCACGTACGTACGTATGTACATACGTATGTACGTAGTACAACGGTGTACTGCCCTATTCGTTGCCGCCTACCAGTCATAAATTACAGCAGGCTGTCTGAAAACGTTAAGAAATTAAAATAGATTAAAAACTGGCTGTTACGTCGTCGGACGATGGCCGTGTTATGGCTCTCACGCCTGGCGGATGTATGAGTTTGGAGAATGAATAGAACAACAGGGTAGTTCGGCGAAATGATAAAACGTATAGAAAAGAGAGTATTTTAAGGACCGAATCGTCTAAGCGTAAAAGGGTTGAAACGACACTTCGACGTTTTATGGTAGAACGAAAATTCTCATCCATCCATAAATTATAACATTCAATGCTTTTTATATTTCCCCTTACTAATGTATTTTCTGATGTTTAAACGTCATCATTACTCGATGAGACGAGGATCTGCAATATTAATCGGTCTTATCGTTTTCTCTATTATACATTGCATTATTCGTTATTAATATTTCATTGTCAACAAAATAGCGTTCGTTAAAAAATAATCGTACCTCCTTATTCTCAACTTCCATCACTCCTCATAATACGTCCTGCTACTTTATATATATATATATTTTTTTTTTCTTTTTATAGAGTATATATGCATATATATATACTTCTCTTCTTTTTTCTCTCTCCCCCCCCTGATTTAATACGTTGACGTTTAAATTAGTCGTTCGCGTATGAAAATTTTACGCGTTTTACGTGTAGGTTGATGTGATACGTAAATTTATATAGGTAGAGCGCAGGTGTGGTGAATTTTGACATAGGTGTTACTTCGGTCGGAAAATCAGAATGTTCCTGAGTAGAAACATAAAGAGAAACGCACGGCTGGAAAATCGTTTGAGCCGTCACGTCGAAATCCCTTGGCCTTTTTGACCGGCGGTCAGTTCCTACGGGACGACGAGAGTCACTCCTATGTAATACATATAGGTACACATACGTACATATATACATACATACGTAGGTACATAGAATTCGAGAACGTGTCTACCTACGCTTGGATATCGTTTTTATATTTCTATTCTACTATTTTTGTCGGCTGTGCATAATATATATCTCTATATATAGACACACGCGCACACAGACACACACACACACATATATGTCCAACGTTTAGAATGCATTCACTTTCCTGTATGAACATTCCTTTCATTTTATCCTTTCGCGTATATTTCTGAGGACGATACGAAAATCGTTTTCCGAGATATAGTTTACGACATTTTGTTGCTCGTCCGATTATATTTTTTTTTCTCTTTCTCTCTCTCTCTCTCTCTCTCTCTCTCCCTCTTTCTCTCTCTATCTATCTTATTCTTTATTTCACTCGTTTTCTGTTAGATTATATTTACGAGAGCGTTAGGGAATGTTCCAGTTCCCAGAACCGTCGTTAGTTTTCGTATCCTAGGACGTTACTCATGAGATCCCAAAAGGACACTTTGTAAGTCCTTCTTACTTAGAGAATTTTTGAAATTCGTAAAGTAAATTCAAGTGTGATATTAAATCGAATTTCGGTTTGGAATATCGTCGAATTTCTCGTGCTTTCGTTTCAATTTTGCACCTGTTCCACCTTCGTACTCCTAGATCGTCGATCTTCATTTCGAAACCGGCACCAGTAATGTTCGGTTCTGAACGAACGAATCTCTGAATAACGACCTTTTCGATTATCGGTTAACTCGATGCGATGCATGCACGTACATACATACGCATGTAGGTAGATATTTACATACGCGCGGTGATCGATATGCGAATAACAACGATAACTCTTTTTTTTTCTAAAAATTGTTTCCCTTACTTTATCTATTTTCTTTTCTTCTTTTTAATCCTTTCCCTTTTGATTTTATATATATATATATATTTTTTTTCTCTGTTATCACCGAAAGATCTTCCACAAACGACGTTTTATTTTCGACGATTTCTAAGGGAAGATAATACATATAATTTCAATGTATAATCAATGTATCAATTTATTATAGATCCCTCGTCAAAGATAATCCGTACAATTAATCGCTCGAACTTTGTTAAAAAGAGAACGGGAAACAGAGTAGAAGGAAATGGAAAAAAGCAAAAAAAAAAAAAAAAAAGGAGAAAAGGTAAAGAGGGACAAAATAACGAGCGAGAAAAAGGGACGACAGGACGAACCGGTCAATTTACGGGAACTAATTATTAATACGCCCAACGACGATCGACTATTATCGCCGGGGATTTTATGCTCGTTAATTATAAACGATAGGATCGTACATTAAAGCGGCATTTAATCGGTTGAATAATAAAATGTATAGTTGGACTCATAGGGGTGGGGTGTATCGCAGGAAACGAATAATTTTCTCTATAGAATCGATACACCTTTCAGGGCCATGCGTTTACTAAAACGAAAATAGAAGGTGGATGTAAAAGAGATAGATAGATAGACAGATATACAAAGAGAGGGAAAGAGATAGAGATAAAGATAGAGATAGAGAGAGGGAGAGAGAGAGAGAGAGAGAGAGAGAGAGAGAGAGAGAGAGAGAGAAAGTGCGTGTGTGTGTATGAGAGAGCGTTTAAATTATTCGCCCTTTCATAGATGAATGCTTGAATTATTCCTTCGAATCGGTACCGTTCGCGGGATCCATATCGTTCGCTTCATTTCTCTATAACGTAAACGATATCGCACATTCTCCGCGCGTTCGAATGATTTGTCGCGCTTTACGCGCCCGTGGAATTCCCGTGTGAATTTGTTTTATTAACACGCTATCGCGCGTAGATGGTGCTACATAAAATGTTTATGATTCTGCGTTGATATTTGAAGTGTAGAAAAACAAACGGAAAAAGAAGAACAAAAAAAGTAATAAAAAATATGACAAACAGAGAGAGAGAGAGAGAGAGAGAGAGAGAGAGAGAGAGAAGAGAGAGGTTCTCTTTTTTTTTTCTAAATATTAATCGGACTTGTATATTGTGTACATTGACTCATGGATACGGGCAGCGTTTCGTAATCCAAGAGAACAAGGGAGTACCTTTCTCCCTTTCTCTTATTATACTCTTTCCATTTGAATATATTCTCTAGCTAAATACAGGTACCGTGGAATAAAACGAGCCAACCCAACCCAGTCATCTTCCGTGCTTTGACTTCCGGCAAGATGAGTACGAGGTATCGCTCCGCGTGGCAGCTCTCATTCTCGAGTGGAAATACGAATGATGTATATGTGTGTTCGCGACTGTTTTACGATTTTTTATACATAGACGTATATATATATATATATATATATATATATATATATATATATATATATATATATATATATACCTACGTAAGTACACGTAAGCAGAAAAATATAAAGAGACAAATAGAAAGAGAGAGAAAGAGAGAGAGAGAGAGAGAGAGAGAGAGAGAGAGAGAGAGATAAAGAAAGAGATAGAGAAAAAAATAGAGACAGAGAGAAAGAGAAAAGAACGCATTCCGTCGATCTTGTCTCCGTTTCAAGCGAAGGAATGCATTCGTTTGAACGAGATGAATGAAAGTACGAGACTATGAGATGAAACTAAAAAGAAAAAAATCTCTCGTGATCGTATACATACGTTTCTCTTTCTTTCCTTTTCTTTTTCTTTCTTTCTTTCCTTTTTTCTTTCTTTTGTAAAAAAAACGAGTCTCCTCGCCATTGACTTTTCGTTTACGTTTTGAGGATGAAAAAACAAAAATAGATCGTTTTCTGCGCGAAAGATCGATTTAGAGTATCTGGTACTTACATACATATTTTCTTTGTTCTATCGTTTTCCTTTTGTTTTTTTTTGGCGGGGAGGAGGTGGGGTTATTTTTGTCTTTTATTTTTGGTTCTTTCGCTTTCTTTTTGGTTCTCTTTTTTTGTTATTTACTTACTCGTCTTGTCGAGCAAACTCTCGTGGTTGCCTTTGTGCCGGGCTGCAAATTCGTACAAGGGACTTCACCGTGTTCGCTATTCCTCCTTCCGGTATACCGTCGAATATCTCGATCATCGATTGACACGATTGCGCGCTGAAAAATCACAATAATAATATTTAAGGTTGTTTATTTTTATTTATTTATTTATTTATTTTTTATTTAACCGTTCAAAGAAGATCGGTGAAAAGGTATAGAGGAAAGAGAAAGATAAAAGGTAATTTTATTTCAATTTGCTGAAAATAACGAAGTGACTGAGATTAAGTTGTAGACACACATACATGCATACATACATACATACATACATACATACATACATACATACATACATACATACATACATACATACATACATACATACATACATACATACATACATACATACATACATATATATATATATATATATATATATATATATATACATATATATATATATACAAAGGTATTACCTATACTCTGAGTTACTTTCTCGATTCACTGACGCTCATGGATTTATAATATTTTATTTGAAACATATACTGGTTTCACAATAAAGATGACTATACTTGTCTTGTACATCGAAACCTTCGGGCACTGTACGTGTTTACCCTTCGTTTATTCGTCTCTTAAAATCAATGTATGTATGCTCGAGGTCAGGTTGCCCTTTCAAATCCCTATAACATCTACTATCTCTCTACCTTCCTTTTCCTCATTTTCTCTCTCTCTCTCTCTTTCATTCCTTTTAAACGCAAATGTATCCTCGAAGATACTAACGTTAAGTAGGTACTCGTTTTCCATGCTGTACTTATACTACACGATAATTGAAAATCTCAAGTGTATATGTGGTATGTACGTATGTATATATGTATGTATGTATGTATGTATGTACGTATGTATGTATGTTCACGACACGATACCGTGATTTAATACTACTTCCGCATAATGAAATTCGCATCGTCGCGTTTCGAGGAACGAACCTAATTAAGTTGAATTGTATAATCGTGCGAAAGATTTCGACGGCGTTCCTCAACGACGTTTCTCAGTTGAATAATTAAGTAGCGATATTGTATTTTGGAGTGTAGATACTTATGCGTGTATGCAACTGAATGTATCTTGAAAATTCACATTAATGTCAATTAAGAAATTCAATCTAACGAGTCAATTGTATAATATAAATAACACTACATATATATATATGTGTGTGTGTGTGTGTGTGTTTATGTGTCGGATTATATATATTGGTATATAATGTTATTTCTATCACGTACATATCGTTTATTGAGATAATTGAAGAGATATTCTCGATACGTGAGAAATAAAATAAAGACGAGATGACGGGTGGGGTGGTGGGATGGGGCGGGTAGGGGTTAGGGGGAAATCGATAAAATGAGAGGTTTGTCGTTCTTTGATTTTTCAGTATTTCCTTCGAGAATATTTCTATAGAAATGGAATCGAATCGTATCCAGCTATTGCGGATATTTTATTTATAAACTTGGAAAGTCTTTATATCGACGGTAGGTTATATCTATATTTCTTTTGCCGATCGAGTCGAATTTCTCCATGAATATTAGATATCAATGATATATTGTATATGAAAAGAATAAAAATCATTGTTGACTAAAGATCCCCATATATTCTGAGTTTATGTGAAGCGTATGAAAAAAAAAAAAAAGAAAGAAAAAACAAACCAACGAACGAGAAGAAAAGAAATAAAGAGAGAAAAAAAATTCAAACGAAATAAACGTAATTTCGTTCGGGAATAATAACTGCAGATGGCGCGAACGTCGAGACGCGTAAGGTTGTAATTTCAAAAGTTTATAGTTTTTCGTTGTTCATGGCGGATGGGGATTGTTCTCTTGTATCTTTTTCCGCGAACGAAGATTCTGCGCCGAAAGAATTTTTTCGTTTTAGGAACAAGACGACGTACAAATACGGAACGAAAGAAATTTCTTACTTCGAAGAATTCGATTTAAAACGCGCGTTGGAAGTCGAGCGAATAGATTTGGGAAAATAAAATGCCGTAGGAACGATAACGGAGGTAAGTAGCGAGAACAGTAACGACACAATAACGACATATTATATCCAGTAAAATTATGTATACAGTTAGATGGTTTCTCACGAGCTAGCGAATATAATAATCGTCGGTTGAAGGGAGTCTGGTAGAGCTATTAAAATATGCAGGGGAATTATGATAGTACGTCGTCGATTCGTGCAATAATACTTCGCGAGTGGATGGGATATTTCAGTCGTTGAAGGTAAAACGATAAAAACAAAAATGGTTCGAGACAGAATTTTCCCTTTTTTATAAACATATATTTATATCTACGATGACAGATCGCAAACGGATCGATCGAATATCATAGTCAAAGTGTGACGAATGAGAAAGTCTCGTTGGTTTTGTAGGAGATAAATAAGGGTATGAACGTAATAGGATGAAAAAGATTACCTGAGATTATAACTGGTCAAGGAGACGTGCCCGGTATGATAAGTACCGCCACGAAGGACGAGACGGCAGGTCGTTGACTTGATCTTCCCTCTGGTGTCGTGATGACCCGAACGAACTTTATCCCCGTTTACTTCAAGGTCGCAGCTATATCCCGTCGAGGATCCTTGGTCCTTACGGTGCTCGTCAGTGTCACGATTGTTATATCTTATGTTGTAATAGTTACTGCCGGACGATTTCATGATATCCGCTGTGGGAGAACAAGTAGAAGAAACGTATGATTATGGAAACGTCCTGAACAGTAATAGAAATACGCGTATACCGATATGGAAATAATATATATATATATATATATATATATATATATATATATATATATACACACATACATATATACATATGTGTGTGTGTGTGTGTGTGTACAACAGTTTCATTTCTTTATTTCTCGTACCAATGTCGTATGTTTCGTTCCGCATGGTTTATCGTATCATGTTAAGAAATCAATTCGATGTCGGGTGAAACGATAAATATGTATGATATTCGATTAAAACGTGCACTTACAACTTTTATTGGCCGGCTCTGAGGTAACAGTGGTGGGTATTTCGGTCGTGATTTCGATGAAATTTACCGTCGCCACGAAACCATTGTAGTCGAATGGAGACACCTCGGGCCCCGCTCTGAAATATAATACACGTATTATGTATTATATATTATACAGGACACACCTACGGGTGCTCGTTTGTTTTGTCGAAAAGTAATGAGAGACGTTTTGGGTGAAGGATTAATAATAACAATAATAACAATAATAACAATAATAATAATAATAATAATAATAATAATAATAATAATAATAATAATAATAAAAATAATATTAATAATGATAATCCTTCACCTAAATTCGACGAGTATTTCTTGCCCCTTGTACATCATCGACGCCTTCTCCTTGCCACATAGCATTTTCAGAAGCGGACTCGAGGTCGTTGGGCCCGAATAAACGGCTATGTAGTCGCTCGTGCAATGACTGTAACACGAACGAGAAAAGAAATATTTCATGTGCTTTCTCTCTTAAGCTCGTTCGAGAATCGTCTCATCTCCGGCAACCTCTTTTCACATCCCCATTGACGGTCTTACACTCTACCCCCTCCCCGCCCCACCCCCTTGGGGGTCGTACGATGAGACTATCGAACCGGTTACCCCGTGTACCGATTTATCAAGAGAGTTCATGAGGATGTAGGAGATTCGTTGGCCGTTTCAAGTTTTGCCATTAAGAAAATATCCGATATTACAGACGGCTCATGGAGGCTCTACCAAATTACAACGATGGACTTTGATTTATTTTACGACGAAACTTCATAGTCATTTTTAAACCAAGATCAATTCCGGTTTCCGTCGTTCGATCGTTACGATAACGTACGCACGATTCGAAGAATCGTCTCCCTTCTCGATTTTATACGAATCCAACGATGTTATTAAAATACGCTTTCTTTATATACTCATTAAGCCGTACGATGTATTGTACGCCAATATTGTTATTCCATCGATGAAACATTTTCGAAATTCCCATGGCGGTAAATATAATATTATTACCGATAAATAACCTGTCACGCATAATATTATATCACCCCATGAAAATTCCAATAGAGAGAATAATCTTCTCTTTCGAACCTCCAAAACTCCATTTGACTTTATCGCGTTTCCATTAAGCGATCAGTTAAATTACGAAAGTTTTCATCGATGTTGATTATTTCGTTTTAGGTTGACTCAAATTATCCCTTTCGAAGGTGCGAAACGATTCTGTTCGGTGGACGCCGGGGGAGGGTGGGGGAACGGAAGGGAAGGGACACGAGAAAATCTGTTAAAATTGTCGGAAAGATGGGAACGCGCGGGGAGGGGGCTGGGGGTGGGGTGGGAGGCGGTTCCTTTTTCGTTTAACAGCGGCTTTACGTTGCATAATTGCGGCTAAATTGCAAAGTAGCTTAGAAGAGAGAAAAGTCGTCGTAACCTCTTCTTAACTTAAAGTTCGTACAAAGCAGCGAACCGACTGGATCGTTTTCGGTAAACTTTTCGAACTAAGACTTTCTCCGATTCTCTCTCGTTCTTGTTCTCGTTCTCGTTCTCAACGAGTCCTCCTTATCCTATAAAATTTGCCCAGTCTTATATTTGTTTGTTACTACGGCGAAACTTTTTCGAATGTCGACATTTTCAAAGGTCAGGATCTACCAGGGCACTACAGGTAGTAGGTATTTCTTTCCCCCCTCCCCCCTCCCCAACCATCCCACTCCACCACTCCTCATCCTCATATATAGAAAAGCATCGTTTCCGAACAACCGGCTGTGACCGCGGAAATGGTTTCACGTCATTTTCTGCCCGACCGGCTTTAACAACAGAAAATCGGATTCTTCTGGCTCCATTTCCCAGGATCTCTCTTCTGAGTGCCCCGAGAGAAGAAGAAAGTTAAAGGATGAAAATAGAATAAACTGCGGACGTGCGTGTATCATCTTTTTCTCTTCCTTAATTTAATTTAATTTTTTTTTCTTTTATCTTTCTTTTTCTTTTTTTTTTTTTTTAAGTACCTCGTTCGATGAACACGTACTTGCGAAATATTCTCGTCGTACTCGTGTAGTAAAACAACACACACACACACACACACACACACACACACATATATATATATATATATATATATATGTTTATCTATAACGAAATAGAGAAAGATATATATATATATATATATATATATATATATATATATATATATATATATATATATATATTACTCTCTTTCTCTCAATACGGGTATTTAAAGCCTCACAGAGTGGAAACATTAATAATTTCTTAAAATAACGTCGTCTTTAATATAGTTTAATTGAAATCCTTTGTAGAAGGCATTACAAAGAGTACCGTGGTCGCGTGTCGAAGTATATTAGCTCTAATGTTTCCTTTGAGTTTTATTGCGTTCAACGGTACCGCCAGAAATGCAAGGGCAAATCGAGTAGCTTCCCTGCCATTCTCTATGTAAATTCTAAAGCAATTAGGTCTCGAACTCGACTCGTGAGAGACAAGAATGTCACTTTAAAGAGAAGAGGAATAGGAGAAAGAGAACGACACAGAGAGAGGGAGTAGGAGCGCGCGCGCGAGAGAGAGAGAGAGATAGAGAGAAAGGAGATAGAGAGAGAGAGAGAGAGAGAGAGAGACAGAGAACGAGGAAAGGTGCTTCGAATGATTCTATTACCTGAAAGGAAAGCGTGGGATGTCGTGGTATAAAGAAGAAACACGGCTTTGAATTTGGCGACGAGCGTTACCTTCCTTGCACCTTCTTGCGGACTTTTGTAAGCAGTTTAAAGGGTGACGCATGTGAAAAAAGAAAAAGAAAGAAAAAAAGAGAGGGGGAAGAGAGAGGAGAGAAGAAAAGAGAAGAGCAAAGTGAAAGGAACAAAAAAAAAAAAAAAGAAAAGAAAAGAAAAGAAAAGAGAAAAAAGAGGAGTAGAACGTCGACCTTACGACTTTACTCGTTTAAGTAGTGAAGAGAGAAAAGAGGACTTTTACTCGAATCTGAGCAATTTCATCTTTTGCACCTTCACCGTATTCTATTCTTTGTTTTATTCACTCCTCGTGAGAGTGACCTTGTTTCCCGTAGTCCTCGTCGTCGTCGTCGTTGTCGGTTCTCGGCCGCAATTTCTTTTGCTTAAGAACTTAATGTACTGAAAATCTAGAACAGTTGGATCTGCCAACGACGGAGTGAAGGAGAGGACCGTGTAGACGGATGCGTAAGGTAATCCGTTTGAAATTACTGATGAAAGAGGGGGGTGGACGGGGATCCATGGGGAGTGATGGGTGGATGTTTAATGTCGGTTGCACTCTCGTCTAGAAGAAAACCTGAAATCTTGGAAAAAATGGAAAGTGAGCGAGCTCGTCGCTTTTAGTCCTTTATTTTTCTTCGGTTAGCGATGTTTATATAGGAGAACTATGTAGCAGAGATTCCGAAGATGGTAGGTAGGGTTCGTTTCGGTAAGTGCGTGGAAGCGATTTTGGTGTAACCAAGTCGTCGAACTTTCCTTCGAAGTATCCCCATACGACGTTCGAGAATTTTAATAAACCGTCCTAAGAAAGTCACCCTTGTGAAACGAGTGTCTCCTTCGCTTTCCCGTTCTTTTCTTTTCTTTTCTTTTTCGTTTCTCTTCATTTCTTTTCTTTTTCAAAGAACGAAGAATTCGCATTTCGCGGAGCGTGATTTTTATAAGATTGTAAGATAAATCCCGTAAAGACGTGGAATGATCGCGGAGGAAAGTAAAAGAAAAAGAAGAGTGAAAAAGGAGAAAAACGAGAGGGAAAAAAATAGGGAAGAGAAAAAGGATAGAAGGGTAGGAGGAAGGAAGGAAGGATCTCAATTGCTCGCTTTTGTTTGCATGGGATTATCGTTAAAAGTATATGGAAGGCGACGGGTACGTTCTGTTAAAGATTTTATAGTTGGAAACGATTGCGAAACTGTGAAATCGCAACGATCGCAATTACAGTAATAATCCCGTAGATAATAATAACGGCGTACCCCATGGTTGCACTAGACGCAAGCCAGCACATTGGCGGCGAGTGGCATGCTTACACTACGCGTAATCGGCATCGCGCTAGCAGCAGTTATCGTATGTAACTGCGTGTTACTAATGCAGAACTATATGCACAGAGAGATATTAATGTACCGCGCGATCCTATTTACTGCGATTAATGTACCATAGATGTGCCGTTATCTGGTTGCTCTCTTGAACCGACGAAATCAGAAGCAGCATACACGATCTACGGTTGTAACGATGTAGCTACGGAGAAAATGTAAGTCGAGCGTATCGACTGCTACCATATATATACATATATATCTAGATATATTTCTTGCTTTTAATACCCATATAATTTATAATTTTACGAACACGATATGGATGAGATCTCAAGAGATTTTATAATAGGTCAACAGGCTATATTATTTTTCATCTATTCGACGAAGCACCCTTTCGAAGTATCGTTAATTATAAAATACTATTGTTTATATACATCGATTCAAAGGACGTCGTTCGTTTAAGTATAATGTATGTATGCAATACATATGTATGTACTTAGATTACGTTTCCCTTCGAAGGCATCTCGTCGAATGATTTTACTCGACCGCTCGATAACGAATGGTCTTCAGAGAGAGAGAGAGAGAGAAAGAGAGAGAGAAAGCTTTTTTAAAAGGAATCTAAATCGCGTAAAATA
Organism: Dolichovespula saxonica; assembly: GCA_911387935.1. Lineage (NCBI taxonomy): Eukaryota > Metazoa > Arthropoda > Insecta > Hymenoptera > Vespidae > Dolichovespula > Dolichovespula saxonica. Next base: position 5,398,818 of record OU427002.1, on the reverse strand, counting down.
TGTTCCCTTCGTAGACGCGATAATCCGTCCGTTCTTTTCGATTCACTTATAAGGGCCAACGTAGACCGCACTTCCGTTACTTTATTGCTTTTATATTTTCAATTCATTGTAAGCGCGATCACGTTAGGAATCTATTATTCTTTTTAAAAATCTCATCCTCGATGTTATATTCTAAAATGATAAGCCAAAGGTGAACGTATAAGTTATGAGAGAGAGAAAGAGAGAGAGAGAGAGAGAGAGAGAGAGAGAGAGAGAGAGAGAGAGAGAGAGAGAGATCGTGTATCCACGAGAATACCATGAGATACGTGTCTTTTTATTACCAAGATTAGCATTATTCTCCACCCTTTATCATTCTTTATAAAACAGCTGTCGGTTTTCTCGCGTTACTATGGATATCGTGGAAAAACAATAGCGAAGACAGGCAGAGTTAAGAAAGAGGAAGAGAGAAAGGAGAAAGGCAAAAAAAAAAAAAAAAGAAAAGAAGGAGAGAAAGAAGGAAGGGAAAAAGTGTCAGCTTTTCCAAATATTACCGCGGACGGTGCTTCATTGTTGTTTTATTTGTTTGTGCATTGAACGATGTCATCTACGAAATTAATTGTAATATCGATCGCCCAACCGGTTAAATTAGTAATATCGTTTCGAATTTTACTTAAATACTACTTGCTTATGGCGATCCGTAATATAGTAATACAAAGTGATCAAAGAGACTGAGAGAAAATTGGATATATATATATATGAGATTGGTAGAGAATAGTTAGAAAGAATATCCTGACATTTTGTTGTATTGTAAAAGTAAATGTTGTTCCCTCTTCTTAGGAAATAAAGGATTTTTATTCCGATAAAAGCTGTCATTTCCAAATGGTTTTTGTTAATTAAATGAGAGAAAGAAGGTCTTATAAAATAGTTCAGATCAAAGGAATGTACGGGGTGTACATGAAACGTTCTCGATGGAAACATAGTAAGCTTTTTCTTTTCTAAAGTCAAATTAAAAAGTAACACACAGAGAAAGAGAGAGAGAGAGAATTTTCAAACACACCGAATATCGAATATAATTTTTAATTTAATTTCAATACACTACAAAAGTTAATATGAAAACGTTACGAGTCATATACATATAAATAACATGTTTACACGATAATATAAATAAATATATAATTGTATAACAATTATGAGTAAAATAAACTTTTTAGATTTAATATTATTTTACTCGTGCCTTTATTATAATAATCATATAGTATAGTCGACGTTGTTGTCACCTTCGTTCTCGTTCTCGTTCTCGTTCTATTTCTAGTTCTAGTTCCCGTTCTCGTTCTAGACCAATACGAAATGAAATAGAACAGGAGTGGCTCTTGTTGAGAAGAAACTTGCCGCTGATTACAAACGATCCTCGTACTTAGGCTATCCTCTCGGTTGAACCGCATTGTTATTCGGAACCGCTTTCGCGAAACGAGGTATTATTTCGAGCGAGTTCCATTTTCATTTTCACGCCTCGTCGGATTGGCTCGAGGCGACCAACGTCGTCCACGCTGCTGTGCGCGGGCGAACTCAGCAGCGAGAGAAAGAGAAAAATAGAGAGAGAGAGAAAGAGAGAGAAAGTGTCGAAGATAAAAAAAAAAATACAGAAAGAAAGGGAATGAAAAGGTACGGAAATTACACCCTTCGTTTATATTTCTTTCTCTCCCTCTCTCCCTCTCTCTCTCTCTTACAATTACTCTTTTTATTTTTTGGATACTACTGCAATCGCGTATCCCCTAAAAAGGAAAAGAATCTTCGAAAATTTCACGCGAGGAATAATTAATGGGGCTTATATTACTCCGCTCTTTCGTTTCTCGTCTCCCGTTTTTTTTTTTTTTTTATTACACTATTTTATTTTTTCTATTATCTTTTCCTCTTTTTTTTCTCTCTCACTCTCTCTTTCTTTTTTTTTTTTTGATGAATCGAATTTACGTTAAATTCGAATCTCCTCGCAAAGTAATTAAACCAACGCTGTCGGCGCTCACCAATGGAATACAAACTTTATATCATTTATGTAGGAGTTAACATGGAAACAATATTTAATTATTATTTATTATTAGTTTAGACGTTTATGCTCGTTGATCATTATTGATCATTCTAATTGTTATTATTGAATGAAAGAAGTGATAGTAATAACCGTTTTTAATTAAGTCTAAGGACGGATACGGTCCGATGTAATTGTTCGAACTGTTTGATTCGACGATGAATACTTCTGTTATTATTTACTGGTAGCTCTGAGTAAGAAGTCGATAATAGCGTTCGATCGTATTTAAAAAGAAAATAATCAGTTATAAAATGGACATCGATTTTCCAATGCAACTCCCATTCCCATTCAGTTAATATAATTTCTTTTTTTTTCCCATTATTATTGAGATCTTTTCGTTAAACGAACGAGTCTAATAAATCAAATCAAGACGGAAATTTGTTCTCGACTCTACGAAAAAAAGGAGAAAGAAAAACATTCTTAATAACGCGATGAAAGCAAACAAGTATCTATAACATTTGTAATTAATAACAGGCGTAGATAGACGATTCTTCTATCGATAGATTTCTTCTTTTTATTTTTTCTTCTAACACTTTTCCATCGTAAATATAATTAATTTTGATTGGACCCTCTCTGTAAACCATGCTTTTTAACATTCGTATATTATTCTATGGTAACGGCGATGCGTAGATGGTAATCATTTATTTACCGGTTTGCATTTATTAATTAAGCCCGGTAAAAAAAATTATTAAAGAGGATGTTAAAATCAAATTCGGTTTGTGTCTGTGCCGTTGCGATATTAACGAGGCTCTTGATAAACGAGAAACAATGAGGATTGTATTGTTAACTTTAGTATTGTTCAACTAATTAGATTCAAAAATTACTTGCCAGTTTCATACACAGAAACGAGTTAATAATATTGCATTGAAATTTCTCGGTTTTGTTATATTGGATTACCGCTTTTTTCTCTCTCTCTTTTTCTCTTTCTCCCTCTCTCTCTCTCTCTCTTTTTTTCTTTCTCCCTCTCTCTCTCTCTCTCTCTTCCTATTATTTTCTTTTTCATCATATTGTTTATACCTTATGATATAGTCTGATAAATTATTTTGTACCGAATTTTGCTTCTTTCTCGTTTGATAATGTAACATCAAAGTACATAATAATTATATCCAATTTCGAATTCGTGCGTTGCAAATGATAGGTGCAAGCAAAGGAAACGTTCCCATTTTGAAAAAGTTTCGTTGTTGAACGATACGTTGATGGTAGTGACGCAATTAGCCAGGTAGAAATCGTATAGCGTAATATTATTACTATTCGAGATCATCAGGTGTGCTTTTCAAGATGAACTTTCCAGTGCCGGTAATAAGAACAGTAAGTTGAAACGTTGAGCAAAAGGAGATACCCTGGCGGTTTGAGGTATGCCTCTTATCTTAGAGCTTTACACGCTGTTACGTTTATTAAAATCATCATTCGTCTCGGTTTAGATTCACCGAGTAAGTTTTCATATTAGAAATGAAAATGAAATCGTCCCTCTCTATATCATTATCCATCGAGATAATAATCATTTTGATTATATTCAAATAATTTGACGATGATTCATAACGGTGACTTTGTGAAGTCTCCATCAGAGCTTTCTTCGAAATGTTTTTTTACGAATAAGAACGGGGTTAACTTTTGGAGATTCTATATTGTTACGTAGTAATAATAAATGAAAATGATTTAATTACGATGGATGAGAGTATAAACGGGAAAATATATCGGGGAGACGATACGAAACTCCTCCGATCGAAATATCTATATCGAAAGTAGGATCGAACTTGTCCTGTACCTTATATCCTAGACTTTAACGAACTTTATTATATTGGCCTTTCTTGCGATATCCGTTCGAAACTTTTAACTCGTTGGATCTCGAAGAAAACTTATTTTGCTATTCACGTGAGGAAAAGAAAAAGAAGAAGAAGAGGAACAAGACGGAGACGCAGACGAAGACGAAGACGAAGAGGAGGAGGAAGAGGAGGAGGAGGAGGAAGAAGAAGAAGAAGAATAAAGAGGAGAATGGAGGAACAGGACACTCCCTTCCCTTTCGAGCCCTTGCCTGACATTTCTATCGTAAAACTAACGACGGGGACGCTTTAGAAGGAATAGCGTAAAGTTCGATCGTAATTTTAAACGAAGTAAAATGTCCGTCGGTCTGTCGGGGCCAGTGCGTTCACACGGCGGTAATTAAATCGAACGATTCGACGATTGGATCAGAAACTAGAAACTCGAAACACGAAACTCGAAAGGCCATCTCGTTCAAATTCGTATAAAATTTCATTATATCGTCACGAGAGAGTTTCCCCCATCCGTAACTATATACTCTTTTAGAAATAACTTTGTTGTTCGGTTTGTGTGTGCGTTCGCAGTTATTTGTTTAAAAGACGGCTAAAGATGAGTCGCAGTAATATATATATATATATATATATATATATATATATATATATATATATATATATATATATATATATATGGTTAGGTATACAAGTTTATATGTAACAGGAAATTTCATGTCCATGATAAAAAGACATGGCGTGGATAAGTTTGAAGAGAGATAAAGATAGACAGACGGATAGTTAGAGAGAGAGAGAGAGAGAGAGAGAGAGAGAGAGAGAGAGAGAGAGAGAGAGAGAGAGAAAAGAAGTAAAAGTGGTAATGGTGAAAAGAGAAAGAGAGCTTTTAACGTCCACCAAGAAAACCAAACTCTCATCTAGATTCTCGAGAAGATTTCAGAGTACAGAGGATTCCCTCCCCCTCCCCACCGAACTTGCTAGTTCGCCCAGTTGTTCGGGGTTAAGCCGAGCGTCGTGTGCGACGAGAAACGCCGCGTTTAAAACTCCCCAGAAAAATAATCGGCGTCGAGATAGCGCGCCGCGAGCTCGCCCTATAAACTTCTCCAAGCTCGAATTAAACTTCTCGTGAAGTTCTCTTTCGAAAACCTCCGCCGTTCCTCCCACCCCCTCTACCCCTCTTGCCCCCCCTACCACGTCTATCCAACCCTATCCTTAATTCTTCGAATAATACTTTTTGAAGATCGACTTACTTCTCTTATCTTCTTACTATCTCTTGTCATATTATTTTTCTCTTATATACAATTGTATACAGCGAACAATTTCATTCATCGTTACGTCCCAAATTGAAAATAATTACTTGCATCATTATGACACACACACACACACACACACACATATATATATATACGTATATTTATTTATTTTCTCAATTTCTTTCTTTTATTTTTTTTTCTTTTTATTTTCTTTTTAGCTTAGAAAAAATATCGTCCGCGCAAAAGCGCTTTATAAAATGTTATAACTTGTCTTCTCCGTATGCGTTTTTTTACGACCTAAAAGGTAGCTCTAGATCGTTCTGTTTCGAAGTTTACGATCGAGTACTTCTCAAACGACTTTCCTCCTTCCTCCCTCCCTCCCTCCCCTCTCTCTCTCTCTCTCTTTCTCTTTATGTTATTTTAGATAAGAGATTAATTTCGAAGATTTACGTATCACTCTATTGTCTCCTTTTAACTCGCTCGTTTAAACATTAAAACATCTAGAACATCTCTTGTCTATTTTACGATGACGCTTGTCGTGTAAGATTTACAAAAAAATTTTATATCTCTTGGAGAAATAAGTTACGGGGAAAGATGAGTAATGAAACAGCCAAACATCTATGGTACACTAACTCTTTTCGGAATAAGAGAAGGAATAAATTCTAAATGTCTACATTTACCATGGGATGTTCTATTTCACGCGACGGTCATCCAAAGAACGAACCGTTCGTTCGTTCTTTATTTCTTTCTTTCGTTCACGAAACGACTTCGAGATAAAGGCAAAGGAAGTTTTCCGAAGAAAGGTAAAGAAAAGAAAAGAGAATGGTAGATAAGTCGCGGAACAATTCGATATTTGTCTCTCTCTTTCTCTCGGTGAAAAGTCACCGATCCATGGGCTATATACATCCAAGAAAAGTAGAAAAATATCGAAAGGGGGAAAATATCGAACGTCGGATGTCGTCGGATGTCGCCTATCATAGCGATCTTACTGTCTATCCTTGATTTTCTCGAATTCTATTTCGAAAACGTGCCGTGGAATAAAAAAGGATAAAGGGATACCTTAAAAGGAGAGAGATAGATAGATAGATAGAGAGAGAGAGAGAGAGAGAGAGAGAGAGAGATGAATAATAAAAGAGTTAAATTTTTCTAATGAAACGATGAAAATCCTCGATCGTAATTGATCTGAGAAAATTAATTTGAGAAAATTAAATTTTTTTCGCAATTAATTCGTGAAAAACCATTCGACAAAATCTCTTCGAATAATACCGATTATCAAATGATATAAACTGTTTAGTAAAAACAGTAAAACGATAAGAATAAAGCGTAAATGTCCTTGACAATTTAGACGATATTAAAAGCGTCGACGAGGGTTGTTGAGGCGTGAGTACGGGATCGATATTTGCGACGATTTTCGAACGTAAAATACTTTCTTAATGATGTTTCTTATGAGGAATAAGTTTTTTTCTCTCTCTCTCTCTTTCTTTCTTTATTTCCTATAGACGCGTACGCACGAAAAGGTGAATATCGTCTTTCCAGGACAATTTTTCGTAGGAAAAAGAGTAGGACGTTGGAAGTGTGGGGGGTAGGTGCTAGGGGGTAGGGGTTCAAGATTGATCACCAGACAAATAAACGACGTCGTTCGAAGGTAGCATTTGGAAACAGCACATTAGGCGTGCTCGTTCGTCCATCCATTCGTTCGTTTGGTCGTTCCTCGGGCCAAAAGAACGAAGAATTTGCGATGGATACTTGACCCCTTGAGCAGCCACTAGAACGAAACCTCCGCAGAAATAGCACTTCTGATGCTTTCAAGAGGGGCAATAGACACGATAGGACAATGAGTGGTGGGGAGAGGGAGTAGATAGAGGGAGAGAGGGAGAAGGATAGAGATAAAGGAAGGAGAAATAGTGAAAGACATAGAGATCGTAATGGATAACCCGGCTTTAGCTTACCTGCCATGAACAACCAGTAGTTTCTAATTTAGCATCGTTCACTTATACCCTCTTAATTTAATGAAATATCCAAGGAACGTGTACGAGACCATACATTTCTATTGTTTTACCGTTCTATCGTGGTAAGGTATAAAGTTTGATCAAACGATCACTGTATTATATCTGTTAAACGTAATAGTTGGCATTCTTGTTGGTTCAAATGGATATTGAGAGGATACGACGTAAGTTGAACAGATTAGATTCATCAAGTGTTGATTGTAACGACATCCCTCTTGACAAATAAGGGGCGGGTGGGTGATAGAAAGAGAGAGAGAGAGAGAGAGAGAGAGAGAGAGAGAGAAGGCTCTATTCATTCCGATCTATTCTATTCTAGTTTGAGACAATTCTTTGTTTCTAAAGTATGTCCTGAAAGTGTATACAACTTGAGCTTATATATAGAACTAGATTAAACGAGAGATTTCAATACCGTAAAGAACGAGTTTTGTCATCTTTGAAAACTGGAGAGGTTGATTCTCTCTCTCTCTCTCTCTCTCTCTCTCTCTCTCTCTCTCTCTCCCTCTTACACTTCTTTTTTTTACCCTTTTACTTTTCCTACGGATAAATTGATATTTAGAAGTTTATTAGTTAATTAACAGACTCGAGAAATTTGACAATTAATTAACTCATCTGTCCTCTGTCATCCGCAAGAGCTTCTTCAATATCCTACTAAGCAGAATTGAAACTATTCTCTCCGTCGTATTATCTATGCCGCTGATTGGCGGTGCACAAAGTTGCTCTATTAAATCTTGCCAGTTACAATGTTCTCCACGTAGGAAGGTTAATATCTCGACGCTTTCAACGGTACGATGACGTAAACCTTTGCACGCACTTGTGAAATATTCGCTCGCACTAGCGATGTAATTTATATGTCATTATAGTCTTATAATAAATTCGAATATTCGATTGTTGTTTTAACTTCGTTGACACTTAAAAATATTCTTTCATTTTGTTCGTATATAAGGGGATGAGAGATGTGTCTTTTCGAGCGATACCATCGGACATATATTACGTCTTCTCATTTCTATTGATCATCATCGCAAACCATATGCGGGGAATTTACTACGTACAGGGCTCTCAAGTAAAGCCCTTCATTATATCAACCATATATATATATATATATAGTCATTTCGTTTCATTTCAGATATTAGATACAATCTTGTAATTATCACAAATATCAAACGTATGCACGTTGACGGGAATCATCAAGCTATAATCTACCTTTGCGCGTTCACGGTAACAAGTTTCCCCGACAGTATTAAATACGCTTGATATTTGCCGTTCCCTTTCATACTACTAAACTACTACTTCAAAGCGTTTGGCGGAAGGATTAAGAGACCGCTACAGCGTAATTCTCCAAAGAGAATCGCAGTTTAAATCGTGTCAGTCCCAAGACCGTCAAATATTCGTAAAGATTGATTACAATATCTCAACTAATTAAATTAATCCACGTGGAACTACTTAATTTAGTTTGGACACGACTGTTCTAACTATTCTACCGCTAATATAATAGCTAGGTACGATTAGTACAGATAGGTATAACTGATCCAGGTATAATGTTCTGGGTACCATTGGGATTAAGCTGGATTACGTTGTGACCTAACCCGTTATATCACATTCCGCGGTTTTGGTTAATGTAAGTGGACGTGACGTCGATACGACGCGACGAGTAAATAGACGTTTCGACGTTGATATTTCACCCCTCCCAAATGTATGTTAATATATGTTAGATGAATCGTTCACGCAAGGAGTCGGAGTATTAAAGTAATATTACGCGATGACGATTCAATGAAATTAAAGTAACCATGAAAAGTAATCATTCGCCATTACGTCAAATAAAAGTATCTAATTCTCGTTACGGTAACTTACGAAATGGGACGGTGGCGGGGTGGGTGGGTGGGTCGAGGGGGGGGGGCAAAGAGCCAGAGAGTTTGGGAATAGACTGCGAGACGTACTGAACGCGCTGGAAGGAATAGGACTTTTGCCGTAGCTAGAACACGAGCGCGTAACTCAAGGAGAGAATTTATTAAGAGAGCCAACATACGGGTATAAGGTCTGGTTTTAACGAGTAAGTCCCATCTCCGCCTAAATGGAGATATATATCTTCCGTTGGGCGCACTTATCCGTTCTTGGCTGACACCAACACGTACGAATTAATGGCTTTGCTACGAACTCCCTTCTTGTTGGCTTTACGTTGACGAGTATAAACCTTTTAACGGCAAACACGAAAGAACGTATCGATTAAGATATTCATCAAAATGACTCCACATAGAATTCTATCTTTCTCCGAGGATTATCATCCTTTTTTTTTCTTCTTTTCTTCGATCTTTTCTTCTTTCTTTCTTTCCCTTCGCCCATATCAAAAGACAATCGAACGTAACGCGATAAGGCGTCAAAGCGTGAATAAGCGACCGTCGAGGGATATTCAAAATCGACATTTCAAATAGGAATTAGATGTCGTAACGCGACGATAAGCTCGCTAAGACGTTTGTACTTTAAAGGATAATTAGATTCGTGTGATATTCTCGACTTTCCGTTACGACATTAGTCCGGTTTATCGGAGCATATCGATATACATACATATAATGTAACGTCGTTACTGTTCCATCCCATATTTTCCATGTTTCTTGAAACACGAGCTTCAATCGAATATGCATGTAATCCGTACGAAACGGTACACGGTCGAATGGATTAGGAACAATAATCTCGTTGGTCAATAGTTATCTACAAATTCAAAAATATAGTTAATTCGGTAGGATATCGTTAGAAATGATATTATCCCGACTAATCTTACTTTAAAGGGATTAATTATCGGGATGGTCGAAAATAGTAAGGAAGTAATAAGAAAAAGGTAAATGAATTCGTTAGAATAGAAGATAATTTTACGAAATTAAAATCTTTCTGGTAGTGAGGAGTGGCGGGTGGAGGGGGAGGGGTAGGTGGTAGGAGGTAAATATGCCAGAGAAAATCTCACGGGAGCGAGCGAGAGAATGAGAGAGAGTGAGAGAGAGAGAGAGAGAGAGGGGAAGAAAAGATAAAGAAGGAATTTCAACGATTGCTCAGTTTCGGTGCTATTTTTACTTTTATTTTCTCTCTGAATTGCGTCCCGACGTTCCGCGAATAGGATAAACGAGGACGGAAGAAGATAGAAAAAGGTTCCTTGAGCCGGGACACGCCGGTAGTCTTTTCGGAATTCAGTTATCAGCCGCAATCTCCCAGATGCTGCCAGTTTGATATTTCGTGCCGTCCAGAGAGACCTAGGATTACGTTCTTTATCTCTCATAGTTACGTAAGCCATTCCTTTCCTTCTTCCTCATCTTAACTTCTTTACCGAGAGAAAGATAGAGAGAGAGAGAGAGAGAGGGAGAGAGGGTGAGGGAGAGAATGAGAAAGAGAACATCCTCACGTAGAGAATCTTAATAAAACCTCTGGCGATTTCTTGCGAGTATAGACAAAGTGTCCAATAGTTGTCTTTCCTTTCGTTTTCTCTTTGTCCTTTCTTTTCTCTTTACTTTCTCTCTCTCTCTCTCTCTCTCTCTCTCTCTCTCTCTTTATTATTTCGCTTTCTTTTTCCCTTTTTCCTTTATTTATTTTTTATATTTTGTTTTTCGCTGTTATTAAGGCCACGCTCAATTTATAGATTATTCCTTTTTACCTTTTCTCTTCCCCTCCTTCCTTTTTTGCTCTTCTTTTCTTTTTTCTTTTGCTTTTTTTTTTGCCTTTCGAAGCATTCTTCTCAATCCTTATGTACCCTTTTTTGCCTTTATATTAAATTACGTCCGCAAGGCAGCGTTTTCAATTAATTTCGTTGCGTACAAGCCGGCCAGAGATGGATTCCACTCTTTTTAATACTATCTTGTAGAACAAATAGAAGTGTGTGTGTATATGTGTGTGTGTGTGTGTGAGAGAGGGAGAGGGAAGAAGAGTGAGAGAGAGAGAGAGAGAGAGAGAGAGAGAGAGAGAGAAAGGGAGTGGGATTACACCACAAGAAAGAAAGGAAGAGAAGAAAAAAAAAGTATACTAGGATAGCTCCCTTGAATCTCTTTAGAAGGATCAAATGTATTACCTTTCGAAATAGTAATAACGTATAATTGGTTTTCCTGTTCGTTTAACCGCTACGATATTCGCGCAGATAAAAAATAAAAATACGAATTACTTGTTTCATAGGTACGTATGTATACGCTTTTCGTAATTCGTTATTGTCCATTATTTCGCAACATTTTCGTTTTTTCTTTGCGTATTCGTTCTCTCTCTCTCTCTCTCTTTCTCTTTCCGTCCGTCCTCACGTTAGTTTCTCGGAAGCATCGTCATAAAGTGAATTATCACGATAACGGAATCGTTCCATTTTAAATCCCTAAAAAAAAAAAAAAAACGAAAGATTTAACTCAAATGACGTGGACTATACTTTTCGGTAAATTATATCAAGCAAGTTATCTCATCCCCTTTACCTATACTCTAAGAGGGCGATAACGAAATTTCTACGAATACGAAAAATGTATCCTATTAGTTCTTACCCGTGGATTTACTGTTAAGCCGTCTATCAATTTCCTCAGGCGCAACACACATCTTTCTTACTCCCTTGTTTCTTTTTTTGCGTATATATGTACATACAAACGTACACGCACACACGGATATATAGCGGTAGAGAAGGATCAGTAAGAGAGAATCGTTGGAAAGGCTAAAGAAAAATAAAGAGAGAGAGAGAGAGAGAGAGAGAGAGAGAGAGAGAGAGAGAGAGAGAGAGAGAGAGAGAGAGAGAGAGAGAGAGGAATATAGTGGACCACGTTGAAGAAAAGTTCCCACGCGACAGATTGAAAGATACATGGAATCCTAGACGTTATCTGGTTTTGCTGTTCATCTTATCCCTTTTTCAGTGCAGGGACCTAAAGGATATAAATCAATACGTCTGGAGGTTTAACGGAAGAAAAGGGCTAAGGGCTTGGAGGGATTTGACGTAGGATCTTCTCTCTCTCCTCTTTCATATTCTCTCTCTCTCTCTCTCTCTCTCTCTCTCTCTCATCTATTCATCCATCTCTCTCTCTCTCTCTCTCTCTCTCTATCCATCTATCTATCTTTCTTTTTCAACATCTTTTTCAAATTATCGTTGAAATCGTTGTCAGAACCCTCAGGTGAGATTCGCATTAGCGAAATTGTCGTGGTAGGTGCTGGCAAGATGAACGAGCCGAGGCAGAAGGTTGAAAAAGAAAGAAAACGAAGAGAGGCTCGAGGGTAGAGAGAATAAGAGGAGCATTTACATTGCTTTGACCAATCAGCTGTCGCGACGATTTAAATAACTGAACTACCACTCGACTCTTCTCTTGCAACCCCTTCCTTTTGTTATCGATTTCTCTCTCTCTCTCTCTCTCTCTCTCTCTCTCTCTCTCTCTCTTGCACCCTCTGCCTCTCTTATTCGTAACGACAGAAGCATTTTCCGTGCATCTCTCTCTCTCTCTCTCTCTCTCTTTTTCCTTTCTTTTTCTTCCTCTCTGCTCTACCAATCCAGCTGAACGCTCCTCGAAACGAAGGAAAATGCAAAGTACCTCGATTATCGGCTGGCAGCTTTGACAGATATTTCCATTCCGTACGATATAGTAGAGGGTAGTAAGAGAGAAAAGAAATAGATAGATAGATAGATAGATAGATAGATAGATAGATAGAGAGAGAGAGAGAGAGAGAGAGAGAGAACGTGAGAAAAGGAGAATAGCTTCGAACTTCTTCGAAGGAGTCGAAGATAATTGAATCTAACGATTGACACTACCCTCCACCCTCCCTTCTTACTTTCATCTCTCTCTCTCTCTCTCTCTCTCTCTCTTATACTTTCTCTCACTCAGTCTTTCTCTATTTCTCCGTAGAAATTCTCGTTTGGTTGATAATGACGGGCAATAAAGAGGTGGGAACCGCGATAAACGATTTAGTAGGAAAGATTACTGCAAATGACATCTTGTTATATTGGTCGGCCAAATTAAAGAAGTAACTCCGCAAGTGATAACGAATCTTGAACTTATTCGTCAAAAGGAGTTTCCTCTGTTTTTTTTTTCTTTTTTTTTTTTTTCATTTCAAACTTATTTTCGTTCGTATCTTTTTTGTTTGCCTTTCGTTCGAAAAGATAATAATAACAAATAATGATTGACCCGTTTTGATAAATATATCTTTTGATAAATACCGTCCGACGACGTTGCCGCTTCCCATTATATCGTTCGCCACGTCGAACGGTCGACGAGATATTATCGGAGGCACGATTTTAGTCTGCCTACCGTGAAAGTGTCGCTCCACTGCATATCATTGTCCCTCGATTCGCCCGTGCACGTACCGTGTGCGTGTAAGCGTCTCGCCTCGTTACGCAGACCACGGAACTACCGGATTCCCCATTATTTCGGCGAACGACGAGAGAACAGCGAACGCTATGTATTTATTCGAGCATCTTTAAATGATGAACAATTCGTGACAAATAAGACGGATGAATGTATTCCGATGCGATCGAATGATCTTCTTTTTTTTTTTTTCTTTTCCTTTCCTTTTCGTTTCTTTCGATTTTCAAGAAAACGTATCGAAATAGTTTTATAATTAAGCGAATTTTTTTTATTAATTAAGGGTACCGATCGTTGTCATTGAAATTAGATTGGTATTCAATCGAACGATTAGTGGATTATGTATGTGAGTATTTTGAAAGATCGTTTCACGCTGGTTAACGGAGTTTTTATGCATTCCCATAAGTTCTACTACTGCATAAATGTGAGATGGTGTTGAAGTTTCACGAAGGTTTCTGTGTAATATTGTAACGAGACTCCGAGTTCAAGACGGACCACAGCAAAGCTGTCTACAGGGAAAGCTACACCTAGTTAGTCCAAAAGCCATATTGCTAGGGTAGTATGATCACAGGATGGAAATGGTAGACGTCGTATAATTGTCCAACATCCAACATCGTATTACTATGTATATGTATATATATATATATGCAAAGTACGAAAGAGAGAGAGAGAGAGAGAGAGAGAGAGAGAGAGAGAGAGAGAGAGAGAGAGAGAAAGTAAGAGAAAGAGATTGATCGCGTGATATTTACTGTCGATTGTTATTTCATGATATGGACAGCTATTTCGTGAAATGCATGAAACGAACGAACCATTGATCATTTTTATTTTCTCGTAATAAAAGTCTTCAAAAAAACATTTTAACGATACGATACGATACGATACAGGAACCATTGTTTTATCGAATCGAATCGAATCGAATCGAATCGAACGAATCGAATCAACGATAATTATAAAAATGGAACGAAATTCAAAAACATTGAGAATAATGATCGCACGTTTACAGGGTTGTTGGTGAATATATTTTTATAATATACGTACCATCGCGATTATGTTTTGCGTAAATACGTACACAGATGAATATTGACGTTTATCTTGTGAACGAGATCGCGATAGGATGAATACAATGCTGAAAATGGAATAAATTGGCTTGGATCTAGTTGATTAGTAAAAATAAAAAAAAAAAAAAACTTTTGGATATGCCGACAGATTTATGAACGTTGGATTTGTTGATATGAAAGAGAAAAATAGAGAGGAGAGAGAGAGAGAGAGAGAGAGAGAGAGGGAGAGAGAAAGAAAGGGAGAAATGAAGCGGAAAAGAGAATCTGCCATCATAAAGTATTCAGTTTGCAAATTAAAACTGGGCGTGGTCTAGTTTGCTGGACCGTCGAAGGTTCAAAGAGCCGAGGGACAGAATGTTCTTTGGCTCGAGGACAGGGAGAGAGAGAGAGAGAGAGAGAGAGAGAGAGAGAGAGCTTGAACATGAGTGACTCGAAAGAATGAAATTACTCGCGGAAACGAGATTGGCCGACTCGTGAATAAACTATGTCCGAACGTTGGGCCGATTACGTGTGATTTCGTTTGCCTGCTTTTGATATGGACGTGTGTGAGTTCAAGCAGGCAAATCGTAGGTCCGTATGCGCACGCGCAATGGACGTAAATGTGTATGTACATACGGAGACACAATATCTGTTACCATATAAATGCTGCAAGTGCTATTGAAGTGGCATATATATATATATATACACGTATATGTACATACACACGTGTGTAGGTATTTTTGCACGTTACTAAACGATAGCGAAGAAGCTAAAGACGAAATGAAAGGAAACGTAGTGGAGCGTAAAAGTCCCTCATAATATTGTGCATTCTCGCTGCAATAATCTTAATACTGCTTACTCGTAACTTCGTCCTTTAACGATAGCTTAAAAGTTATGGTTCGTTTCGATATATCTTCTGATATTTTATGGAAGTATGAAAGAGAGAGAGAGAGAGTGAGAGAGAGAGAGAGAGAGAGAGAGAGAGAGAGAGAGAGAGAAAAGAAAGGAAAAGAACGACGATCGATTTAATCGAGACTTTTTCATATGTTCGTATTTTATTCGTAAAAAAATCATATTTCCGATTTCTTCGTCTCGTCAAATGAATTTTACGAATTAATTTGATAGAACGAATTCCGATAGAAATGTCCGACGAGGCGTTTATTTTTATTTTTGATTTCGTTTTAATCAAATTTTGTATCGATTAAATGAAACACCAACGAGCCGGAATCTACAGGACAGTTAAAATAATAAGTCGAACGAGTGCGGGACCGGTGTTTCGTTTGTTTTTCCCATTAGTTAATTATTACGTTCTTATGCGCCATGGTATGATTTAATTCCGTTAACGTTACTACAGTAGAGTGTGAAATTGGGGTCGTGGTACTCGCACCGTAATTCGATTTTCGAGACACTTCATTAATTACCGAAACGCGTTCACCACGTAATTTAATTGATGCTCGTCGGTTTCCCGCTAGTTGCTAATGAGAATCTATAGTCGATAATACGTGAATCTTCAATTTTTAACGATCAATCGATTAGGCGTTATCATTAAGTTGTCGAGACTAGTCGAAGTTGAATTACACTTTGATTGGTCGATACTCATGGACATAAAATGGACAAGACGAAGGATAGGAAAGGGAAAAGTTTTTTCATAATTACGTATTTTAATGAGTCCTAGATATGATAGTTCCGTATGAAACGTAACACGTCCTGAATTAATGTAAAAAAGTAATGAACTTCGAACGAATGAAATTCGTTGACGGGGAAAAGAAAAAATCCGAGAGTCAACGGACGAATGATACATAAAAAAAAAAAAAAATGCGTCGACGTGTAATGAATGTCGAGGTGCATGAGCGTTGGATGCAATATTCTTGCAAATAGAAAAACAAAATATTCTTCCTTCGGTCCGATCTGATTTCTATTCTCTCTATTTTATATCCCCACTGTAGATTACAGTGTGTAACTCGTGCGAATGTATGTATACATACACACACATACATGCGCACGTACACACACATACATGCACACGTACACAGCGCGTACACGTACACGAACAAACACATATACGGAGACATAGATCTCACATTCTATAGTCAGGTACGTGGCAAGCCGTCTCGAATAAACGGGAATCCGCCCTAACTTTATGCGGCTCTTATTAAATTCCAGCCGACAAGAATCGTTAAGGACGACACGACGTGCAACCATTATTTTGGCCCTTTACTCTCCTCCAATGTCGTCCACATCCTTTAAAGATTCGATTTGTACAAGCTAACGCGAAGCGTCATGTCGTACGACAATCTATAAGGATGTTTAGAAAATGACGTGTTTTCGTACCTCGTCAATGATCGAGGTGAAAGGATCGGAGTAAAAGCACCGGAGTAAAAGCATCGAAGGAATCGAGCTTGGAAAGAAATAAGAAGGAAGAACAAATAGTAGAAGAGGAGAAGGAGGAGGAGGGGTAAGGAGGAAGAGGAGGAGGAGGAAGAAGAAAAAGAAGAAGAAGAAGAAGAAAAAAGAAATGCTGCCTCAGAATTCACCAATGTAGTTGGAATAATTCTGACGTTTGTATGGATGAGAGGGCGGAATCATACCCTTTTCGAGTCAACCCTTTCTCTTCCCCTTCTATTTCTCTCTCTCTCTCTCTCTCTTTTTCTCTAGTTCACCTTCTTCTTTCAGCTTCCATTCACGACGTCGACCTAGAAAAGAACGACAAGAGAAGATTCTTCCCTTACCGAGTTCAGTCTCTTTCTCTTTCTCTTTCTCTGTTTTTCACTCATCTAACTGACATCGAATTGAAATAATAAATTCGAATGAGGTTAAAAAGGGAGAAAGAGAGAGATAGAGAGAGTGAGAGAGAGAGAGAGAGAGAGCCGTGTTTTTCTTTGCAATTCCTGCAAGATTCGAGTGAGTTTCTTCGTTCTCTTGTGTATTTTTTTTTTCCTTTTCTTTTCCTTTCTTTTTTCTTTTTTACTTTTCTCTTCTTAACACAAGTTCGCAAAAATGTCTCGAATTTATTATTATTGGCAAGTGTCGATATTATACCAACAGTTATCCTTGAATTTTTCTTTTATTTATCCAAAACGTTCGAGAAAGGATTTCAAACGGATATTAAGTGTCGCGACACACGTATTGAATATCGTTAGAAACGATAGCTCTTGATCGTATTTCCAAGCGTATTATCAAGCGATCTTTCTTTTTTTCTTCTTTTTCTGTTATTTTTTTTTCTTTTTTTTTTTTTTTTTTGTTTTTTTTTCCCGCGTCAAGATAAAACGATACCACCATCCCCGCCTCCCCTTTCTCGGAATTTCAGATAATTACGATAAAAGCTTCGTGGATCTTTTAGTGGTGCCATTATACTTGAAGTTTTTAATTAAGACCAACATTACCGGCGATAAGAATTCGATCGGCACGAGAGTTCTCGGTAATACTGTCTCGGGCTCATTTGGGTTTCCTTTGGTACAACAATTCAAGTTGAAAAATTTTCCAAGCAACTCTCCGACGTTGGTTTCGCCGAGTAAAATAAAAGAAAGAATCAAGTTGAATAAAGGCACGGGGAGTACCAAGGAAAAGAAGAAAGAAAGAAAGAGAGAGAGAAAGAGAGAGAGAGAGAGATAGGATTGTTTTGTGGTTGAGAGTTTTTAGAGCTCGCACGTTATTCGAAAAGTTCTTCGTCGGGAGTTGGATGAGACACAACGGTTTTACGGAACTTGCAATTGGATGTTGAGATAAGCTTCTTTTCACGATGGCGACTGTGGTCCACATAATTTCAAGCGTTCGTAAAATTTCGAGAAAATGCCCGGAGGGACGGGCGCAAAGTTCGCGGTCGGTTAGTAATTAAGTTCTTACCATAGTATTTGCATAATGGAAATACGCAACAAATTGCGTATAGACGAAAAGCAAATCATTAGATAAGCTATTTCAAATATTTTTTTTTTTTTTTCAAATAATCCGGACATGTGCAAAAAAACGGCCGTTTGATAGATCCTTTTTTACGACTGTCAATCCACTGTCGGCTTATAAGTGAGTGCGTAGGGGAGAGAGAGAGAGAGAAAGATATAGAAAGAGAGGAACAAAAAGGAAAAGAAAAAAAAAGAAAAAACAGTAAAAAACGGAATAGCATTCGTCGTAGTCTCTCTCTCTCTCTCTCTCTCTCTCTCTCTCTCTCTTTCTCTTTATCTGATACCAACAAAGCCGTAGTTTTATCTCGATTTGTAGAATTCAAACCGTCGGTATTTACAGTTCCCCTATTTCATCCGACAAGAAATATTTGATAGTATACTAACGATTTGTTCTTGCGAAAGAAGTGAAGAAAAAATATGGAAAGTTTAAAGAAGTAAGTAAACCTTCGAAATAATGGAAGTATATGGATGATTTTAACCACGATGGTTAAAGTAAAACGAACGAGTTAATTCCATACGTTAAAATGATTTATCTCGGACCATTCGAGGGTTTCTTAAGTTCTCGAATGGAAAGTGAAAGAGGATGAAAAATAAAGGAGAAGAAAGGGAAGTAGAAAAAGTAGAAGGTTGATGGTAGTTGTAGTAGTAGTAGTAGTAGCAGTAGGAAACGAGTTAGAACGAAATAGAGTTGTCGTACGAGACCAACCAAACTTGGATGGGTGGGGATGTTTGGAGATTGGAAGAGAGTGAGGGGGAGGTGCCTTGGGGGAGCGGGATGCAATAGGTAAAGGAGTACAAGGTTATCGTTTTACGAGGTAAGAATCTCTGTCGAAATGTTTGCCAAATTACGTTTCGCATCGACGTGGATTATCTTTCGGCGTTGGAGTTAAAGTCCCGTTATCCCGGTATTATCGTTCCTCGTTTTCGAAGTCATTATACGTAAAAGAGTAGATACGTACGTTATATGTTCTAATATCGTTCTATTAGAACAAATAGGAATGAAAAGGAAAAAAAAAAATCTCGATGTCTTACGAAGAATAGGGGAAGGAGAATGAAAAGTATAGAGGCAGAGAGAGAGAGAGAGAGAGAGAGAGAGAGAGAGAGAGAGAGAGAGAGAGAGAAGGTATAGCGATCTCTTGAAAGAGTCAAAGTAGTATCAGATTGGTGGTCGCAATGTCTAGTTCACGTTTAAAATGGCTTTTAAAGTGGTACGCTTTCCTTTAACGTTTTCAGAATAGCGTAGAACGTAGGAACGTCTATGAACATTCTCTTCTCCCCTCTCTTCTCTTCCTTTTCCTTGTTCTCCTCCTCATTCCCCTCCTTTCTTCCCTTTCTATCCTCTTCTTCTTCTTCTTCTTCTTCTTCTTCTCTCTCCTTTCTCCTGCTCCCTCATCCGGCACCCACACTCTCTCCTCTCGCCCGATGGTAACTTTCTTCCACGATTCATTTTCTATCAGCTTTGTGGAAAATTCAATCCTTGTCTGAGAGAACGGAACGATCCTCGTAGAACGAACAGGACGAACACATTGTAGTTCCTCTCGTTAGTGGCCAACCCCAAAGAGCATTTGCCTTTAATTTGGCGATCATAAACCAAGTTCTCTCTATCGTTCTTTTTCGAAGGGAAAACGTTAGAGGAACGGACAATGGGTGCATTCACGGTGTACCAATTATACGAGATTAGGAAGAATAGGTACGTATCTACGTACTTACAAAGTGTTGTCATGGACAAATGAGTAGTGAGAATGAAGAGTAGAGTGAGTGAAATGAAGAAAGAAAAGAGAGAGAGAGAGAGAGAGAGAGAGAGAGAGAGAGAGATGAAGAGAATGGTTGAAAGAATAGATGATAGACAAACGAAACGAACCTATGAATGACTTATATGACAGAATAAATGAACTCTGGTGCTTTCTATTAACTGTTCAAGGATCGATATTTTTTAAGTATTTACATATTTCTATAAAAAGAAATGACATCGATGGAAAGCGATGAAACGTGTAATACTTTCGGATAGATTTCGATCTGAAATGTCACGAATCTTGAGAAGAAATTTGAGAATATCGGAGCAGGGAGGTGACCTCGATAAAAACTCGCTCGAACGAATATATTCTCTTTACGAGTATATATAAACATACATAGATATATTCATGCATACGTACGAGCACACTATTTATTTGTTGTTTCTTTTTTATATACCCTTTTTTTTTTCTATTTTATTTTCTAGCTTCGCCCCATTGGAAAATCCGGTCATCGACTAATTCGAACTCGAAGGACGTTGATTCGTTCGTTAGTAGAGCAATTAAGTAGTAAGTACAATTAAGCCACTGTATTCACGTATTTTCAATTATTATTCTGCCGATCTGTTTCGTGAGGATTTCGTGAGGGTTTCGTGAGTACTTTCGTAAGTACTTGATTGCATGCAAGCCTTCCACCGGCAAATTATCCTCGACTTATAATCTATGAAATCTCGTTCGCCGTAGTCATTATCGTAGAGTACTATTAAACGATTCCCAAATGAATCGCGTTGAATTAGGAACCAAGAGGTTTTACCTTATTCTTCCAGTTTTTTCTTCTTCTTCTTCTTCTTCTTCTTCTTTTTTTTTTATATGTACATAAGGGATAAGCTCCACATACGAAATAAATCGAGATCTGGCGAAGATTGCATATTTTAGAATTGATGCGTCTTGGAATCCTATCGTGATATTCATATATACAATATATATATATATCTCCTGGAGATATTTCTTGCGTCTCGCAAATGCAGCCTTATAGGAGTAGGAGTAAGAGTAGGAATAGGAGTAGGAGTAGGATGAGAATGAGGATGAGGAAGAGTAGTAGGAATAGGAGGAACAGGAAGAAGAGGAGGAGGAGGAGGAGGAGGAGGAAGAAGAGTCATTCGGAGGTTGTTGACATGCGAGCGAAATGCGACGAATTATTAAGCCTCGTGAATATGTACCTACATACTCGTATATAAGTGTTTTCGTTTAGACACGTACAAAGTGTACTCGTATGTGTATGCATACTCAGGACAAGGAGAGAAAACTAATGCACCAGTCGGTCGATCTAGACGTTTCTCCGTTGTAAATTTTTTCACGTAGAATTTCTTCATTGTCCAAATTTTTGCCCTTATTTGTTCTCTCGATCTATCGTGATCTTCTTTTGGACGACGACAATCGAAACGAAATTGATGCCTGCATATCGACGCCTAACCTGGCCCACGCGCACACACACACACAACGTGGAGCTTTATCAAAATGCATTTTGCATGCTGTAGTTAATGAAAATTTTAAAAAGAGATATTCGCCCTTTGAAGAAAAACCCCGACGGATAAACACTGGTGGATCGCTAGGATTGCATTCGTCGCGGGGATGCACCGTTCCAAATTATGCAATGTTATAAAAAGATATTTACGCGGACGCATAATGAACGCGATGCAAGAGACAGAGATAACGCGCGCAAGGGGGCGTTCGTTAGCTCACTTAAATATACGACTAAGATATGAAAGATATCCCGTTAGGTCAAAAGTGTCACAGGTGGAACGTTCATCCATTTTCTTCTTCTTTCCTTTGCCATCTTTTCCCCGGCCATTTTTTTTCTTCTTCTCCTTCTTCTTCGTGGCTCCGTATCGTCTTTTTACCGTACGTAATAACCGTAGCATATAGATGATAACTTTAACGTTTACACATAGACACGCCATAGCACACACAAACATTTACACAAAGGTTTAGGCGTGATACACGTGTGTAACCGTCGTCCGAACGAGAAAGAAGAGGACGCCGCCGTTAAAGAACCAAGCGGAGTACTCTTTGTTTAGCTCGAGGGAAGTTTTAATTTGTCGCATAACAGCCTACAGCAAACGGTAGTGGTATGCGGAGGGCTCGAGTCGTCGGGCTTTAAGGGAGCGAGTGCCGGAACGTGGCTGGGCGAGCCGCTCGCTTGAACAAGTAGACGTAGAATAAGCGAGAGAAAGCTGTGAAAACGCACGTATATCATGGACCTCCTCTACGCTATAGTAACAAGGACACGTTGCCTCCTTTTCATCCTCCACCTATCTCATCCTCCAACTCCTTGCTTTCTCCTTACCTCTTCTCCACTTTGTAATTTACCGTGGAATTGCGCGTTTGGAATAAGCGAGATACGTCTCTCTCTCTCTCTCTCTCTTTCTCTCTCTTCCTTTCTCTTTTTCTCTTTCTGTCTGTCTCCCCCTCTGTCTCTCTCTCTCTTTCTATATATATATATATGTATATATATATATATATATATATATTTTTCTCTCTTTACACGGTCCCAATCTCGCCTTTAATCTGTTTCCTCTTCGGCTCCTTCATTCCCAAGATATTACTGTAAACATACAACCTTACGATTGACAACTAACTCGACTCGAATGTACTTTAAATCCTGACCTAGTTTACGTAACAGGCCTTAGCCGTGAGGAATGTTGTTTTCGTCTTTCGAGCTCTGTCGGAATAAAGAGTTGGAAATAATTACTGAAAAATATGTATCTCTTTGATGTTGACGAAGGTACGTTTAATATTAAAAGAGCGACCCTCTTCGCGAGCAGAAAGTGAATAGAGAAGGTTCGCTTGGAAAAACGCATTTCGACTTACTTGTGCGGAAGTAGAACGGCGGTAAAGTTGATGGCGATGGAGACTCGTGGACCAGAAGTTATGAGATACCGACACCGGATGTTAGGCGGATATAGGCCAGGATATCCGGGACTAGCTAGAACGCATCCGTCGTGACAATCAGTGTTCTCATAAACCCAGTCGCATTCTGAAAAATAGAAAGAGAAAAACAAAAAAAAAAGAAGAAGAAGAAGAAGAAGAAGAAGAAGACGTTGTTCTTACGTTATTTTCACCTTCTCTAAAAGTATTCCTTTATCCTTAATAAATTGTAACGATCGGTGATATCCTAAAATGGTCCGATTTTGTTCTGATAATAAATCGTTATTCATAAAACTGGCCGAATAGATAGAAATCTATGCGACAATATCGTTCCTTTTATTTCATTTCGTTTTATTTTATTTTTTTTCCCCATCGCCCGAGATACATGACTGCAGCCAATTAGAACGTACTAACGAGGTACTTCGCATCAATCTCGAGGAACCTTTTATTAATACATACATACATACATACATATATATATATATATATATATATATATATATATATATATATATATATATATATATTCGAAGTCTGGTACGAAACGACCTGAACTATTCGCTGTAAATTTTCTGGTATGCCAATATCAGCTCGCAATTTAAAGCAGGAGTCCCGATAGAAAATGCACGGGGAAATTATGGAAAGTTATGAGTAAGACTTCCCGTCGAGTCGCGAACTTCGTTGCTCCATCGATATGCTTCGGTCCGGTGCTCTCACCTTCTTTATCTCTTATTATTTTTCTTTCCTTTTACCCTTACATTTACCTTACCCTCTCCTCTTTCTACGATTCGTTTCTACGATGATTC
This sequence comes from Dolichovespula saxonica, assembly GCA_911387935.1. NCBI lineage: Eukaryota > Metazoa > Arthropoda > Insecta > Hymenoptera > Vespidae > Dolichovespula > Dolichovespula saxonica. The sequence continues at coordinate 5,375,050 of OU427002.1, read as the reverse complement.
AGAAAAAGTAAATAATATCAGACAATCGGCAAACGTGAATCAACTTTTAAAGGTTATATATGCGTTAGACAATGCATCGGGCAATGGACTTCTTTGCTTATGGTTATTGATGATGCAGTAAAGTTAGTAACTTTGTGAAAGTCAAATTTCTCTCTCTCTCTCTCTCTCTCTCTCTCTCTCTGTCTCTCTGTCTCTCTCTCACTCTCTTGCTTTCTTTTCTTTAGCGCGTTAAGTTACGATAAGATATTACCGTATATTAGAACCGATATATAGATGTATAGATACCGATATTAGAATTTGCTTTTACTCGAGTAAACAAAGTTATTGAAAGTATTATTACTATTTCGTCGAGCGATCATTTTTACAAATTTGTAATAACGAAGAGTAGCTCGTCTGTTCGCTAAAAAAAAGACACCTCGACCAGAAAAATAGTTTTCTATCGACTTTCATTCTTCTCTTGCATCGTGTACATATACGAATGTAGAAACAGAGAAAAATGGGATGGGATAAAAGGTAAAAACAATAGGATAGGAATATTCTTTTTTTTTTTTTTATTTGGAAAGCTTCATCCGGAAGAAGATGGAAAGCAAAATGGAAAAAAAACGTGCAAAAGAAAAAAAAAAAAAGAAATAATAATGATAAAAATAGAAGAAGAAAAGAAATACGAAAACAAGGAGAGGTGTTAATTTGATCGTGAATGGAGCGCGAATTTTGATCTTTATTTCGAGAGAAACATAGAGATGGCAGGATCTTCTTCGGACGTGGTCTCTTAAAGGGTTTCGTACACTCTACCTTCACTGGAAAAATTCTTTTTCAGTGCCTTCCTATTCCTGTTCGTTCTATCGTGAAAAATAAAGGGGTCTCTGTCGAACGAGCCCTTCATTTCGCTTCGTAAAATCAGAAGAATCGTCCGAGACGAGATGAGACGAGACGAGACGAGACGAGATGGGACGAAGAAATGCGAGAAATTCCGTAATCCTGAAAAATCTCGAAAGAAAAAAAAAATATATATATATATATATATATATATTGAAATATGCGAGCAATTAA
>OU427002.1:5356500-5371500 GCA_911387935.1 Dolichovespula saxonica | reverse complement strand
GGTAAGAGGAGATACAGATAGTAAAAAAGAAAGAAAGAGAGAGAGAAAGAGACACACACACACACACACAGAGAGAGAGAGAGAGAGAGAGAGAGAAAGAAAGGTGAAAATTGTCTTAGAACAGAGGTAGGTACGCATCGTTAACCATACGATTTGCGGGACGAAAGGGGATCTAACTGGTCGTAAAAAGCACAATATTCGCGTGATGGGAGATAGCGATACGAGTACCTCGAGAGTATTATTTTTTCGATATTTTTTTTTTTCATTCTTTTTTTGTTTTGTTTTTTTTTTTTTTCGTTTCTTCGTTAGCAACGCTAACCCATCGAACGAATCGAAATTAACTATCTCTCGCTCGGATAACATTCCCTCTTTTGGTGGCAATCCAATTTTTACAATTCAAACTCGTAACACTCGCGCGAATTCTACACCAGTAGCGCTCATGCGAAATATTAAATCTCTCGGGTATAAAGAAAATGAAGAGAAAAGAAGTGAGAGAGAGAGAGAGGAGAGATGTTGATGACAATAATAACAAAGGAAGAAAAAGATAAGAGATAAGAGAAAGGAGGAATGAGAAAGACCGAGAAGTCGGATGTTTTCATGATTTTTGATCGTTTAATCGGTCGATGTGAAGAAAAAAAGAAAAGAAAAGAAAAAAAGAAAAAGGAAGGAAAAAGAAAAATGGAAAAGGACTACGTCGATGAGATGATTACAGTAGTTGGTATTTGCGTATCCTCCTCGTACTCGTACATATCTAAACGGTCTCGGGTAAATTCTCGTTAAAGGTATTACGGCTTTGCCTTAGCCGTCGTTGTAGGTAACGCCCGTATCACCAAAAGGTAAAATCCCGCGGGCGCGAGAAATCGCGATACCTTTTCGAAAATGGCTATCGCGCCAACTTCCTGTGGGATCGGCGGTTGGGGTTTACGTCGTTAACACTTTAGGTCAGAGCAGCTAAATGGCTTCGACTGAAGCGGTACTGCGCTCTCTTCGTTCCTTCTCTCTCTCTCTCTCTCTCTCTCTCTCTCTCTCTCTCTCTCTCTCTCTCTCTTTCTCTCTCTTTCTAGCCCTTATTCGGTTAAGCCCTAACTGTCCTCCTCTTAAGCTAGCATAATTTTCCTTCTAAGTACGGGAGAAATTGCGTTTCTGCTCTGCTTGCCTAACGAAATTCCAACTTCTTCTTTCTCTTTCTCTTTCTTTCCATCTTTATCTCTCTGTTTGCTGTGCACCACTTTTTACCTGTCTCTCTCTCTCTCTCTCTCTCTCTCTCTCACGCTCTCTCTTTTTTTTTATTCCTCTGCTTCTGTTCTTTCTCATCAGCACCGTCCCCTTTACGTATTCCACGTTTCCCTGCGTGTTTCTTTAAGATTTAACATCTAAAGTGAACGTAAAACAAAGTTAAACTTTTCCGTAAAGATCTTCCTTTTAGGTTTTTCTTCTCTCTCTCTCTCTCTCACTCTCTAACTTTCTCTCTCTTTCCCGTAAATCCTATTTCACCTTACGTATTATTGACTTTTCCGAAACTAATTTTGTTCTTTCTTTTTTTTTTTTCTCTCTTTTTACTCACGTTTCCCTCGACCTAATGATACAGTAAATATTACGAACGTGATACGTAGATAAAATTTTACGATAAATTTATTATAATTACAGAGATAACAAACACAGTATGTATCGTTGCATCTTGAACGTTCTGTATCTACACAAGCGATTTCTCGAGGAGTAGACGTTAAGTACGTTATTGAAGTTGGCTGCTTGAAAAGCATATTTTGCGAATAGACAGTGGAGTTGAAGTAAGTCGTTACCGGGAAAACATTATCGATAAGCAGGTACAGTGGATAATATCTCCGAGGAAGATAGAATTACTTGCTAGCAAAACCGATAACTGACTAGATCAATGTTTGATTTACTAGAACGCTAGGTCAGAACCGGTTCTGTTTGGCTGTCAGTCGAGTATGGAGTTTGCGTACAGCATAATCCGGTTGTCGAATAGGTCACTGCATCCTGAGTGCTTTATAATTTTACCTGTGTCCACTATGGGATAACGAGGCTAACGAGGAATCGCCCGAAACTCGATCGATTATGAACATTATGTAAAATAAGATAGGATAGGAGGGTGTGGCTTCCGAAATGGCGGTGAGAATCGAGCGGACAAAACGGGGGTTGGTATTATCAAATTATTAACGGTCTGCGAATAAAGTATCACTACCGTACTACGTTTAAACGAGATTATTTATAAAAACGATATTTTCTTTTTTGTTTTCCTTTCATCGTTCCACGTTATTTTCACGACGAATATTATCGGAAATGATATTAAACCGAATTAAAAACTGACTCCTTCGATCGTATCCACTATCTTACCTGTGTTATTAACAGGATGTCCACCTTTTACCGGCCAGCCAACGGACGTACTCGCTTTCGATGAGAAACTGAAGTATGCCAAGAATTGGGACCTCGTAGTGTTCTCGTTTATTCTGAAACACATTCGAACAGACATGTTTTGTCGAGGTTACTCTTCTCCGTCGTTTTTTTAACCGTAGTTATTCGGGGCCAAAGAGGAGGAAGGGGGAGGGAGAGGAGCGAGGGGCGGAGGAAGCATAAAGGAAATCACGATAAATATCATCTCGTTGTTCGTGCGTATATATATATATATATATATATATATATATATATATATATACATATGTATATAAGTATGTATTTATCTGCGTGTATACTTGTATATCCACAAGCGGTGGTCACGATATTTATGAGAAAATATCATATGGCCCGCGCGTTCCAAAGATTTACGAATGTTTAAAGATGATATATGAACAGATAGGGGAGATGCATCCCCCGTGCGATTTATCGCAGCTTATTATCGTTATATTACATATCCTCGATCGGAATCGTTAGAAACGTTTTATTACCTCCCCCGTGTACTTCTCGTTCCTTTTTCCGTTTAAAGAGGCAGGAAATGATGGAGGGACGGGGTGTAATCGGGGGAAGAGGGGACGGTGATAAAACGGAAAAAAATGGTTCGACAAAAATTCGTCAACGTCAGAGAGGCGGCTTGAAACATTGGGAAAGTCGATATATCATTCCTTCGCTAGTCACGATCGAATCGATCTTTCGAAATGACGTTTCGGAGATAGATAGAGATGGTATATAGGCTTTTGGCCGCTTTCGTGTGAATTATTTTCAAAGGAGGCTCGTAAACAAGAAATGTTCTCTCCTTCAGCAAGATCAAAAGTTGTATGGGAAGAAGAAAACGAACATGAAAATTAAAGAGAGAGAGAGTGTGTGTGAGAGAGAGAGAGAGAGAGAGAGAGAAATAGAGAGGTGTACAGAAAGTACATGTATGTATGTATGAGAAGTGAAGGAAAACGGGGCAAGTTGTATCTCGTTCCCTTCGAGAAATCGTCTTGTCAAAAAAAAAAAGCACAGCCACGATGCTTTCTAAAGATCGGTCGGGGTATCGATTGAAAATCGAAGAGATCGTTTGTTCCGTTCGAGAGCTGTTTAGAAAGCAAGCACGTCGAAGGAAAGACTTTCGTGGAATAGACGAGAATCGATATACGAAGTTTCTTCCGGAGCAGCTCGGGTGAACGCGAGGAAGAACTTGGTACTTAGCGAAAACTGACCTCCATCGACGTACCATCCATCCCTCAGCTCTTTTAATATTGTATGAGACCACCGTACTTCTTTCGTCTTTTCAAATAAAACTTCGAATTTCTTAGAGGGCAGTAAAACGCTTCGCACTTTGAATACTTTATGAGGTAACCGTCGATTGTAGAAAGGGTCTATTAATTAAAATCTTATGGGTATACAAATAGTTAATATAAAAGAAAGTAGAAAACAAAAAAAAAATATATATAAAAAGAAAGAAGAGTAAAGGTAAGGCATTAATAAAGTTTCCAGTTTATTGTCCCTATCTTTTTCCCCTTTATTACTTTGTTCCTCGTGTAACAATCATATTGATATATATATATATATATATATATATATATATATATATATATATATATACATACATATATATGAAGTATATATACATACATAATGTGTGTGTGTGTGTGTGTACTTATATGTTCCGGAACTTTTACTTGCTCTTTAAACGATCGATTTACTTACTCATCGTGAAAAATGATGAAGAGGGAAAATTCGAAGATCGATGGAAAGATAAAAGTGAACGAAGAAAAGGAACAATGGACGAGAACAAAGAAAGGCTCTACTACCACTTGGTAGAAGGTGACTCTAATCGAGTTATTTAGTTAAGTCGGACTACTTTTAGTTGGGTTACCGTCAGTCCAAAGTCAGAGGTTACTTGTGAGTGTTCGTAAGAGCTAATTGTATTTACCTACAATAAATCTCCTTTCCATCGTCTACATCCTCCTCGTCCTCGTCCTCCTCCTCCCTCCCTCCCTCCCTCCCGCCTACCCCCCCCCCCCACCCACCCACCTCGCCTGCTATCTTCCCACGTTCCCTTCGCCCTATTCTATTTGATTAGCTGCCAATCCGTTCAGACTATCCCTTCGGCATTACGTCTGCCTCTGAAGCATGTACCATTCTACTGACGTCAAACAGTGTCAAACGCACTTACCGGCAATCCCTGATTGATCTGAAAATTTCACGAAGCACTTGGTATGATAGACGAATATAGCAGAAATATCTGCCGCCCACGTTTTATAGAAATTTACGATGGATTTACGATTCGAATGGATTTTCCATTTATGTATTTCGAACGTGCTTTTTTTTTCTTTTCTTTTTTTATCGGCAAATATCATCGATAACCTCGGAAAATTATTTTTGAAAATAATATTATTTAAAAATCAGTACTACTCGACGCACGTACACACACGCGCGCGCACACACATATTTTTTTTTTTTATTAATGGAAAAAGGTCAATGAAACGAAAGTACTAATCTTTTACTTTCTTAAAAAAAAAAAAAAAAGGAAAGAAAAGAAAAAGAACGAGAGTCTTTGTTCTCACGTGCTTGTAAGCTGAGAAACGTTAAGAAAGTAAGGTGTTTAAGTTTCTGACGATAAGACGGAAGGCAGAAAAAGAAAAATGTCATTGCCTTGTGCAAAATGTTTCTACATATGTATTATTTACTGTTTCCCACGTTTAAGGATGATTTCTCTCTCTCTCTCTCTCTCTCTCTCTCTCCCCCTCTCTCTCTCTTGTTCTCTCTCTTTCTCTCAAGACGAGACAAAGCAAAACTTTGGATTGAAAACTTTGGTTCTCGTTCGTTAACGCTTTCAAGACACGTTAACGTTTCTTTAACAATTTTTCTTTCCTAAAATTTAAATTAAAAGTAAGACATTTCCTTCCGAGCGGAATTATTATTTCCTTGTTCATAATACATAAAATATCATTGGTTAATGTTAAAGAAAATGTAACGTCGAGTTATGACAATGATTTCATTGAAAGGATACCGCTCGGTTTCACGATTTAAAGGGATCTTTAATACGTGTTTTCTTTAATTTTGTTGGTAAAGTTGGTAAATTTTTCGCGAACTAAATTAAGAACGTAGCGGGGAAATTTTAAGAAGGATTCGCAAGCTCGTTACTTTAACGAACTCCTTTCCACGATGCGGTTCGAATTCCAATCGAGTGGCGACCGTAGACTTACCGAAATCAACTTTTCACGTGAAATCGTGTTTGTTCATACTTACGAGAAAAATCTCTCTCTCTCTCTCTCTCTCTCTCTCTTTCTAAATATATATATATATTTTTTACTTTCTTCCTTCCCCTCCCTCACCCTCCCCGTCTATCCGTCTCTCTCTCTCTCTCTCTCTCTCTCTCTCTCTCTCTCTCTCTCTGTGTTTCTCTCTTTTTCTCTCGCCTGGAGTAAAAATAAACTTAAAAAAGTTGTGCACACTTTCTATTTTCTTTTCTGACTAACTTTTTAATGAAATTTTCAACAATTTGATCTATATAGAGTAATAGCAGTAGTAGCGGTGAAAATAAATTAAGATGTCACCTTTTGTGAACTTTAATTTTTTCTCTCTCTCTCTTTTTTTTCATTTTTTATTTTTATTTCTTTTTCTTGTTCTTTTTCTTTCCTTTCCTCATTAATGGTCGGGTCAATGATGTTGCAGAAAATAACGGTGAGGTTAGAGGATGAACCTTTATAAAATATATCCCGTGCGGCCGTGTATCTCTACTCTTAGAGTTTTCGACAGAATCGATTCGCCATCTCCTTCTATTTCTCCAAAAGAAAATATAATGGTTTCTTCCCTCCCCCTCCCACTTTTGATATATTTCGGCTACTTTGTTTCATATTCTTCTAGCGTTTCCCGATCATTGCTCGACGTATTCAACTCTTGGCACTGATACACGCGGTTTCTTCAACTACGAAAATACAAAAAGATCTTTCAATCCTTTCTACTTTTGTCGTATACAAATAAAAAGTAGAGGGATTGGGAAGAAAGGGTAGGAGAAGAAAAGGGAAGAATTCGAAATTCGAAATTGATGTATTGTAATGGTTACATGCACCTATTCATACTTATGCTCATTGAGTCAAAGAAGTATAGCAGAGAGAAGGAGAGAGAGAGAGAGAGAGAGAGAGAGAGAGAGAGAGAGAGAGAGAGAGAGAGAGAGAGGATGAATCCGTTCTTTATACATATATCAGAGTAGTTGCTTTCCATGCAAATTGGAGGATAGGTCTGAGAAAGCGAAAAGAAAACGTCGACGGTATGGTAACGAGTTGGAATGTTATCTCGAACACATTCGAATCTCCTAATTGCATTATTTGCATTGTAGTTCGGAATAGAAGCCGGGTGTTATGTGAAATGCATCAAATAGTAATATCAAATAGCGAGAGTTAATAAAATACACGAGAGAAAGAAAGTGAAAGAGAGAGAGAGAGAGAGAGAGAGAGAGAGAGAGAGAAAGAGAGAAAGGGAACGAGATAAAGATATAAGGAGAAACATTAAAGAATATTCTATAAATTTATTTCTTTATTTTCTTCAAAAGTCTAAATTTGTACTCGATCGTATATAAGGTGTCATTGTATTAAATACAATAGATTTATTAATTTATTTTAATTTATCTATATTGAAATTTATTCATAATTCATTTATAATAGAGATTAAAAAACAACGAATATATATATTATTATTATTGTTATTATAATTATTAATAGTATATGTAGATATTTATAAACGTTTATGAATATTATAACATATTCATAATGGCGAGTATTTCCCCGATTGATTTTGAATATGTTAAATACGGAATCGTAAGGTTGTTCGTGAAAGGAATAACTTTTTTTCGATCAAATCGATGAAATATTAGTTTAGAAAAGGATAGAGAGAAAAGATCAGGATGGAAAAGTGTACAGTTGGAAATGTTAGTGACGTGGTCCGCATAAAAGGCACGTTTCTTTGCCCGATCATTCTTTTGTCAGTTATTGGTAACTTTTCTTCGGGATTTCGAAACAGACGGTATACGGCTGAACGACGAGGAAAGAAGAGAGAAAGAGAGAGAGAGAGAGAGAGAGAAAGAGAGAGGTGAAGAGAGAGAGGTGAAGAGAGAGAGAGGTGAAGAGAGAGAGAGGTGAAGAGAAGGAGAAAGTTAAAGGATGGAAATAAAGGAACCGTCGAGACGTAGCGAAAATTCAAAGAAAATGTGGAAAGTGAGGAATGGTTTTGGTGTGACTGGATAGGCCGAACGAAAGAGAGAGAGAGAGAGAGAGAGAGAGAGAGAGAGAGAGAGAGAGAGAGAAAGAGAGAGAGTATTCCATTGGAATGCTTCTTCATCCTTACTTTCGAGTATCTGTAAATCCATATCTCTCCTCGCAAAATCTCGCGTATGTGGGAGTAACGTGTCTCGCTCGTTGAGGTGGAAGTGACACACTCGATACAGGCAGAAAGGATTTTACATTTCGATCGCATCGAACAAGAGGAAATAAAATTTCTCACTCCTTTCTCTTTCTCTCTGTCTCTTTTTCTTTCTCTATCTATCTCTATATCACGTATAGAAACGAAATGAACATTTGTATACGTTGGACACATAGATCTTTTCACAGATGCGTACGTACAGGAAACGTATAAGATTCTGGAAGAGCAATAATATAAGAATACGAATGTTTGTATTATTTCGACAATCAAAATGGCAGGTTTTCGAGAAATTTGAAAAAATAATACAAAGTGAGACATACTTGTCGATTGCCATAAGTAAAAATTGTTTTTATTTTTATTTACTTTTTTTTATCTTTTCCGTATATATTTTATTTTATTTATTTATTTATTTTTTTTTTTAGCAACGACAAATCTTTTCATAATGGCAGGAAAAGTTATCGAAAAGAAATTCTTTCATGTAATATAAAAATTTAAAAAAATGGCGCGCGATAGAATGATCTTTTTCTTTTTTTTTTTTTTTATTGTGATATCTCAAAATGACACAAGACCACTTTCGTAATCATTCGGTAATACTTCGACTTACTCGAGAAATCGATTTTTGTTTCATCGAAAAAGAGATCTTTTTAGGAGCCTTTTCTTTTCTTTTTGTTTTTTCTACTCCCGAGAGCTTCAAACGTAAGTGCTGAAAAACGGTGACGTTCGATTTTTAAGGAAATTCGCGTGACGACGGCCCGTTTTCTGTTGCTTCATTTTTATCGATAATACTACCGTGAACTAGTTTGCAACGCGCGAGACAAAAAGTTGACGCGTCGTTTTTTCCCTTCGATCGAAAGATAAAAAAAGTTTGAAAGAAAAATAAAGAAAAGAAAAGAAATGAAAAAAGGAAAAAAATAATGAATCAAACCTTCGAGCGCAATTGTCCTACGATACGTTTTCCATGTACCAATTGATTCGAATATTATAATGTAACAAACATACGACGATAATTAAATCATATCTTTTGACATCGAAATAAAAATGTTTTTCTTTTTCAATTAGTTTAAATAAACCGCGTATCGATCGTACGATCATTTGGAATCTTTCGTTCCGTTCCGTTTCGTTTCGTTTCTTTTTTCTTGTCTTTTATTTCTTCTTTATTTCCTTACGTCGAACGATGCGCGAATAGAGCTCGAAATAGAGCCGCGATCTCGACACCTACCTACGTATTTCCATTAAAGATCCTGTTTATTGTGAAACGGGAATCGACTTGGTAAGTGGGCCATGCACTGCGAAGAAGCAAAAGCAGTTGACAGGGTGTCGATAGCCCTCCAGCCACGAGGAAATAGAAAGGGGTCGGCAATCGAACTCATAGAATCCCGATAATATCTCCCTTTTAGTGGTTTCAAAGTGGCGCAAAGGGAGGAATGGAAGAAGCGATCGAGGAAACGGAGAGTTGAGAGGGTGCGGTGTGGCGGGTGGGTGGGTGGGTGCGATGGGTGGGATGGGTGGGATAGTTGGGATGGGTTAGACGGGGAGTGAGGTTTTGGAGACGAACTCGTTATCATCATAACCAATTCTCATTCAGTTTCGCCTGCTGGCATCTCGATTCTTCGAAATCGTCATTCGATAGTGATTGGTAAAATCTGGGTCGTATTGCAGATATCTTTAAATTTTGTCCTCGAAACGTATATACTTAAAAACCTGTGGTAATTTCTGACTCACGAGTTTCGATATCCCGGGTTAGACGGGAGCAAAACCCGCGAAACGTCCCCCGAACTTTCTTTGATCTCTTGAGAGTATAATTAAGCCTCAATTACTGTCGTTCTACGACATTCACAAAGACGGCCGTTGGCCTCATTTCTAATTCGAGAATTTTACCGACCGAGAATTTGAAAAAAGGGTCGCGCCGGAAATAAAAAGGAAAGAAAGAAAAAAAAATAAAACTGGAGGAGTTATCGGCGTACGTTAATGAAAATAGTATCGCGTTTACGAACGACGAATTCGATTTGTGCTATTTATTCGGAGAATGTTTGGTGTGTCAGTAGAATATGTACGAGTATGGCCGTACGGCGATCAGAATGGGTTATTGGAATTTCCGATAACAGGATTCAACAGAGCCGTATAATTATCAAAATTCGTCAATACGCAATACTGTATCGCTTACAGACTCGTGCGAGCTATACTCCATGATACAGATGGGGAGGAACAGAAAGAGAGAGAGAGAGAGAGAGAGAGAGAAACAGACAGACAGACAGGTCAAAGAGAGATAGAGCGTAAGAGAGAGGAAGAGAGAGAGAGAGAGAGAGAGAGAGAGAGAGAGAGAGAGAGAGAGAGAGAGAGAGAGATTGACCTATTTGGGATTATATCGTGGCCGACACATAGCACGTATCTGAATTTGATCTGGCCACAATTATTGTTACGCGGTTGTAGGGTAACGATAAGTGCGCACTGATAATTCAGAAATCTGGCAATGCGTCCCCCCCCCCTATCAGAGAGACACCAAGTTGAATATGTAATATATGCGTGCGTGTAGGAGAGCGCGCGAGCGCGCGATGCATGAACGAGTCAGTGCGCCACGTTATATAGCGTATAGCTCGATAATGAAAATCGATAAGCAAATTTTGTTCTTTTTTATTTCTCTGAACCGTGAGATTCTCGTTGAACGCAATACATCCTCCAGCAGCAACAGCAGCACAAGCATTTCTTCTCTCTCTCTCTCTCTCTCTCTCCCTCTCTTTCTCTTTCAACATATCGCATCATCCATTCAGCACCTCGTAACACCAACACTATTCCGTATTGGCCGTGTGTAACCGTATTGAACCTTCCGAATGGTCGAATTTCATAATTGAGTTCGTTAATAACCATCGATGCATTGTGCCACGTAGAAATTTTCATAGAGTCTCTACGGAATTACCTTGCAGCATTCAGACGAGTTTAAATACGCGAGGAACGAACACGTGAAGATAGTTTTTATTAATCCATGAGTTATTGTCTACTTTTCATTCCAGACTCTTACTCGAGTATATTCAAGCTTTTTTCTTTCTTTCTTTCTTTCTTTCATTCATTCTTTCTTTCTTTCTTTCTTTCTTCCTTCCTTCCTTCCTTCCTTCCTTTCTTTCTTTTTTTTCTTTTTCCTTTTCTTTAACGAGAAGATCCTCGACAAAACATTTCTTCATTATTGTATACCTGGATCACGATTGTCTAATGGTTACGTTCAATTAAAGTGTCCCGAGTATCACTTGTACGATTTTTCAAAGTTTTCTAGCGATCCTAAAGATTTCGCCTTAATTATCGATAACAAGGAATCTCCAACGAATTCTTTCCACTAATGATGGTACGTTCTCGTTGATATGAGTGCTCGAGATCAATTCAGTAGTATCGATTTTTTTTCCACTGTGTTATTCTTTTGCCTTTCTCTCTCTCTCTCTCTCTCTCTCTCTCTCTTGATCTCTCCCTCTCTCTTTCCCTTTCTCTTTCTCATCCTGGAATGTTTTGAACGACGAAACGCCACATTTGCTACGTATCTTTCTCCGCGTCCTGTTTTTTATTGATCCTGACGCGGCCGTGAGTGTGTCATTATTCGTTTCACTTTGAAAGCTTTTTTACCTTTCAGGAAATAAATCTGTCGCGACTCGTTTCAAACTTCACCATGTCTCGGCAACAATCATAAACGAATATGTATTTATATATATTTCTTTTTTCGTTCATCACCAACGGAGATTAGAATTTGTCGACGTTATTATTATTAAAATGTATGATTTCATTATGTGGATGTAACAATATTTATCAAGCGTGTAAAGAAGGATATGCCGGGGAATTGAAATTGTATATGTATACGTTCGCTTATATACTACGAAAAGTAGTCTTTGAACTTGGCTCAAGATTAGCCAGTCAAATTTTGGTTGATTCAAGCAGAATTACCTTTTCGCGGTGCTCGTAAACAGGGACGCTACTCTATGAAGAGAACGGATTATAATCCCAAAGGAGTGGATTCCCTTTTCCCGGAGCATTTTCAGACATTCTGACTAAAGTTAAATATGGTCTCTCTTTTCTCTCTCTCTCTCTCTCCCTCTTTCTCTCCTTCTCTCTTACACACTCTCTTTGTGGACGGTCACAAATCTTCCAGACTCCTGAATCTTTTCCGTATCTTAGTAATACGGCGTCGAGGAAAAATCTGAAAATCAAAATCTCTCCTCTTCCATCTGCTACGAAATCGTATGGCTTAGTATTTGCACGAAAATATCTATCTGTCATTGCATCCTTGATGATTTCATTTTTTCATTTTATTTCCTTTCTTTGTCTCTCTCTCTCTCTCTCTCTCTCTCTCTCTCTTTCTCTTTCTCTTTCTCTTTCGTTTTCTTACTCTGTATCATCGGCAAAATGGGTATATTACGCTTAGCGACGAAAATAAACCGAAAGAGAGAAAAAGCAAAAAAGGAAAGAGAGAGAGAGAGAGAGAGAGAGAGAGAGAGAGAACGAGGAAAATTAATACGCTCTATTAAAATACGGTAAAACGATTCACCAAAGAAATTCACGGTAATATCAGTCAAGTTCGGGGTTAAACGTAACGTTAACGCGAGCCACATTTATTTCAAGATTGTTGATGAAACGTGCACCTGAACTAACAGAAGAAGATTGAGTTGGCGATGCAAGAGATATCGCTCGCTCGTTCGTTCCCTCGAAGCAAGTTTTGAAATACCCCTGGAGGAATGTATAAATATGCGAGACAAACACGATAGATACCAGAGTACGAAAGGCGGATTGTATATTGGGCACTGAGGCGATTTCTCGTATTCTACTCTTTACCGCCAATGCAGTTTGTCCTTTCAACGAAAAAAGTTCTCCTTTTAGCAATTTTACCTTGTACATATATATTTGTGTGTGTTTGTGTACTGTCTTTTCTCTCTTTCCCTTCCTATTTCTTTCTCACTTTTACTATTCCTTTAGTGAAAGAAAGAAGATGAGAAAAAGGAAATGAGATCGACGAATTTTCAAGTAAAATACAGGTGTACGTTACGTTTTCTTCCGCTTGTTTTGTTTCCTTCAAATAATACGAGATAAGATATTTCGACGAAAGACCATCGAACGAAATTTACATCCAATGCTTTTCTAAGGATCCGTTCATTTTAGAAATATAAATGAGAAAGGAGGAGGCCGTAAGAAATGCGATCTTCTTTACAGTCGAAGGACCGTGTATATATACATATACATACATATATATATATATATATATATATATATATATATATATATATATATATATATATACATATATACATCGAGACGTTTCGGCAAGTTGTCCTAATCCTTCTTTATTCAAGTGACTAATAGCACAATAAAGATAAAAGTGATCTTTCTTTTTCTCCTATTCATCTTTTTATTTTTCTTTTTTACTCTCATCCCTTTCGGCGAAATCTCATTGCTAGTGCGTTATTAGATAAATAAATCCTTTTCGTAAGGCGTTTAGATAAGTAATCAAGTCTAAATTAAAGGATCTTCTCTCTGAGATTTGGTCCCTTGCGATATTTTTAGTAGAAGAAAGACGGCGCGATTCTGATTGGGAATAATTTATCAACGTAATATATCCGAAGAACTCGGTGGAGGCGACGTATAATACCGAAGAAAAATCCACCACCCTCGCCAAAGTAGTGGAGGAGGAAGAAGAAACAAACAAACAAAAAAAATGATAGAAAAGAAAAAATCAGGAAAAGAAGAGGAGGCAAAGTTATTTATTTTCCCTTTGCGCGAGATTGTATTCGCGCTCACCGAACCGTACGAGGATGCTTAAAGTGTTTACAAGCTAGTTGGAAGTTGTATGAAAACGACGATTACCAGACCAGAACGTTATCCTGAGGTGCACACTTGGTATATTCGTGCGTCTTCGAGGAACGCATTGCGCTAGAGTTATACTCTCTTGAGAAATGGAAACGGATTTCCGTGTATTTCGTTGGTCTCAAGGTTTACAAGGAAGATTCACGTTTGTTTGTTAACTTAACCTCAATGGTTAACAATTATCGTCGATAAATGAAAATAATGGTAATCACCGGGGGATCGCCCATAGAAAATTACGAGATAACACACAAGGAGAGATCCTTTGAAAAATAATGATTAAATACGATTCTTTTTTCTGGTTTTACTTTTTCTTCTTGATCTTTGTTTTTTTTTTTTTTTCTTTTTAACGGACGAGGAAATCGATCGCGCTAAGTGAGAGATGAAAAAGGAACGAGAGAGAGAGAGAGAGAGAGAGAGAGAGAGAGAGAGAGAGAAGAACGATAGGAATCATGGTTAGTCATTCGTCCTTTGAAGAGAAGCGATAAGCAGCATTACTGGTAAAGATGAACTAGCCAGCAGCATAGGAGAGTGGAAGTTTGATCTAGGATATTTGCGGCTAGCGTTATATTTGTTCGTCGCCCGTATACCTTCATCGTTGATTGGTATACGAACGAATGAACGAACGAACGAACGTACGAACGAGAGAGACAGCGTGCGAGCGATCGACCCCTAACGCTTGATATATCGCACGTCCTCGTTTATTAGTTCGTCGAGTATCGAAATGTGCCGTTGATTTGGAAGACCGTACCTGGCCGGCAGAAAGATCAAATATCTGTCGAGCAAACTTTCGGAATCGTCATGAATAACACACTGTCGCCGATGATGAAGTTTGCTTAGAAGTGTCTCGTTAATCCGTCTATCTAACCTCAAAAGCACGTTTAACAACTAGACGAACGTATAATATTTTACTTGAATATTTCTACTTTTTCATTTAGATAAATCGATCTTTCATTCGATCACGAATTTCTCTCTCTCTCTCTCTCTCTCTCTCTCTCTCTCTCTCTCTCTCTCTTCATTTTATTCGCTTTAATCTTTTCTTTCTTCGAAGGTTTGCAATAGGTTTTCCCGATAAAATATTTTTTCAAAATAAGACCGGTCCCATCAAAGATTTCTACGGTTCGTTAATCCGACCAGTCTCTCTCTCTCTCTATTCTTTATTATTCTTACCTTCGCAAATATCGAACGAGATTTGCATATCGCGAGAGAAACAGGTATGGTCTTGGAATTCGATTCGTCTTTGATACCGTCGACTCCGGCCGATTACGCGTGACAAATGGATAACGTCGGGTTGTAATCTGAATTCTGAGCTACCTTTGCCAAATGGAAATAGAATATCTCTGGTTGAAC
>OU427002.1:5321500-5351500 GCA_911387935.1 Dolichovespula saxonica | reverse complement strand
CTCCCTCCACCCAGATCCCCCGGATCCCGACGAACGAAATCTCTGACTCTCAATTTTGCGATTTACACAAAACCCAGGATTTCAGTACTTTCATCCTTTCGCTCGTTTTCACATATTTTCGATCATATTGCCGACGGCGAACAAATGCGTCCAAATATACTGTATATAATTGTATTACATTTATATATATATATATATATATATATATATATATATATATATACATACATATATACATATATATGTATGTATGTATGTATAATATATATATATTCGTAGATAGGTTAAAACATTCGATAGGTTATTGTAATTCATAGAGACGTTTGTTTTGCCCACTTGTCGGAACCACAGGTTCCTGTTTTGCAATAATCTTCCGGTCTGCTTTGATAATTAGTAGCGCACACAAGTTGATAGGCATTAGTCGATAATCGTATTTCAAACGGTTGTCCAATAGTCGAACGACGAAATTAAAATCCAATCGGTCCGGGTCGGGTCGATCGGCTTGATCGTCCTGATAGTTAACGATCGCGATATAATCTACGAAATCTAATTTTACCAGGAAATTGATAGACGCGGTCGTTTGTGCGTGCAATCTGGTGCGCGACATACACCCTCGACCACAAACCCGACGAACGTAAATATCCAATCAAACTGATTATTTATTTCAATTATGCTATATTTCTCGCGTTAAAGGAAATAATTTCAGTCATGCGTTCGGTCAAATTAAAACGTATACATGTTCCCGCGTGTATTGTGTTTTCGATTTCGTTCTACGTCAATACCGTTATAAATTCGTTTCCTTTTTTCTTTTTATTCTTGAAAGAAAATGAGAAACGATTATTCCAGTGAAAATTTATATATATATATATATATATATATATATATATATTATATTGAATTGAATATATAATTATAAACGCGTGGTTAGGTTTTACGTTACAGCACGATTGCTTGAAAATCCCGCTTTTGAGGCAGGCTTTTCGGGTTGGCCACGTTTGTTTCATTGGTACTACCATGAAACGTCCAGAACAAACGTTCGTTCGGACAAAATTGAGTTATCGCTTTCCGACCTGTAACTTCCGTCTGTTTTGAATCGCTAACTAGACCAGGTCCGGTTTCGAGATGCCCGAGTAGTCTCTTGCATGAAGACGCGCAAGGAAATAATGGATGTTTTATGTATGCAGTCACGTTGTACGGTAACGATACGGATATAAATATTTAATGAGAGAATCGTAGTAACAAAATGTGATACCACGGGTAAGAAGATCCCTTTTCTTGATTATCTATGCTTTCTTCGAGATTCAATTGAGAAATCTAAATAAGGGACGACGTGTATTTTATATTTCATTTATCCGATCGCAAAAGATACCCCCTTTTATTTTTTTTTCCCTTGTCCCAGTTAATTTCTTTCTCTGTGTGTGTGTGTTTTTTCACGACAGAAATATTCGCCATTCAATTATACCGATATATTTTTTTGTCGTTTACGAATCGAAGAAATATTAGTTTTATCGCGTGACCGTAAAATCGGGAAATACGATCAACAATAATCCTCGTTGAAACTCGTAGACATCGATCTAATTTCCGGAGAACGTTTTCTCATCTTCGTTGTAAGGGCGGCGCACGCGCGCGTATCGATGAATGTTTACTTTACCTTCGGTGGTAAATTAATTTATATGCAAATTAAAGTTCATAGAGTGACGGGACGCATTGCGTTACAAGGGTCCGAATGATGGGAAGCAATTAGTTACATAATTGGTATTTGAAAGGACAAGTACCCGGCACGTACATTCAATGGGACCACTCATTAGCGCCGTGAAAATATTTTAGATTTTACTCGTAACTAACTACTTACGAATTAGAAAGTAAGTTCGTAGGTTCTTTCTCTTTTTCTTCCTTTTGTTTTTCTGCGAGTAGCGGTAAAGCTACGGGGCAAAAAAACAAAGTAATATTCTTTATTTAACTCTAACGAATGACTTATCGACGTTTCTACACTTAGTTTCAATGGATCTGATAAGAAGAGTCAGGGTAGCGAGAAGCACTTAACTTGGAACGTGACTCTATTTCTTAATGGGCTTGAAATTCTATCTCTTTTTCTTTGTCAGCCAATCTATCCTCCCTCAACATTAGATCTAGGAACGGCCTATATGGCAAGGGTTATCTCTTCATAAAGCCGAGATTATTATGATGGATTCGACGAATAATTCTATTCCCCCTTTCTTTCTTCTTCTTCTTTTTTTTTTCTTTTTTATTTTTCACATTCAATTAATAACCATTAACAACGGTATCCCGTTATCATGCTCGTTCGGTTGGGAAATAAAAGATTTATCGTAAATTCGTCGACGACGATATTTAAAGTTGTTCGAGACTTTTATACAAATTTTACTTCATTATTAATATCGAATGTAATCAATATAAATGACAAAGAGATCGTAAAACGTTTTTTTTTCCTTCTCACCGGGAACCGATAAATGTTTGCCCTCGTAGAACGTATTTTACATTAATGTTCCCGTTCGACGACATCGATTAATACCAATTAGGAGGGCTGCTCCTTTAACTCTATTTCCATTTCTACTAATCGCACTGGATCCATTTAGGAGCTGAGGGAAGAGCACGAGAGAAAGAGAGAGAAAGAGAAAGAGGAAGAGAGAGAGAGAGAGAGAGAGAGAGAGAGAGAAATAGAGAACGAAATGAAATGCGACTCGTACGGGAATCAAGAATGGTCGAGTTGGCGAGTTAGCGAGACAGCGAACGGTCTACGTTGAAATACTGGAAACGCGACAATACAGGGTTGAAGCTAAAAGATGTACCAGAGCGGCAAATATAGATAGGTACGTATGTGTCTGTCCCTAAATGCATACGTATTTACGTACATATGTGTGTGTCTGCGTGTGCGTATGCGTGTGTGTGTGTGCGTGCGTGTGTTACTTACTGCATGTGAAGGGTCGCGACCGGCTTGTCGGAAAAGAGGACGACCGGTCGGTCGAATCGTTTGTTGCGACCGCAGACTCGAGCTCCACCCTCGAATTGAAGCCAGCCACCCTGGCACCTGCAACAAAAAGGCGATTCTCACTGTAACCAGCCATTACTCTCCCAAGGAAAAAAAAAGTAACCTCCCTTCGGCTACCATTTGCTAATTAATTTCGTTCGATCATTGGCCCCCACGTAGATTGTCACTTTAACCTTCAAAGAAGTCCCTCTTAGTTTCATGAAATTATTTATTTAATTATTCACCGAAAATATTTTCTATTCGATAATACCTTCTAGATTTTTTCTTAATCTCCCTCGACACAGGAAGAAATTAATTGTTTAATTGCATTCTAATGCACCTTTAACCTTTTCGCCATACCATTATACCTCGCCTGCGTTCTATTAATAATTTAGAACGAATTTGTAGAGGAGAAAAACTTCGAGAAAATCTTTGGGAATAGGTTAATTAATGCAAAAACGTTGCTTCATCGTTTTAAAAGCGACGAATTAAACAACGTAATATCGATTATCGCGGAGTTCCGAACGTGCACGTTGCCGTTGTGTTAAGCGTTTAAAGAATAAATATGGTTGCAAGCATATTCGTTGGCCACGTCAATAAAACCCTTCGTCGGACGTATCGTATCAATAATAACCTCGTGTTATATCTCTCTCTCTCTCTCTCTCTCTCTCTCTATTTCTCTTTCTTTTTTTTTGCTTTGTAATTCTGCTTTTACTATCACCATTATTACCGGCACCACTATTACAACGAAATCTCGTTTCAATAAGACACGAAGGGTTAGAATTTAAAGTGCGATATTATGCTCGCCAACACCACTACTATCTCGCCAGGATCACTATGATCGTTATGTAAGGGTACTAAAATAAACGACGTCCCGTATATCCCGAAAGGAGGAAGAAATTTCATAGTCCTCTCTTCGGGCGCCATTTTGAAAAGAGGTTACTCGGTTAATTGTTCGACGATCTGCCCGGTGAAAAGTCGTTATTACGGGTAACGTTTTCTTTGTGGAAGTGCAAGGAAAATTTTCTGTTAGGATGCATGTTCTCTCTCTCTCTCTCTCTCTCTCTTTTTCTCTCTCTCTCTCTCTCCCTCTCTCTCTTTGCTTATGGTAGGAAAACGATTATCGACGAGGGTTAGAACCGAAATTGCTTCTTCGTTTACTCTGAGCCAACTTCAAAGGACTTGTTTTACTATAGCATGGAAAAGGCAAAAGGGAATGATGGTGAACTGTTCTAAAAGTGTGTGTGTGTGTGAGAGAGAGAGAGGGAGAAGAATTATAGAGGGTACAAGAGAATGATAGAAGATGGAAGAGAAAATGATACAGAGGGGAAGAGAATGGTGATAGGTATTTCGAAAGTGCGGTAACACGAGTCGGTAATACGCAACGGGGGAATCATACTGATTCAATCAGTTCCGTAGTCTCGCTTTTGCTCTTCCAAAAGGGAAATACCGTAACGTTCTATAACACGCTTCGCCGATTATTATCCGTCAAGATTTCGTGAAATATCGCGCCGGAAACGACCCTCCTTCCAATTTGGGGAAATCCAAGCTCGACCCCATGTCACGCGAAATCGAGGCTGTCTTTTAACCTCTAATCAGTATACCAGAGACACACGTACACACGCACGCACACACACACACATATACATACATATACTATTCCATTCAACGAAATCCTGTCGTCGGTATTCTTACTTCAATCTTTAACTCACCTATATCTCCATTCACCAAATAGAAATTTATTAGTACGATTCGAAACGTCGACGATCCTCCTCGTAGTTACTTAACACTTTAATAAAGATCTTTCGTGATTTCGCGATAAGGATTCTATTCTTTAATGGGATTTGATTCCTTAAAGAACGTGTCGCGAAAGCAAACGGTCTCGTCCCCCTCCCTCTCCCCTCGACACTCTCTCTCTCTCTCTCTCTCCTCTCTCCTCTCTCTTTCGTTTTCTTTCTCTCCTCGTGACCCAATTTTATTCTCTTCTTGCTCGTCGATGGTAAGTAAAATGGAAAAAAAAACAGAGTAAAAAAAAAACGAAAAGAAGATAAAAAAGAAGAGAGAGAGAGAACGAGAGAGAAAATCGATATTAAAAGGACGAATAAAATTGGCAGATATATTTAAATTCTATGTAAGCTATCTATGAATGTATGTATGTACATACGTAGGATAGGTTCGACTTGAAAACATATATCGTCCTCGATGTTCAAAGTTTGAATTTATATCAATTTTATCTCAAGGCTATCCTATGAAAACCGACCGTAAGTCGGTCCCTGTTTTTATTTCATTACTTACGCCGTCCCTTCGGCCCGAAGTGACAAAGAAATTTCACAATTATTATTTTTCTTAATCTCTTCTTCTCCCGGTGACAAAAAGAAAGATTAACATTATATAACGGGTTTTCTATTGGCGACGGAGCAATCCTGCTGGATTATGAAGCTGAAACTATTATGGAAATAAATTCTTTTGAAGTTTTGACTACTATCACTCTCTCTCTCTCTCTCTCTCTCTCTCTCTCTCTCTCTTTCTTTCCAAAAAAATTTCCTTTTTTTTGGACATGTAACAACTGATATCCTTAAGTCAGATAAAAAATTTTCCACGATGAAATAAAAATGGACAATTACGGAGAGAAAGTATAACGAGAGAGGGGGAGAGAGAGAGAGAGAGAGAGAGAGAGAGAGAGAGAGAGAGAGAGAGAGAGGGAGAAAAATAAAAAAGATAGAAAGATAGAGAGTACGGAAGCCAACGTTATCTGCATTCGAATGAATGCTTAAATTACGTGCATAATTCATCGTCCATTTGTTGAACAGGATTCGCAGGATTCGCCGAACTTTTATATTGACTCTAAAAGTAACTTCCTACCGGCCGACGTTATTATTATTATTATTATTTTTTTTTCTTTCTATCACTGCGATGCCTACGAGGAAGTTAAAATTTTTTTCCCCTCTTTTTCTTTTGTGTTCCTTCGAATGTATGCGAACCTCGAGACGAGCCTCATACAAAATCGTGAGCATTTTAAAGAACTCCGGACAATTACTCGTGCCCGTTCGACGTTATAATCCTTTCCACGGGCTCTCCTTGTTATTAGCGAAATATCGAATTTTAAATCTTATCGAGGTGGTTTTTACGCTTGGCTTACTACGTTGAACATGACAGCAGCCATCGTAATTGGAATCGATGCATAGATCCTGTCTATGTATTTGTACGTGTGTATGCAAGCGAGAGAGAGAGAGAGAGAGAGAGAGAGAGAGGGAGGGGGAGAGGGAGAGGGAGACCTTGATAGGTTCGCTTGATTTGACTACGGATTCTCCTCCGTTCTGGGTCGCGTAGTAACATCAATAACGTTAATTAACATATCAACGAGACAATCCCAGAAACGCGTTTGCTCGAGCAATGCCTTTACCCATTCTAGAGAGGTTCCCCTTTACCTGAGCCAGGCTCATTCGAATCTTGATATAATCCAGCATGCAACAACAACACTTGCCTTCCATTGTTACGCATAAGCTCGGATACGTCGTCGTGTCATAGTTCAACCGTTCTATCGGACGCACCGCTTTTGAATTAATTGCTTGGCTTGCCTTCGATAAATTGCCGATTCTCCAGAGATCTTCGTCCTTTCCGAACGAATCCGGCAATTTCCATTGCCCTCGGCATTTGTCTCTCTCTCTCTCTCTCTCTCTCTCTCTCTCTCTCTCTCTCTCTCTCTCTCTCTTTCTTTGTCTCTCTTACATTTTCTATCTTTCTCTCTTCGCTTCTCTTTCGGTCAGTACACCGATAAAACACTAGTTTTCGGTGCTATCGTATATTTGACCCCGAGAAGAATGAAAACCTATTTTTCTATCTTCGAAACGTCATTTTTCTTTTCTTTTTTGTTTTTTAAAGGATTCATGACACGTACTACGAGCTAAAATACATCTTCCTTACGACATTTCCTTTCGGAATTCTCTTAATTCCGAATTAATGTTACGGAAATCTCAATGTTCTTGCTTCCTTCCTTCCTTCCTTCCTTCCTTCCTTCCTTCCTTTTTATCATGTTTTTCTTTCTTTATTTATATATTTCCACGAAGACATCGGAGCTATCGTAGAGTTGCGAAACGGTGGGGTTGTTTGTTCGGAAAAAGAGCAAAAGTTATTAGTCTTACGCGACGTTTACACGATATATCGATACCGTCGCGATACGCTCCGTTTTCAGTCCGCATTTGGCATCCGTTATCGAACCGTAAAAGCGCGAATCAGCCTTTCTCACTTTTTCCCTCCACCTTTGTTGGCAGTCGGATACACGTGAAAAAGAATAACGTGGACGCGCGTAGCACGGTCCGTAGAGAATCGGCGAAGGATCCCCCAGGAAATTGGATGCTTTTATTTCGTGCCGATTTTCCCAGATGCAACGGCTGGTATTCTAACCTTTTCCTTTTCTCCATTCGTTTTTCGTTCCTTATCCATCTCCCTTTCCATCCCCGTTTTCTTTCTCTTTCGCCCATAAGATGAACTTAACCCATGACCAGAAGATCGATTCGATTTCTCCACGGAGCACTAGCGGTATTTCTATTCCCGTAGTACCGCCGTTTGCAAGAATTTATTAAGCTACGAAACAGACCTTTGCACCGCAAATGGCGAAAATTCATCGTTTTCTCTACCAAGGTAATAATAATAGTTCAGCGATCTTCCTTTTTCTTCTTCTTCTTCTTCTTATTATTATTATTCTTATTCTTCTTCCACTATTACTTCTTATTTCCTTGGAACGATGTAAAATTCAAAAAAATTCCATTCAATTACGATCGACATCGTTTAATATGTATGCAGAATACAACAGATTAGTTTGGTGCGTGAAAGAAGAAGAAATGAGTTCGTTGAGTTTGGTAATTACGTTCTTATTCTAACTTCGGGACTCTCTAATTCTATTAAACTAAAACGTTCGTTTTAGTCGACGATGAGTTTCCTAAACGTTTCTCGCTTTCTATATTTGATATGCCTCGTCTCGTAGACTTTATCAGTTTCATCGTATAACGGATGATAAAATTTCTATTCGAACGTCTTACGAGATTATTTGATAGTTAAAAGACAACGGTGGTACGTCTCAAAGGTATTCGAAGAGAGTGGATTGCGAAAATGAGTGGTGGTGAGCAGCGAGCGTGCGAGAGTGCGAGCGAGAAAGAAAGTAGAGACAGCGTAATGTGAAATGCGACGACGTAGTCGCTCGGAGTCCCCCATTGTTTTCTTCACGAAGTGTGTTCCGCGAGAAAATTTCGTAAACGTCTGTTATCTTGATAGCTTGTCGTCTGAGAAATAACGATGTTTTTCATCATGCCTGACGGGTAAATGTACGCGTTTATTAAAAAGAATCACGAGTAGAAGAGGATAGAAGTCAAAGGTATTTCTTTAAAAATATGGTTTTACCTTTTTTTTTTTTCCCCCCAAAAGAAACATACTAAAGTCATAAGTTAATCATCAATGGTATTAATTAATTCCATTATTCGAAAGTATACGGCGAAGTTGCTAATTAATAAATCACAAAGGAATTACTCGACATTCGCAATTTGCAAAATTATGTAAATGACGTTTCGATGGTATAATCTTATTTCTCTCTCTCTCTCTCTCTCTCTCTCTCTTTCTTATGCTTTTCATTTTCTCGGTTTGAATTATCAAGTACATACCTTCGCGATAAAGCACTTTTCTTAAATTAATCTAAAGACAGCTATCGTTACAATAAATTCGACTTAATTCGATTTCATTTTCTGAGAAAACTCATTCTTTCTCTCTCTCTCTCTCTCTCTCTCTCTCTCTCTCTGTTATTTTCTCTTTCTTTTATTCTTTCTCTCTCGCAATATAAAAATACAATATACCAGTGCCATTTGGTGTCTTGTCTTCAAGTACCTTATTCGCGGCAAAACTTTCGAGTTTAAAACGGATTTGCAATTTGATCGCACGTGTTTCTTGTAATTTCGATGCAAACGCGTAGTACTTTAGCGTATTTATGCAGTCAAACGCGCTTGCGCCGTTGTGCGGTTACGCACGTTTATTTATCTCCAACGTTCGACTAAAATTCCGGTAAAGTAAGCAATGAAGAGGGTTTCTTCGAGGTAATGGCACCCGATGTCAGTCAGTCAACCGGAAATCGCTTACCGCACCCAAGCCGTCTCATATTTTACGTTTCCTCTCTTATTTCCCAGTTTCACCCCTTAACCTCCGTCTCTGCCTTTCTCTCTCTCTCTCTCTCTCTCTCTCTCTCTCTCTCCAACTCTCTTTTCCTCAATCTCGCGATTTTGCCCCTTTTCTACCACTTCTTTGCTTTTCCTCTGGCTTCTCAGCCGTCTCCATCCCCTCCCTTTTTCCCTCCATCCCCATTTTCTACTTCCTTCCTCCGTCCTTCTCGCGATGCGACGTCCTGGAACGGAGTTATACTGCAAATCAATTTACCGAGGGCATTCAGACGGAATGGCGCTGAGAGCAGATTATAAATTTAAATGTAAACGGACATGGGGACGTACTGGAGAAATGGGTACGGCTTGAGGAAAAGGGCGGCCATAGTTAGAGGCTAGTTGTCTCTCTCTCTCTCTCTCTCTCTCTCTGGATTTCGTTTGCACGTTGGAGCATCTGAGGAGAGAGAGAGAGAGAGAGAGAGAGAATTGTCTTGATGGATCCTTCTAGACGACGACATTACGACGAAAGGACGTAGCGTGTAAACGCAAACGCTTTTCATTTTTAATGTCGTTACAGGGATTACAAAACTAACGAAGGATTAGTTCGTTCGTTGGATCCTCCTCCCGTGGAAACCCTTTTATTTTTTTCCATTCTCCCTTGACAATCACGATTCACAAATCAATTATGTCAACTCGATTGTTCGACGTTTCAACTTATATACACGGAATAATTTAATATTGTTGATACGTTCAACGAGAATATTGGAAAAATTTTTCAAATGAACAAAGAGACCACGTATATGTACGTACTATGTATATATATATATATATTATACGTATGTATCTTGGCTAGGATGTGTCATCGAATCTAGGAGTATACTCGATTAGATCCTGTCCAAAAACAAATATTTCGAACGTTACCGCGGACATTCACAGAGGAATATCCGTGAGAGTCAAAGGTGGTGGTTGAAAAGTTGATCCGCGGCATGTTTTGTATACCAACATACAGCATACATATATCTACATACAACGTACATATACGTATACGAAAGATATACATGGTAGGAGAGAACGGGAGGAAAAAGATAGATATAAACATTTGCTTACGTTATGAAATCGATTTTTATATAGACGCATGCATTGTTTTATCGTATTTCCAATCTTCCTCCATGCTGACTGAACCCATCATATCCTTTCGTTTCTATCGATATAATGGATAACGAGTGTGACAGACAAAATGTTTTAAAAAATTTGACCGTCGAAGTTTCTCTTGGCGGTGATATTTGATTAACGAAAGACAAAGGTGGATGAAATTATCGAAATTATTTCTCTCTCTCTCTCTCTCTCTCTCTCTCTCTCTTTTTCTATCTGTCGGTCTGTCTTTCCGTTTGTAGGCACGTGTCGATATATTTCATCTCAATTTGCAACGATAGAACGACGCGTCAAAATCTTAGATTTCGCCATTGAAGCAAAGCAAATATCTTTTTTTCCTTCCCATTTTTTTATTTTATTTTATTTTATTTTTTTTTTTTTTTTACGTAGAATTGTTAGGATTCTTGTCAAACTTTCGTACGTGTCTTTGACATCTGACATCCATTTCCTTCCATTTACGACCTTTGGAAATGGAGCACGACGTTCGACTTTAAGCGACCATTTTCGTTCGAAATTCTTTTCAGGAAAGAGTTGATCGAATTACTCCGTGCGATTCGACCCTCCTCTTAACTCGCTTTATTATATTTCGTGGCTAGACTAAGGACGGTCTCAGAAAATATTGTTTTTCATTTTCATCGTACTATATAAAAAGGGATGAAATAATTTTAATATATCTCACGTTGGCACTCGAGCACAACTAGTCAGGATGTTCACCTTAACGAGATAGCTAGCGTTTTTTGTCAACAATTTACATACGAACGTAGGATGTGCTTTTTTGCGTCGACCTTTTTCGAAAATGTTCTGTTTCCCTTTCTCCCTTTTTCCTCCTCGCCGGATGAACGCGTAATCTTTTTTTATAGCGACCACGGTTGAAAACGCGTTTCGAGTATCGATCGGTCAATTGTTTATAAAGCGAGGTGAGAGCTGTCGAAAAAAAGAAAGTATGGATTATTTCTATTTATACGTATATAACGTCGTTATTATATTATATTAACGCGACGAAACGCGATTGACGAAGGAAAAAGAGAACGAAAAGGAAAGGAAAAGAAAAGAAAGACTAGTCAGAGAGAAAGAGAAAAGTATAATGAAAAGGCGAATGAACGGGGACCGATGCTTGTAAATATGGATGAATAGATAGATATGCAGATTGCTGGATAAGAGGTTAAAGCGGAGAAAGAGAGAGAAGGAGAGAGGGAGAAAGAGAATGAGAGGACTGCGAGAGAGAGAGAGAGAGAGAGAAAGAGAGAGAGCGAAAGTAAAGAAGAACGAGAGAAAATGGAGCTGGCGATATGCTCTCGACGTAGGAGAGAATACAGACGGACGGCGTTGAGTTGAATAATTGTACCTCGTCGAGTTTTATTAAAACATCCCTGGCTCGGTGCGCAGAATCGCATCCTCCATGTATATAGCCATCGGTGATTTATACCTGTTATTTCGTACAGACACTATGCTCGTTACACCAGGCAGCTACAAGAGCGACGTGAGGAAGGTGGATGAGAGACGGAAAACGATACATACTCGTGGAAAAAGAAAGGAAAAGACAGTAAGAGAGAAAGAGAGAGAGAGAGAGAGAGAGAGAGAGAGAGAGAGAGAGAGAGAGATAAAGAGAGAGATAATAAGTGCAGTTGGAAGTAGCAGAGGGATAGAAAAACCGGCCTATTTTCCACGCTTTATTCTACGGAATGCACATTGTCTTGTACGTTTATCTGCGCCATGTCTCGTTACGAACGTACACACGCTCAACTCAAAATAAAAATTTTTTTTTTTAACAAATAGAACGATTCCGATTTCTCATAGGTCATAGTAGAATATATCGCTTTTTAGCACGCCTTCGAAAATTCCACTAACGAACGACCCGAACTTCGTTTCGATTGAGCGACGATCCAATCCAATAAATCGGTTAATCCAATATCGATCATTTAAGTATAAATCGTAGTCGCCATGATCGAATAGGTGTACGAGGGAGTTACGGGGAAAACTCTGCCATTTTTGTTTTACACGCTATCGCGTAAGCTTGGTTAACCATGCTTGATTGTTCTCTCTCTCTCTCTCTCTCTCTCTCCGTCTCTCTCTCTCGCCAGAGAAAAAGAGAGTGAGAGAGAGAGAATTTCGAACCGATCGAACAAATCTAACTCTGAATCTACGACGTTTAATCGACGACTTTACGAAATGCCGCGAACGGAAAGTAAAAAGAGTACGCGTAAAAATTTAACGGATTATTCGATTTCCGATAAAATTTGAGAGCCGCGAATTCACGGCCATTGATATAAAAACCAAAAGAGGAAAAGAGAGAGAGAGAGAGAGAGAGAGAGAGAGAGAGAGAGAGAGAGAGAGAGAGAAAAGAAATATTTCGCTAGGTAACTGACTGCAGAACGTGTGATCCATTAACTAATTTATTTCCGCTGAGACAAATTTCACTTGGCCACGAAGCATGTAATCAGTGGTAGAGTTGCAACCGTTTCGTTTCGTTTCGTTTCTACCCGCTTTTGCCGTTTTCTCTCTCACTTTCTCTTTCGTTTTTAAAACTCCTCTCGTAAAAGTCCTCCTTCACCATCACCCTTCGCATCGTTTCCTCACGCACGCAAGCGAGAAAGAGAAAGAGAAAGAGAACATAGAGAGAGAGAGAGAGAGAGAGAGAGAGAGAGAGAGAACTCTCGAACTCGAGACGGTACTGTCGTAATACAGAAAGTTGGGGAATTGGATTTGAAGTTTTGCGAAAACGCGACACGGGGGTCTACAACGATACCAGAAAAGATGGAGAGTAACGTGAAAGTGTATTGTGAAAGACGGTGTGTGTGTGTGTGTGTGTGTGTGTGTGTGTGTGTGTGTGTGTGTGTGTGTGATGTGTGAGGATTGTTAGTATATACACGTTGAGAGAACCGAAAATAATGATGCGGTCAAGCAACGTTATCTCGTTTGTTAATTATTCAATTTGTTACACGTCGGTATAAGAACAGAAATACGATCATGTTCCTTTGGAAATAGTATTGCACTATCGACAGGTACGAATTGAAACGATCGATCGAGAACCAACGCTTTTCGATTTTAACAAATCTCTTCATTATCGATCTGTATAGACGAGAAAACATGATATTTTTTATAAGAGTTTTACGACGTAGCGTTCTCTTACATCCTTTTTCTTCCTCCCCCCCACCACCCCGCCCCCACCCCGCCCCCACCCCCGGCCCCGATAGAATTTTATCAACGATTATTTCGAATATCGATTGTGAATTAATTTCATAAATAATACGGCTGATAGTATTGTTGCCTCGCGGTTGTTTCGACGTTGTTATTTATCAAACTTAAGCCGTTTTACATTGGGAACATGGAAATTTGTGTTAATATTAGATTCCGCGAATGCCACGGGCGAAATGGTTACTAATCTAAGAGAACGGCATTCTCAGTTTCCACCGAAAAACAAAGCTAGGACTAAGAAAATATTTGACTATACTTGAACTCATAACTTTTCCGTTTCGACTCCGCGTAATTTTTCATGCAAATGAATTAATGTAAATTACGAGTTGAGTAATATAAACGTTGAAATTATGCTTAAATATATATATATATATATATATATATATATATATATATATATTTTTTTTTAATTCTAGCACACATATTTTAATTCTAAACGAGAGAAAACTTTCTTTCTTTATGTTTGTTCCTTTTACTTATTATCGTGATTACACCCGCTCTCTTTGAGAAAATTAGCGCACGAAGTGAAACATCGAAGAATCTTCCTCTTATGAATTTGACTAATTACGACGACGAGTTTGGTTGATGTAAGTGTGATGTTGACATTACCTGGTAAAAGTGAGAGAAATTAATATGAACGAAGAGTGACACACAAAACTTGTTCGTATAAAACTTCTTCGACTATAAATATTTGATTAACTTTATATCCTAAAAGGAAATCGAGCATTTACTATCTGAACTTCTTAAAATTCACTTAAAACATACATCCGGATGTAATTGAGTATTGATGAGTTACGATGTAAAATTCCCCTTTTAAATCTTTCCCCATTCAGTCTAGTTCTGCGCTTGACTTGAGTATCTGAGATCTTGAGAGAGTAGGTACATTTACATTTTTAAGAGAACAACGACATTTCAACGATCCCGTAGTATTGTCCCGTAGATAAATATTCAAACGTCGCTTAAAGTGTCACGATAATATTTTTGGATCTGATTATATTGTTCGTAGTAAAATTTTCATTGTAAATCGCCCCTCCCCCCCTCCGCTCCTCTCCCCTACCCGGTCATCGTCTCCCCCCGTAAGAGACGACGAGAATAAATTTGCGCTTTTAATATAATTTGCGTTTATTCGAACGTTATTCGCGTTTTTAATGGGACAATATTGTAAATTCTATCAATGGGGGGAAAATATTTATTGGACTCGAATAAGATATGTAGTCATTGAGCGTTCTTAATAGCTGGTTCGATATAAATTCAAATAGTATTTTGTATGTAGCATTATAAACAAACAGAGTTCAACGATGGCTCTATTGTAATTTGTTCGCTAGACTGTGTAATTAACAATGTTAGGGCTAATAGCTCCCGGTCATTAATTGTGCGCAAACGGTCTGGCATGTTTTCGTGGTTGAATAATCTTACGAAATTATTTTGTGAATTTCTAAACAGACAACGGGAGTAAAAGGAAAAAAAAGAAAAGAAAAAACAAAAAAAAAAAAAAGGGAGAGTAACGCCTCGGTCGACGAGGCTTGAATATCCAAGCGCATTTTTACCGCTTGTAATGGCATGTAAATCGAAGCAGCAGACTAAAATAGGCACGCGGGTAGCGTCCATTTCAAAATTATAAAATAACGTGTAGATGCATGCAAATTCGAGCGAAAACGTATATTCTAATGAGCAAGCTTTGCGAGAAGTTCCTCTTTATTTTATTCTTCTTCTTTTTTCTTTTTTTTTTTTTTAATTTTTTTTTCCTCGAGCGCGTTCAGCTTTTATATTTTTTCGAACCAAGAAAGGGCCGAATTAAAACGCAGCGAATGTAATTCCATGAAAGCCAGTTGCCAAAGAACTATTTTTTACGGCACATTTTTATATACGTGCATACACACACATATACACACACACACTAACACACATACGCATGTATATATAATATATAAACGTGTACACAAGTAAAATGTCGTTTTCTTTGATATACTTTATTCAAGCTGACGAGAGATGCTTTGGTTATTTTAGATCTTAAAAAATTGATATACCCATCCTTTTTACAAGGCTTCTGTGCATGTCGGTCCCTAGGAACAATGTGTCGTGATTAATTTTCGCAACATAGTGGCATTTGATGTATTAGAGGAGGAAAAAGAAAAGAAAACGTGAACGAAAAAGTAGAGGGCATACATAGGTACGAAGGAGAAAATATTCTTGAGTTAGTGAACGAGGAAGAAGACGTCATTGTGGATGAAGGCGGTTACGCGATCGTGAAAGAAGCAGTTCTGAGCGATTTTCATACAAATTCCCGAAGCGCTGGTAATCATAGTGAAATTAAGGTCATCCATCACTCGCAAGGCCCATTCTATTCCGCTACCCCACTTAATAGTATTCTGCTGAGCGACGTAATTTTGCTTCGCGCCCCTCTGACCGCACATAAGTGTGAGCCAGAAAGGGAACCGGGTGAAGAGAGCGAGGGGAGAGAGAGAGTGATAGAGAAAGAGAGAGAGAGAGAGAGATAGATAGATAGATAGATACAGAGAGAGAAAGAGAAAGAGAGAGAAATGGTTAAAGCTACACAGAGAGCAGTAGAAGAGTAGCTACCATGCCGTTGCATTTTCAACGTGGACAAGGACGAACGAAAGCTAAAGTTGAGCTTGTGGTGTTTCGCATCTCGACCACGATATCCCCGAGAGTGTTCCTGGCATTTTCCTGGTTAATTTGCGCGACCTCGTCTAGCGTATCCAAGAATTTATCATCACATTCTTCCTACGACGTAAATCAATTATCGAGAGTTCAGGCTTCCTGCGTATATATATATATATATATATATATATATATATATATATATACACATACATACACGTAAGCTCTTCCCCTGCCTCCTCCGCATTATCCCTCCATCCCTTTTATTTACCTTCTCTTGATACAGCGAAAATTGTGGAAAGTTTAGAAAGGCGTACCACGAAGTTTAAGTTTATAGAGAGGGGGGAGGGGAGGAAACTGTAAATTTAAGAGGAATGAGAATATGAGCCCTCCTCCCCTCCGCTCCCAACTCGCCTCCCTCTCCTCAATCCAACCCAATGGATTCGTAATCGTGTTTATCCTTCGTATCAGAATATTTGTTACAGCTTTAACAAACGAGTTTTTATTTTCCCTATATAAATTTAACACACGCGGGAGATTAAAATTAACATTTCTAATTTTTCTTTTTTTTTTTTTTAACTTATACGAGACGCTTTTCCGTTTCACTTTTCTTTAATTTTTTTTAACTAAATTTTTTTTTTTTTTTTTGATAATTCACAAACGTTCGCATATTCGATTTACATTCCGAGCATAATATGTAACTCATTGATTTGAACATTGATTTTTTCCTTCAGTAGTTTAAATAAACGAGTCTTATTAATCGTATTAAACAATCGGCAATCTATGGCCTAATTCGTTGTCTATGTCCATTCAATTTTGAAATTATAACATAGTGTTAAAATATTAATTAATAAATATATCCACCCGTGGACATCTTATACGAATCATTTGATTGATTGAATCAATTATTCAATTTAATACGATGATCTTTCTATATAATTAATAAAGTTCATTCGCCAGGTGAAAATATGATAAATCATTGTACCAGTGTGCTTTATTACGATGACCGAAGACAAAGTTATCTTCTAAAGGGCGGGGTGAGAGGTAAGGGGAGTTCACCACTCTGCGAGACGATACAATACCGGTGTGTAACATTTGTCAAACAATTGTACGACATGCACCGTGAAAGGCATGTATTATATATTCATGTTTCTAAGTGTTTCTACGGGAAAGCAATGTCGTACGGCACATTGTGTCTATGTATATTTAGTTCATTTACGTATGCTTTAGATATACACGCGATAGACTTGGCATCTTCTCGAATAAAATTACACCGACGATAATTAATGATGTCACGTAAGAGTCGTCGATATCATTTATCTTCTACTTTTTTGTTTTTCCTTTCACTTTCTTTCCCTTTTCTCCGCCCAACTTTGCGAAGATTGCGAGCTTCGAACTTTTTGGATAATACACGTTTCTAATACGTTCGAAACACATCGATCAATTTTTAATATCATTTACATAATAAAAAAAAAAAAAAAGAAAAAAAAAACAAAAATAAATATATCGTGTCGACCAAAGGAAACAATGATTTTGATATTTCGTTAATAAATATTTTACATTGCAAATAACCCTGTGACACTATAGAAAATTCGTTACACATTATCACCGTAAATCGACATACATACATACATACATACATAAATGCATGCATGCATACATATGTTGAATTTTAATCTTATCTCACAGCGACGTTTAAAATAATCTGATTTCAACTTATCGCCGTTTCCTTCCTACCGTCGTTATCGTAAGAACGTTTTACAGAAATACGTCGATATTTGCCGTGCAAATATTTTTTTTAGGATTAAACCGCGTTGAACCGGCGAATGAATGAAATTGATCATGGTTCTTTGGGAACTAGAAAACGAAAGAATGAATGGAAGAAAGAAATAAAGAGCGAAAGAAAGGACGGAATAGTTTAACTCGGAAATTTCTTTTCTTTCTCAACTCTACGGGGAATACGGAAGTAGCGGTAAACCTACCGAGAAAATGAAAGAAGTAATGGTCGAAGGTGATTGTCCGTAAAGGAAGCGTAGCCTACGGGGTACGGCTTCACGATTCGCCAAAGCTTGAATAATAATGAAGAAAACAAAGGGAATCTCTCGAGCTTTTCGTCTATTCCATAACGATATGCGATATCGATCGATTACATCATTCATTCTTAGTCTACTTACCTTCATTTTCCTACGTTTAGCTTCCTCGTGAAAACGCTTACGTAAGCTACGCTTAGGTGAAGTCGGGTTAATAGCGTTCAAAGATGCTCCGAAACCCCCTTTCCCATCCCCCATCCTTATCGTTACGGCGTCTATACCCATCGTGTTTTGCCATTTATATCCCATTAAAATCTATGTTACTATCATCCATTTTCTATTTCTGTTTTTTCCCCGGTTATACACCGATACCACCCCTCTATAAGAAGTGAGTATTCGCAAATAATTTTCTTTCGTCGTTCTCCGGTAAGTTCTTCCATCCGAGGTATTAAAGAGTAACGGAACGTTCGAAAATTTATGGCTTGGACCGTATAATCTCAGACCGAAAGAAAAGGCACGAGAAAAAGCGTAAAAAAAGAGGAAGGAAAAAGTAAAACCGTTCACCTCGGCGGCATTGTTCCAGGGAGGCCTTTCAATCTCCGAGCCATTATTAAAGCGCTTAAAGAGAAGAATTTATCGCGTCTGTGGGCATCATCGCGCTCGATCTTGCCTATCCTCTCTCTCTCTCTTTCTCTCTCTCTCTCTCTCTCTCTCTCTCCCCCGTACCATACCTATATCCTTTTCTTTCTATTTCTCCTTGTGCCTTCGCTTATCCCTGGAATTCTGAATCCTGGCGAAAAGATATTCGGATCAATCAGAAATAAGTGAAGAATTTGGAGGATCATAGAGCGTTTAATATTACCACGAGTAGAGAACTAATCGAAGTATAATCCAGTATGTGCATGTGCGCGAGAGAGAGAGAGAGAGAGAGAGAGAAAGAGAGTGAGAGATAGAAAAGGATTTTGAGTTCTGAATTAAATGCACGCTCATCCAGAGATCTGACCTAATTACATATCTTCTCGGGAGAATATGAGCGTATATAATATACGGTAAACGTACATACATATTCTGTAATGAAGAGATCAGAGCCGGCATCTGGTATTAGGAATTCTCAGGGGGTTTTGAATTTTCGACTAAATACAGAATGGAATTTTATCCGTTATCCTTGATCCTTCCTCTTTCTATTATCACCAATTTCTACGAACATGCACGGGGTGGATTCGGTAAAGCGGTCTGTAGTTGACAGCATCAAAATGAACGGCATGTAGACGTTAAAAGAGCTCGAGGACGAGTTAAACTTCGTGTACGTTAATGACGCAAAAAAAAAAAAAAAATAAAAAAGAAATGGAATAAAGAAACAAAAAAAAAAAGGAGAAATCCTTCGGTACATGCTCTGCTGAATAAAGGAAACAAGGAAAAAGAAAAAAAAAAAAAAAGGAAAATTTTATTAACATTCGGATTTCAACGAGTCCCGTCCCCTAAAATCCCTAAACATTTACGATTCATTAGAAATAACATAAAATGTTGCTACCGTGTATGCCGACGCTTTTCAACGTGAATTTATGCACGCGGAATTAAATAGATGCACTCGGACATTTTTGCAGTTAGACGATTCCTCGGTGGAATATTATCTGCTCTCTGAAAACGTTCGTCGTTCCAGCCAGCTACGGAGAAGCGCGTAAGTTAGTCGCAAGCGCGATGACAAAGGGCGATATACGTAGCACGTTATAACATTAAGCGAGCACCACCGTGGAAGCGGCACTAATTGTAAACTAACGAACTCAAATTGGATTTAAATTACAACGGCTGGCTGCAGAGAGAACATAGCTTTCGCGAATCGACGCATTTCTGCTTCGTTTCTTTTTTTCGTAACTTTCTGCGCTTCCAGCCCCTTCCGCTTTTTCTTTTTTTGTTCTTTTTTTTTTTTTTTTTTTTTTTCTTTTAATTTTTTATTTCCTTCCCTTTCGTTCTTTTTCGTTCTCAATCTTCTTGCTTTATTCTCTCTGGGAGGAAGGAAGAGGGTGACTGGGAATAAAAATAATCTTATTTTTGTTTGATTTTTCTCAAAGACCACAAGATGAGAGAATTCGATTTCAATGGTCGTCGCCCTTTTACTCGATTTCCCGTATCTATTGGCACCTCGTTAACCATTGACGCGAACTTGAACCAATGGACTTCTAACATTATTGCGAATGAAGGAAAAGGCCAACATAGTCATCAAAGTGAACTTTTTCAAAGGAAACATTCGGAAAGTTTCAAAGGATGTTACAGCGTTCTTCCCAGGTTTTCGCTTCGAAATATTTCCGATTGCCGTTCCGATTTTCACTTAAACTCTTCCTACCGATGTTAACTCCTAGTTATATTATTTTTAACAAATTCGATGATATATATGTATGAATATATATATATATATATATATATATATATATATATATATCGGAAATGTTGAATTAAAAATAAAACGATAATAACTTGCCTTGTTTCAAATTTTGTCAATGTACTCAGTATTCATAGAATCATGAGGAGATGGAAAGAGAAAGATAAAGAGATAGATAGATAGTTAGATAGGGAGAGAGAGAAAGAGAGAGAGAGAGAGAGAAGAGACAACGTATATGCTTTCGCGTATAGGAAAAAGGAATAAGGGAAAAAGGACAAAAGTTTCCTTTTCGCGATAGTATTCTTTGTCGTCGTCGCGTCTTGCATTCGTACGTTCGTCCCTATGTCTGTGTATATTCAACGTTCGACGACACGTTCGCTCGCGTTCTAGAGAATCTAGCGGGTAAGCTACGAGTACTGTAGTTCCCTTATATCTTTCTATCTCTACTATTTTGAAAGAGTATTCGCTCATACGACGAAACCATGGACAAAAGCTACTCGAGAATACGCAACGAAGGATGTGCTTCGTATTCGCCACGCGAGTTTCACAGCAGACGAAAGAAGAAGTAAAAAGGGTAAAGGAAAAAAAGAAGGAGAAGAGAAAGAGAGAGAGAGAGAGAGAGAGAGAGAGAGAGAGAGAGAAATGGGGGAGGAGTAAAGCGTGAATCGCACGTCAAAAAATTCCACCGACTTTTCCAAAGCCCATAGTCGAATAGTACTCTTCGTGTTTCCCAACGACGACGGAAAATTGTCTTCCTTTGGATAAAGCTAACAGTACGATGAACACTTTCGGAGGCAGTTAGCCCTTTTTCTTTTCTTTTAACTCTCTCGAACTATTTCTCTATCTCTTTTTCTCTCGAATGTAACTCAAGAACAATGATGATCGGTCGATAAGAAGAGAAGTATGATAAATTGAAACGGCTATACCGAGCGGCCAACGACAATCATATTTGACCAAACGAGCAGCCAGCTAAGTGCTAAGCTCTTAAAACTCTCTCTCTCTCTCTCTCTCTCTCTCTCTGTCTAAGTGCGAAATGGTTTTTCCCGTAATTAGTTTCAAGAGATTTTCGTACCATCAAATGAAACCACTTTTCGAGCAAAAAGATTTTCTTTGATTTTCACCTTTTACGTACGCGCATTGATTCGTTTTTATATCGCGCTTTTTTGCCTTCAATATTCCTTCCTTAAAATCTACCGTGCGTACTCGAACATTCGTTGATACGAATTCGATTCGAATACGATTTCGTGTATTCGTCGGCGTTAATTACATACACGTTAGCCTTAAGACACGCTCACGAAAATTAGTCGTATTATGCCGAATAAAATTCGTAACGATCGCGATCGATATCGTTTGATTTACTTCGATCAAACGAATCTCACACCCAACGATTACGTATTTCTCCTACGATAGACAAACTTGTTAACATCTTTTTTCTTCTTATATATATAAATTTGTTAAATCAAAAGAAAAGAGAAGAAAGAAAGAAAGAATCCTTTGCGGTCGATCGTCCTTTTTCTTTCATTCGGAAACGTAGTAGCAATGCGAAGAACGAAAATGGACAAAGGGCACAGGATCGATCCTTACCTTGGAATGACGACGAATCGTCGGGATCGAGGAAAGTATACGGTGACATAGAAAGCTACTTACGCGGAGCCGTTGTGACGTCCGATGGAAACTAGACGATAGATCTGTAATTCGACTCTCTGTCCGGTATCCGGGACGAATCTGTACGTACACCTTGAAGGACCTTCGAGATACGGCGATTTTATTTGTCCAAAACCACGATCCGATTTACTGAATAACAACCTGCTATCCAGCGTTATATTGCACACTGCAAAAAGAAATGCATAGAGTTTTATATCGTAATATTTTTAAGAACAAAATAGTAAAAAAAAAATATTGAAAGTATGTATGTGTGTGTGTGAGAGGGAGAGAGAGAGAGAGAGAGAGGGAGAAAGTAATTTAGTAGTTGTGGAATTGATCGAGCTTATTGCTATTTACTATATTCTTTAAGGTATAAAGTATAAGTAAAAAGAATGTATGATTCCTTCAAAGAAGGATAAAATTTCAAATGGATGAAAGAGCTTTTTTTCTTTATCCTCGATCGACCGGGTCAAGACTTATCCTCTGTAAGAATGAAACTTCCGAAATGTTTCGAAGACTCTTACAGAAAGGTTTTATTCTCGGCGAAATAAAGAAAGAAGCTTCCTTAATTTTACTAGTTCCTGAAAGAATTTACTTTGGGTAAAGAAAGAAAGAGAGAGATACAGATAGATAGATAGAGAAAGAGAAAGGAGAAGAATAGAGAGAGAGAGAGAGAGAGAGAGAGAGAGAGAGAGAGAGAGAGAAGAAACGGAAGGCAAAGAATTCGTGCACGGTACAAAGTAATTGTGTGCAGGTAAAAAAACAAAAAAAAAAAAATAAAAGAAAAAGAATGGAAAGAAAAGTAGAAAAAAAAGTTTTTCGCCAACATAAGAAACGTCTTCTTTCCTTGCATTGCTTTGCGTCGATAACCGGATAATAAATTCAACCACTTCTAATAGTTCTTCTTTACGTTGCTCTCTTTGAAATTATTTTTAATTATACCTTCTTTGTGTAATACGGAATATTCTCATGGAATAACTACTATCTCCTTTACTCAACAATATAAAAAAATATGTTAGCTTGCATAATGGTATCATGTTTGTTTTATATGTTTCAAAGTATAACGATATAAATTATAAAATTCTTCAAAATTTCAATGAATTTTTTCGAATCAATCGAATCGAACAACTAAAAAAAAATATTCACCCTCGATTTTGTTTTTCTTTTTGTCCTTTTTTTATCTACCATATAGATAGACAGAGATAACGTCGAGTCTACTTAATCTTTCCATTTGACGTTTCAACGACGATATTACGGGGCAATTTGAATCTTAATTGATTTCTCTTGCTTTTATATTAGTACCATCATCTTTCTTGTCGTATTAGATATGCATAATTATATTCTTTATTACCGTTCGATAATACGTTTTTCTAATGAATTTATATTACCCGTTGTTACGACATCATACGGATCATCATATTACGATCAATCTAACCATGCGAATTTTCTTCGGAACTTTAAAGATTTCTTGGAAAAAGTAACCGAGAGATCGTGAGAGAAGCTTCAGAACGGCTATCTAATGATTTAAAAAT
The DNA here is from genome assembly GCA_911387935.1 of Dolichovespula saxonica. Classification (NCBI taxonomy): domain Eukaryota; kingdom Metazoa; phylum Arthropoda; class Insecta; order Hymenoptera; family Vespidae; genus Dolichovespula; species Dolichovespula saxonica. Next base: position 5,327,822 of record OU427002.1, on the reverse strand, counting down.
CTCCGAGAGCAGAATTGTGTATCCGCCATTATGTGCACGTTGTAGTTCATGGAAAGAATGTCTGAACAGGAACGTTAGGATTTTGAGAAAGGATCGTTAATGTGTTCGTCGACAAAGAAATTCCTTTCTTCGTTTCGGTTCGTCGAAATTTGAAAGATTAATCGAACGAGGAGAAGCTTCCCGATGGGATGCACAAGAGAGACTTTGACGTGACTCTTTATTCGGTATAACGATGACGATACTTTGTGAAAACTCAACATTATATCCTATTAACGTCCCTGTCATTGTCGAACGTATCTGGGAAATCATTAAGAGATAGTAAAGATAAAGAAAGAGAAGGAGGGGGAAAAGATGGAGAAAGAGGGAGATAGAAACTATTCTCCATCGTGGTAAGCGTCGTTATCGTGGTGAGGAGCTTTGAGACGAACAGACTTTAACTTACTGTTGGCGCAGTGTTGCTCGAGGCCACATTGAGCGCACCTGTTGGGCGAAGCTGTGCCGCAGCTGCAACCACCGGAGGGTACGCAACAAGCGCACTCGTTGCTAGACGAATTGAAGCTGCAAGCACAGCCCGTTGTGCTCTGCGTCCAAAGGTCCACCTTCCTTTCGGATCCGCCTAAAAAGAAATCAAATTTTTTGCTTCAAAAAGGTTTACCGATGTTAATCTACGAATATACGTACGTACATAGTAATATTCGGGTAGAGGTTAATAGAATGGATAAATATTGTTGACCTTGAGACGATTAAAAACGATTAGATAATGATAATAGTAATAATAATAATAATCGTAATATCCATTATATTCTTTTAACTCATCGAAATCTATTAACGTCGTTTAGAATCATATAGATAGATCGAAGACGATTGATAAATAAGCTCGAACGATTACGACAAATTTACGCGACTTTTACTTTGGCTCGGTCCAATCGGACGATTGATTTTTACGTCGATAAAAAAAAAAAAAAAAGAGAAATTCAATTTTACGGTATACATAGAGCGATCTCTATTGGGTAGGAAACATTCGTCGGTCCGGAAACGCCGACGCACTTTTGCAAACAAACAAAGTTGCGATTCAAAAGGATTTTTACGTGGAACCAATTCAGGAACCTTTTGTCGGTTGGTTTTGCTGGTACATTCGATTCGTTTTCGGACCGATATTCACGTCACGATATAACGTTTTACGCTTTTCACTGTTGAGTTTGGTTTCTCTGTAGTCTTCTAACTATGTCTCTTTCTCTCTCTCTCTCTCTCTCTCTCTCTCTCTTCGTCTCTGTCCTTCGGTTCTGTCTTCCTTGTTCACGTCGTACTTTTTATCTCTCTCTCTCTCTCTCTCTCGTATTTTGGCATCCCAAGGTAATTGCAAATAGAAACGTGTTGGAAAACAACGTTGCTAGCAAGAAATACGTCTCTCTGACGAGCGATTGTTCATTGTTTTTGCCACCTTTTAAGGGAAAACAATCATCCCTTTTTCGAATGCGCTCGTTCACGTTCAATTCCTACGAATTTCTTCTCGTGGAGATAAAGAAGAAGAAGAAAAAATGAAGAATAAAAGGGGTCAAAGTTCGGCAGGGAAAAAAAAAAAAGAGCCAACGTATCTTAACGTTGGAGATCAATTTAAAAAGATATACACCGAGAGGTATACCTAATGGAGTCCCTGTTAAACATTTTCGTACCAACGATAGATATGTGCGTATACAGAGTAGTACGAAACGATGTGTCTACGTGCCAATGGGAAAAGAGTTCGACATTTAATAGAGATTTCTCCTTGATTCCGCATAAGACGTAAGAGATACGTAAGCGTGATTGATCGTTTGCCTTGAACGAAGGAAATGTGGTTGAGGGTAGGCCAGGTGGTCGGAATACGATGTGCCGGAGTACGGAAAAGAATAAAAAGGAAAGGAGAAGAGGAGTAAGAGAGATAGAGAGAGAGAAAGATAGATAGAGAGAGAGAGAGAGAGAGAGAGGGAGGTAGGGAGGTAGGGAGGAAAGAAAAGAAAAGTAAAAGAAAAGAAAAGAAAAGGGACGAGGAGTAAGGTAAAGGTTCTTTTCTAGAAAAGAAAAAGGGGGAGTGTGAGTTAGATGGGCGGGGAAGGGTGGGAGAAGACATAAATTCCAGAGCAGTGTAAAAAGGGCGTTAAGAGGAGAAGCTCCGGCACCCCCGATATGTCAATATCCCAAGGAAATACGGGAGCGGTACTTGGCCAAAGGGGTAGTAAAAATAAAGAAAACTTTATTGCCAACTTTGCCGCCTTTAGCGTCGCCCAGTCGAGGACGGTGGGTGTGCTTTTCTCTCGACGAAACGAATTTCGGAAAAAACTTTTCCAGTTCCGGATGCTTTTCCTGACCGTGAATGTGCCGGGAGGATATTCGAGAGAGGATTAGATTTCAGGGGATTTTGTGGTGCGAAGGTATTCGGGACAGTGAACGCCTAGTAGGGATGAGAGGGTGGGAGGGAGGGAGGGAGGTGAAGAGAGAGAGAGAGAGAGTGAGAGGAAAAGAGAGAAATAGATAAATAGAAAGATCGAGTATGTCTCTATTTCTTTTCTATGACGAAAAGCCGGACAGTATTCCAAATTGGATTTTTAATCCATCGATCCATGCTCGATTACAGGAGTTTGTTTAAGGAGCTAAAGATAGATAAATAGAAAGAGAGAGAGAGAGAGAAAGAAAGAGAGAAAGAGAAAGACAAAGAAAATAAATGAGAAGAACATCGATATAGGGAAAATAAAAAAAGAAATCTTGGCTGGAAGATCGTGAATGGTACGGTGGATGGAGAGAATAAAATGCGGGAGGATAGTGTGTGCTTTGGAGAAGAAGCGTGCTGGCGCTGCGTCGAAGAAAGCTATTTGTAGAAAGAAACGAAAAAGTGAACGAGAAGAGGATAGTCAGAGACAGAAAGAAAGTGAGAAAGAAAGAGATAGATAGAGAGAGAGAGAGAGAGAGAGAGAGAGAGAGAAGAGATGAGGACGTCTATATAGAGGCGTCGATAAAGGAAATCCAAAGCGAACAAATACACAAGATCTATCTGCCCTTTCTTCTCTCTCTCTCTCTCTTTCTCTCTCTTTCTCTCTCTTTCTCTTCCTTTCTCGTGTACTCTCTGATTCTTAAATCGGACTCTTACGTTTTGTCGTTACATCCTTGTCTCGTGACTTTTACGTTGTCCACTTTGTACGGAAGTATTAGAAAGTACTGCATTCCTACTCTGTAGATACACGAATTTATGGTTTACCGCAACGGTTAGGCACACAAATCACAGATTGGACTAAGTCGCTAACGTGCGCGCGCGCGCCGTCCCTCGTACGCACGCGACTATGAGACCGTCACGTAATAGATGTCACGCTGATTAGCATCGGGTACGCTGTTCCACCCGTACTATTACTGGCTATTCGTGTTACGTATATATCCTCATCGTTGTCCTTGAATATGGATGAGAAATTCATTCACGTATATACAGGAACGAATTTGTAAAATCGTTCAATTTGAAGATAAACGTAAACAATGCCTAATCTCCTTATCGTAATTTTTTTCTTCGTCACTCACGTAAATTCATCTTTCAATAAAGTCCTATGAAACTTTTTGTTCTTCTTTTTTCTCTTCTTCCCTTTTTTCCATCTTCTCTCTCTCTCTCTCTCTCTCTCTCTCTCTTTCTCGTTCTTTTCATCTTTTTTGTCGTTCGCACGAGTGCAGAGAAATCGATTTTTCCGAATTTCCCGTTTTATCGTCTTGGACCGCCTTACCCGGCATTTCATGAAAATATGTTCCCTATCTTTCTTCCTTTTCTCTTTTTGTATCAATTGGACTTATCTCTCATTCGACCACGAAACTCGATTTCAGCTGAGAATTCGAAAGGAAAAAGGAAGGAGAAAGAAGGGGGAGAAAGAAGGAGGGTAGAGGAAAGGAAAATAAAAATGAAAGAAAAAAAATAAATAAATATAAAAAGAAAAATAAAAATAAAAAGAAATAAAAACGAGAAGGAAGTAAAATCCTGAGAGATGGAACGTGGTTCCAGGTGGCATCGAATTCCGATAGGTACTACGAAGAGATCCACTTAGTGCTCACTTTGCGTCGACGTTAAATTCTAATGAAGCCGATATACTCTTGCCGAATTTGGAGAGACCCCAAAAGCTGGCTAGAGATGTTTCGAGTGTGTTTAGGAGTTGAGAGAGCGAGAGAGCGAGCGAACGAGCGAGAGAGAGAGAGAGAGAGAGAGAGAGAGAGAGAGAGAGACGGCTTGAATACTGTGCTGTAAGTTCTTTAGCACGATGTGTACGTGACTATAATAATTTTCGTTCGAACAAGAATGGTAGTATCGAGTTCTCTCTTCTCTCTCTCCCTCTCTCTCTCTTTCTCTCTTAATCTCACAAATTATCTCTCCGTATCACCTAGGCAGCTTGTTCCGCACATTACCATGGTAATAGACAAAACGGTGATCGGCGGACATGTAGGATGGCTTTTCCAAGGCCGTTCATTAGCTTCGATATTGGCACGAAACAAGCATGTAGGAAGTAATGTACAATGTAATTTAGGAAACCCTCCTATTCTCTGTATTCTCATCGTAACAAGTACCAACTCGATTCGTTTCCGCACTGGTTAATCCTTTTGAAGAGTATAATAATTTTCTAACTATTCGGGTAAATATTTAGTTGCTAATTCATCTTTCTCTTTCTCTCTCCTTTATCTCATCAAATGGCCGTTTTAATGATCATATTTATATCTTTCTCCGTTACAAACAACGTCACAATACATTACTATTTTATAACAGGGAATTCAGACATACGTAAAAACATTTACCCCGCGATAGATTAATGGACGTGTTTCTGTTTGTTGTCGTTAGTATAAATTGATTTGAAAGTGCGTGAAATAACACCCTACACCTATCGAACGTTTAACCGATAATTAGTATTAACAATACACTCGGAGTTTAGCAATTAAATGATATGTAAGCGTATTGCGGTGTTCGATTTCGAAATTTGCATTGTGGCTTTCGAGAGTCGGCGTATCGATTATCATGGCTTTGTTGGACACTGGACACAACGTATCTGCATACGTATGTTTCCCGACACAGAAAGTCGACGTGTCCTTCGTGAAACAATGTCGGCGGATAATTAGATCATTGCTCTTACGATTTCCAACGAAAATCATCGCATTTTTTTTTTTTCTATCCGTTCCGTTGCCTCTCTGCCTCTTCACTCGTTCTGTCGCTTGTCCGCCTCTTCGCGCTCGTTTTTCCGTCTTCCTCTATCTTCCTTTAATTTTGTTTTCTCTTTTTTCTTTTCTTTTCTCTTTCTTTCTTTTTTTTTTTTTTTACGTTTCACCCTTTTCCCTCCTTTGAATATTCTTCATTCTTTCGCCGTGGTAGGAGATCGATGGCTGTCGATTAGGTGAATTAAGTTTTGCTTTTATGACCGGTCACTGGTCACTATGCTACTTGGCATTCTATCCGCATCTCCATGCATTTGCACTTTAATTGGCTTCACACCTAACTCATTCCTTCCTCGCTGACTCTGTCGAACCGTCACATCTCTCTATCCTTCTCTTATCTTTCCCTTTTTCTCTATGTCCCCGTTTTATGTGTGTGTGTCTGTGTGTGTATATTCTCTTTCCATTTCCCTTTTGCTCTATAAATATGTATAATGCTCACGCGAGCATGTACAGATCGTCGTAAGATCGTGCACACGATCGCTTCGGAACAGTTATTTCCCTACAAGAGTTAGATAGTCACGAAACGAACAACGTTTTCAAACTCGAAGACACTTTTGGTGACATTGAGTGATAAATGCGATACTAAACGAACTGGAAGAGTACATTCCCTTATTCACATTGCCTCGCGTAATAAATGGTACAATACGAATCAAATTTGTTGAAAGTTCAAAGAGAAATTTGTAGTTATCGTATGGAGCTATTTGTTACAGTCCCCCATTTTTTACTTTTTCTTTTAATTATTATTATTATTAAACGGATTCTATTGTTTTCTCTCCTTTTTATCCTTCTCATAGTGTAACAAATACAATCCTATGGTATTCGTTAACGTTATTATTTATGTACACTTTCTACAGTATAGGTATTATCGCTTTAATGAGTTCTCGATATCGGCGTCCCATGAAGTTTGACTAATCGTTCTCGTCGTACAAGGGAAACCAAGCGAGGCCAATTACCTTTATCGGTATAGGTTAGGAGAAACAACGGTTTTCGTGTTACATGCAACCAACCCCTTACAAGCCCCAACGGTTGACGTCGACGAGTTATCATAATCGGCTTTGGCTTAATGCCGAACATCCGTGGAAATATAAAGCTGATTTCCATTCGGATGGACAAATCGTAT
>OU427002.1:5306500-5319000 GCA_911387935.1 Dolichovespula saxonica | reverse complement strand
CGGCTTTGATCGTTCGATTTTTATTTTACAAGAATCGCACGGGCGATATTGGCTTTTGAAGACCGAGTCTGATTGTTTTTTTTAGATGTTAAAAAATAAAACTAAATCCTTGCGAGAAAGTAAGTATAAACGTATGCGTGAACTAGCTCGAAGAGAGATAGAGGAAAAGGAGAGAGGGAGAGAGGGAGAGTGGGAGAGTGGGAGGGAGGAAGGAAGGAAGAGACGTTGGGCCGATGTTACGGAGGTTCTCGGCTTGAAATATCACGTTCCTAATGCACTGAGGCAAAAAATACCCCCTTGCCCTCTCTCAGCTGTACACTGCCACCCATTTACAAGTGGAGTGATGAGGGCAGGGGTTAGAAAGTGGTAGTCGTCCGTGCAACAATGCTAACCGTATATCAGCCGTCCGAGTTTACTCTCTCTCTCTCTCGTTCTCTCTCTCTCTCTCTCTCTCTCTCTCGCTCGCTCTTTCTGTTCTTCCTTTATCTATTTGCGTATGCCTTTCTCATTCACCTTATGTTACAAAGCTACAACACGGCGGCTAACTAAACCAAATGAACGCGGTTGAGACAAAGGAGCAACTATGACGTGTCCTGCGTAAAATGAACAATCTGCCGTAGAGCCGTCGAGAGAAAAGAGAATTCTCACTAACGACGTTTCACGAACCGTAAAAACCATTATACATATTTCCATCGATCTCTCTTCGTTAGCTTCGCTTACAATCTCCAACCTTAACTTCGAACTAAATCATACAATTTAGTTTCGTTTATTATACCAGACTCCCGTAAAATATTTCCGTTTCGACGTACATACATGCGCGCGTTCTGAAAATACGATATTTTAAAAAAAAAAAAAAAAAGTTTTGTTTCATCGATGTACGCAGCTAACTATATTAACCCGCCTATTACAAACCGCGAATATCTATCCAATGGAAACGAGTACGTTCCTACGGTAACAATAGTTCCACGCGTGATCTTCATGAAATAAGATAAAAATAACAGTATGGAGAATTAAAATTAATTAAAAAAAAAAAAAAAAAAAAAAAAAGAAAATATCTTTGACGAGGTAATACGAAAGATTTGAATAGATTTAATAAAATCTGTTGGAATTAAATTTTGAAGGGTAACGAATGTATGAGGCTGAAAATGATATTTCTCTATTTAGAAAATTTTAAACGTTTGATTGCTTGACGAAATTTTTATTATAGAATTATGAGTTCGTTGTCGATAATAAAATGATTAAAGTGAAGAAACAGAAAGAGAACGAGAGGAGGAGGAGGAGAGAGAGAGAGAGAGAGAGAGAGAGAGAGAGAGAGAGAGAGGTTTAGAACTTTACAAAAGTTCGGTTAGATCAATAGTGTCGGATTCCGCTCGTTAGAGGGTCGGCTGTAAGGCCACACGTCGTCGTGTTACTTTGGGACGCACATGCTAGCCTAACCTACGAGAAGGTAACACGCTTGACAGGATGGTAGTTCGTCCGAGTTAGTCCTTTCCTTCTTCCCTGCAGAGGATGTTAGTAGTAGTGGTCCTTAATGTTAGTGTGAGGCAGGTCTTTGGGATCGGAGCCAACTATCAGCATTATGTCCGGACCGAAGCCGCATTATGTCTAGCTGACTATGGCGCATACCAGATATCCTTGAAAACGAACTTCGGATGCGACGTTTCTTGACACTTCCTTGAACTTCTTTCTTTGGTGAACGTATTTATTCGCGCGTGCCTCTTCCCTATCGAGAAATTCTACGATCGACGTGAACTGAATTTGAAGTGAACGAAATTCGTGCTTGCTTTCTTTGATCAGTATTACGGTTATTACGTCGGTACACTGGAAACTTTATTAAAAAGAGAGAGAGAGAGAGAGAGACGAAAGAAGCGGTAAGGGAAAAAATTTTTTTGTTTTTTTTTTTTCTTTAAATCCTTCGACCTCGTTGATACCCTACCATTTGTCGGGAATCGAGGAAAACTAGATCGATTGTTTTATGGTTAATTTATCGAATAAAGTCGGAAGAAAGAAAGGTTACGTTCTCCAAGGATAGATAGACCGACCGATGGTTTAGCTAGCTCCGTTAGCTCTGGTAACAATGATTAGTCTTCGTTAATGTAGAACGGAATTCTCTGGGGAAAGCAAACGTATGTACGAGACCGGGGAAAAAGAGCGGTGAATCTAAACATTTGTGACTTTGATCGATGTTCTAGGAAAAAGGGTCAGTGTTGCCGCTCGCCAACGAATACCTATGTTCCCTCTGTGTTCAAGGAAATAGATAAATAAAGGATAACCCAACTACGAATTTTACGATTATCTTTCTTAGACGATTCGTTTATCGAATCATGCTTTGAAATAAGCTACGGCCCTATCTTATCTGATAAAACGATTAACACGCATTATCGTGCCAGGACGATCGGTGATAACGAAAGATAAAACATTGAATTATCTTATTCTCACTTCTCACGTTGAAGAAGATCGAAGAGTTTTACCGGAGAGTAGTAATAAATCGAACGGAGCTCGACATTCGATTTAAAGGCGTTGTACGGGATTTCGCCAGAGATTTTTTTTTTCTTCTCACCTTTGCTCTCGAAACCTTTTTTCTTTTATATGCCATACAATTTAATCTCGCTAATGCTATCCCGAGCACCCATCCCCCCCCCCTCTCTCTCTCTCTCTCTCTCTCTTTTTTTTATCAGGAAAAAACGAAGAAAAATTCGACTGTAATAATTCACCAATTTTGGTTTGGTCGACCTTGCACGAGCTTTGTGATTTGATTTAATCGATAAAACGATTTGCCAATCCGACGAGTTAACTTGATTTACTTATCTCCTTCGGTGTATATCGAATAAACAAATATTTGCTTAATTTAGTTACGAATTTCTACTACTATTCCTGTAGTGAGTTTACGTTAATCATTCACTAACTTTCTCTCTCTTTCTCTTTCTTTCTCTCTCTCTCTCTCTCTCTCTCTCTCTCTCTCTCTCTCTTTTATAATTCGATCGGAATACACTTCATTACTCTCGACGAGTCGTATAATCTAGGATATAATTTTTACTTTCTCTCTCTCTCTCTCTCTCTCTCTTTCTCTCTCTTTTTAAATTTCTATTCTTTTTTGTTTACTTTTTGCTATTCATCGAACCGTGAACACGAGAGAAATACGACGTATCGTTTGAGAATCGATCACAAAACTCCATATAAATCCAAGAGTAAAGTATTTCGCGTGGCTTTTCGTTCGTTCGTTCGCTTTCGTCCGTTCGAGTCGCTTTACTGTTAGTTCGCTTTCCCGTGCGTTCGTTCAACGTTTATGAGAAATATCGGTAATTTACTGAGAGATCAGAGAGCACGGCGGCGGGCGTTGGAGGGTGGACGAGGTAGGTTGAGAGAGACTCTAAGCGAGCGAGCGGTACATTGCCGATCATTATTTGCAGATGTTCGCTACGAGACCAATAGCGAAACGTTTGCGACTGTTGACTATATATGTATACATGAAAGCTGAGAACGACACGTCGCCAGCTGAGAATTGTACGCGTTTAGTCGTTCCATCTGCGTGTCATCGCTTTGCGATATATTGAGTACTAATGAGCTCCTGCAGCCGTTGTTTCTACCTTCGTTACATGGCATCTATTTTCAGAGAGGCAGAGAGAGAGAGAGAGAGAGAGACAGAGACAGAGACAGAGAGAAAGAAGAACGGTATATAAAATATCGTTGGTTCGAAATATTCGCAGAGAAATAAAGGAAAAAATAACTATAACAAAAAAAGAAACACTCATCGACAGTATATATATATATATATATATATATATATATATATATATATATATATATTTTTATTAATTCATTTCCCTTTGAAAAAAAATGTTATCCTCCTCGCCTTTGGGGAGTACGAATTCTTTGAGTATTTAATAAAGAAAATTTATGAGAAAAACTTTTCTATCTCTCTCTCTCTCTCTCTCTCTATCTCTCTCTCTCTCTCTCTCTCTCTCTCTCTCTCTCTCTTTCCGTCTTATTTTCTTCATACTTCATTCTACCTTTCTCTCTACTTTCTTCCCCACGTTCCCCTATCACCGGTACATGCTCACCAAGTAAATCAAAATAATCTAACAGCATTTTTCTTATCCCTTGGTCGAGTTATGAGTAACATAAGATGGTATCCAACAGGAGGGTACATCTCTCCCGTTTCAGTACCATACACTCCGCGACGCCGTTAGTCAATTCGATGGCTCGTAAAGCCGACAAATCGTTCCTACTTAGGGTTACTTAACCTACACAGTAAGCGTGCGAGTCGGCCCCGACCAAAAAAGATAGCGCCCGCTGTAACAGGTTATTTCCCTTAAAAATACTATCGAATTGTCTCCACAAGTGAAAATACGTACTTACTTAAGTAAATACATCTCCCACACACGTTAAGCAGTTGTTCTCTAAGGTGGTCGGAGATATTGGCGCACTTAACGCACGGTATAAAATGTGCTAACGTTTCATGTGCTATGGTAATAAACATAAAAAAAAAAAAATAATAAAAAATGAAAGAGAATAAGATAAGAAAAACGTGAACAATGCGAACAGTATGACCTCTTTTTTTCTTTTGTTTTACGATTATATTACTTTTTTCCTTTTTGTTTTTTAGGTTTTCCTTTTCCCGTTCCCCTTCGTGCTCGTTATTATTTTCAAGTCGTACGAACTCTAACAACGTGCGTATGGACGGCGTCGAGGAAAATGTTATTAAACGCGCAAATATTATACGAACATATTTTTTTATCAGGATACAATAAATATTTTAACCCAGTTCAATGCGGTTTAAATCTACGCTTTTTCGTCGTGGTTTCTTTTTTTTTCGTCCGTTTAATATTTTTCTCCCTTCTTCATCTATCCGACAGTTTTTCCAACATTTTTTATAGTTGCGCATATTTCTTTATCCTTTTTCCCATTAAAAATGAAATAAACTCATGAATCCGGTAGTTGCATTATTAGATCGAGCTCACTTCCATTTAAAAGCATCGTATTTATTCTTCTTTCAGGTGGGATTATTATTTATATCAAAAGTTGTCAAAAAAAGAAAAAGAAAAAAAGAAAAGCAAGGAAATGGAAAAATAAAAGTATCGTTTTGACGATGGGGAACATACGAAAAATATAAAACGATTGACATAAAAGGAACAAAAGTATTGCGATATGATCGCTTAATATTAAATAGGATTAAAATTCTGTGAACTTTCAACAAAATTAAATCGTTCGATTTTAGGAACGTCTAATTAATAAATATTCGATGTCCTCTTGAGTTTTTTCAGGTCAAGCTTTTGCTAATGGTATCACTTATGGTTAAAATAAAACGCTCGAAATCTTTAGCGAGGATCTTTACCTCCGAAATGGTAAATGGCAAGAGGCGCGTGCTGATAGGCTCTTTAATAATCCTAATATCATTTCTTATTATCTCAGGCAAGAAGCAGAAACAGGACCCATTAGGTTTCTGCAAGCCGGCGAACAAGCTTATATACTTCTATCCTCTTCTTATCTCTCTCTCTCTCTCTCTCTCTCTCTCTCTATATATATATATATATATATATATGTATGTATGTATGTATGTATGTATGTATGTATGTATGTATGTATGTATACACATATATATCTTTCTTTTTCTTCTACTAGCAACAGAGTATCACATTTATGCAGCGAACCGCTTATGTATAAACGATGCAAAGGCATTACCTACTTTCCAAATGGCATCCCTTAACAGTTGAGATCATCTTGATTATTACAATAAAAATTTTCTTCCTGTTATTCCTTGCCCATCTTCTCTCTTACAATTTTCTCACTACGATACGAATAGACACCGAGTGTGTTAAGTGAATAAGTTTCTATCTATGAGCTGACTTAATGATAATGATAATAATAATAATGATAATCATAATAATCCACGAATATAATACATTACATCGACTTATCAATCTTTAAGCAGTCTGGTACAGAAAATAAATATTAATTAAAACCTACTTCGATTAGAAATTAACGAATTTAATGATGTAAGAACTTATGAGAAAAATGAAAGTTACTGGATCGATGGACTTGATCGTGATTAAATATGAACGTTTTACGTTTAGATCAGGTACGAATGATGCCATTCATATGCGTGAGGATGCATCCATTTCACGAATGTTCTATGCCAAAGGTCCAATTTGAAATTTACATACGTAAATACCTACATGGATAAATTCGTGCTCGCACCAATGAAATTACAGTTTATCTCTCGTCGAAAGTTATAGCAGTATTAATTTTCTACTAATTCTAAAATCTATAAATATTGAAGAAAGAAAAAGATAAAGAAGGAGAGAAAGGAGATAGAGAAATTATTATTGTAATTGCGAGGGAATAAATCAGTAACGTGCTGTTATCTTCATCGGGTAATATTTATCCAAACTATTCGAAAGAAAACAAGGACTAAATCGTTATACTTGGTACGAATCGAGTACATTGTTAAATGGTCTCATTGCAATTAATCGAGTTTTTTTTTTCTCGAGCGAGTAAAAATATTTGATACGAGGCGTTCCCAAGAGAGACTCCATCTATTGCATTTTTCGTCTTATTGTTAGTCAAGACTCCTGCAAAGACTATTAACATTGTCTTGCCCTGTTATGTCCCATTCATTTTCCTCTTCAACTCTTTATTTTCAATGGGTATTTACAACTGCTATATGTTTATCTGTCGCTGTAAAGTAGAGTTCACATCGCAGCGAAATTTTTATAGGACTGTTTTAACAAATTGAAACTTTTTGGGCTTTGTTTTATTACAATGAAGATTGTCTTTCTTTCTTTCTTTTTATTATTTTTTTATTTTTTAATTTTTTATTTCCTTCTTTTTATTTGCTCCTGCAAAGAGAGTAAGTAGGACGAAGAAAAGACGTAGCAGCTATGTAGATAGTAGCAAAAAAGGCTAATGTAAAGTTCACTAGAGCGGAAGTTTTAATCTTCCTCAGAGATGATCGTCGAACCTATCCAGACTCCTTGCAGTATTAACTTCGGTGTGTATATATATATATATATATATATATATATATATATATATATATTTCTCTCTCTCTCTCTCTCTCTCTCTCTCTCTCTCTCTATCTCTCTGTCTGTGTGTCTGTCTGTCTGCTCCTTTTGCCTTTATCTTTTTAGATTTCTTCAGAATATCAAGTCGAGTTTAGTCATTTTATCTTATCTCTTCTTTATTTTCTTCCGATCAAACTCTTTCCTTAATCCGTATTTTATCCCTTGAACTTCCTCGACATTAAAACCTTTAATAGGGGTCTAACGTTCTGTCGGTCGTTTCGGAAATGAGGTTAATCGATGCGCAATGCAACTGCCTGTACATCCGCCTTTATACCGAAATGGAATCATCTTATCCCTTTCTCCATTGCAGAACTGGACCTGAAGTTATATCATTGTACGGACAGCTCTGGCATGGATTGCGTACTAATTATATTATAGCGTATCAAGACAAAGGGAGATAACGCTATCGTGAAATGTCAGATATGTAAATTCATCGCAATATCATTTCATATTCTTAATGCGTCTTTTATATACTTATATATATACAAATGCTAATATAATACTATTACATAACAATAACATAACTTTCGTGTTAGTGGAATTGAGAACTAAAAAAGAAAAAAGGGAAAAATCGCTATAACATTTATTCATAGTAAATTTTCCAACGGGAAAGTTACTAAATAATGTTGAGTAGTAGTGACTAAAGATTTTAAAAAGCACTCTCTCATTCCTCCCACCCCGTTTCACTAACTTTTGCCTTCGTAATAAGTGTTTGAGTTTAACGCGTAATCGTTCGAGCGTATTTCTTTGAAATTAATCATACTCCATTTCTTAGAGGATTATTTCATTCATCTCGAGATAAGAATATCAAGAAACTGTTGAGCTCGCCGAAGGAGAAGGGAAAGTGTGATGCGAGAGAAAACGTGGCAAGACGGATGGAACTCGAATTTACACTGAGAGTAATTTAACCGAATTCCGGTAAAGTTACCACCTTAGTTTTCTGGGGCAAAAGTTCATCCTTCTGGAAATAGACGTTTATAAAATATTCAATGTGCCAAGATAAAATTAACATCGCCATGCTTTACTACTTTTCTCTAAACATAAAGAATTCTGTATGACATTAAAACGATTAATTATCGATATCTTTTTCCATTATTCTTTTTCGTTTCTTCGATATGCGATATGAGGAATTCGATATATCTATTCGTAAATATCGAAACGTAGTTTATTGTAGGGGTCTGGCGAATTTCTTATCCAACCATCCGTGGATCGAAAAAGCACCGATAGAGGTGGTATCGTTCGAGGATTTGCAGAGGCCCTAACTTAAGCATAGCTATATTCGCGAAGCCAATCGAATAGACAGAAGTAGAGAGAGAACGAGAGAGAGAGAGAGAGAGAGAGAGAGAGAGAGATGGGATCACTTGAAACGATTGTCGTCGGCTTTCCTGGAAACTCGAGGTATGGTAATCAGGAAACATTTCCGATCTCAGGGCGGAATCACACACAAGGAAGCCGGCATAAATTAGTCTTCGCCGAAGCTCCGTATTTCCGCTGGCCCGATAATTGGCTTAGCCGTCAGAGAGAGAGAGAGAGGGGGGGGGAGAAAGTGAGAGAGAGAGAGAGAGAGGGAGATAAAGAGGGGAGTAGGAGGCAAAGGTAGAGAAGTCCCTGCAGGTTAGACAATAGAGAAATTCTCTCCTTTTGCGAAAGTCCTTACGTTCGTACTTGCAAACCTCATTCGCCAGTCATTGCTTTCTAATCAATTTCTACAAAGAGACCAAGTTATTAAGCCGCTAATTGCGAACTCTTTGTTTAAAGGGAATCCCGTTTATAATTATTACCGTGGGTAGCGATATCTATCCTCGAAAAACTAATAATCATTGATTTTGTAATTTTCCTATTTCCCTTTTAACCGACAACCTCGTCTATTCTCCAAGCTCGTTGTATTACTCGCTTTTAACCACGATCTAACCATTTCAGATAGAGATTCATGTCGTTCGAAATCAAATCATATCGGATGGAAAACTTTTCCGGTATGATTTGATTCAAAATCAGGAATCGGGTTTAGGTCGTACGAAACAAAGTTATGTTTCACGTACATAAAAGGCACCCAAACGACGTCGTGTGTGATCGATGTTTCAACTATTTTTTCCTTTTTTTTTTTTGTTTTCGATTCAACGTGCAGAATAATCCCGGTGATCTATCCATGCACGCTGGAAACTAGTGTACAAGTTAGCTGCGTTCTCTCTCTCTCTCTCTCTCTCTCTCTCCCATTCTCTTTGTTTTTACTTTTGTTTCACTCTTTTGCGTACTCTAGTTCGAGAAATGCTCGGTCGTTGGCAAAAAGTTGGAATTAACGTTCTAAAACGCGTAACGCAGTGAAACGTGATAACTAGGTAATTAAACTTTGTACGGTTCGAGTGAAAAAGTATACGAAAAATGTCGTTACCTTCTTTTGGTTTCTTTTATTCCATCTCTCTTTTTATTTCTCCCTTTTTTTTCATCTCGAATAGCTAACGTAGGTTGGTCGGTTGCTTGGTCGGTGGGTCGGTTGGTTGGTCCCACAAGATATTCTCCGTCTCCGGAATTGCGGTAGGATTTTGACCACGCTTTTAACAGATCTAACGTTTCGTCCAAATTGGAGCTACCATCGCGGGTCCACTCCATTCCAGTGAATTAACGAACGTAATTCGCGCTCCGTGATTTTAAGTGGACCGTAAGAGATCGTTTTCGTCTATCCCTTAGGAAATTCTAACGTGTACGCTCGAAGAATGTTTATATATGGACTAACAGAAATTGCTCTTCGTATGTTTGCATGACCTTTAACGACAGAAGTTTCTCATGTTTCTGATTGGTGACATTTATGTGTATATATGTGTGTGTGTGTGTATATATGAATATATGCAAACAAACGAGAGAGCGTACGAGTGAATGAGAAAGAGAGAGAAAGAGAGAGAGAGAGAGAGAGAGAGAGAGAGAGAGAGAGAGTCGTCTTTTCTAATAAGCTGTTTTTAAGTTACAAAATTTGTGAAAAAGATATATATATATATATATATATATATATATATATATATTTGTTGTTGCCAACGTTACGTGGGTAAATACGTGGGTGTACATAAAAGTTACCAGACATTCGATATCTTGGAAAGCTTATAAAACCAGAGAGACGTAGACGACGGAGTAACGACATTTTTCGCAAGTACTTGTTCCTTTTCCTCTTCTGTCGTAAACGTATCTACGATGCACATTCTTCTCCCGACGTATACACGTAAGTACGTGCGTCGAGAAAGGAAAGCCGACATCCACTTCGAGAAGGTAAGAAAAGTCAGCGAACATTTTCCTCCGTTGCACATCGTTGTAACCATCCGAAGATATTCCGTTTTGACGGAGTGCCGGAGTTTGTTTCGCTTGTCGTTTCTATTTTACGTCTTCTTTTGATTTTCGACAACATTGAAAAGCCATATTTCAAAGCGTTTTAAAAGCAAAATAAATAAAAAGAATGGATGAAAAGAGAAAATATATTTGTCCGTTGAATCGTGCATTCTACTCCCATCGTTTCTCGATTTACAAGCACATCTATAGAATGAGTAACGTTCGTAGAAAAGAATTGGGTGCAACGATTCGCGAAATCATTTATTAAAAAAAAAAAGATCCAAAACCTCGGTCACTCTCTTTTTTAATCCTTTTTTATTTTGTTTTGTTTTCTTTCCATCCCCCATTCGGCTTTTATTTAAACACGTGAGCACGATGTGAATATGAGTGTACGGTGAATTAAGTACACATGTGTTTTATGTGTACCACATTCTGGGGAATCTAAGGATTTGTAGTACATTCGATATACAAATTTTATATACACATGTGTATATATATATAAATACTTTTTTCTAGCTATCTCTATGAAGTAGATGCGAATAAGAACCATTTTCTAGCGACATGAAATTGACTGGTATGTTATTATCGATTGTCGGTGTACAAGCATATACACGTATATAGACATATACATATATATACATATATAAACACATTCACACGCACACACGCACAAACGCACGCACATACATATGTATATATATATATATATATATATATATATATATATATATAACTATGGGTAAAAACGGAAAGTAGGTTAAACGAAATGGATTGAATGAAAACTGAAAACGTTGTTTTCGTGATGTTTCGTTTATCGAAACAGTGACTAAAATGGAACACGGCAAATAGGAAATAAAATATATCGAAGATAAAAGCTTCCGCTATTGGATCTACGTTTATGAAATATAAACTCTCTCTCTCTCTCTTACACTTTTTCTCTCTAACTCGTGAATAATATCATTTAAGCATTCGCACCAATTTTTACGAACAATCGAAGCCGATGAACAATGCATGCGATGAACAGTTTTCCTAGATATTCAATATACCGTACAAATAATAGGTGCCTCGGCACAAGAATGTGTAAAAGTTAATGGAAAACATGGTGGATTTTGTATGAAAGAGTAATTGGATATAATATTTTGATATATTGTATATTGTAAAGTATGCTTCATTTTGTATATAGTCCTTGCAACTTTTGTGATATCGATAAAGAAAGCCCTTGCAGTAACGGATATTTCGTGAGTGAATCAATCTCTGTTCGAATGCGAACAAATTGTGTCTTTATTATTTCTTATGCAATACACACACACAAATATACATACAATATATATATAAATATATATATATATATATATATATATATATAAATTTAATCGATTCGATAGTTGAAAAAGGAAATATATAAAGTTTAATAAGGATGAAGAAATACATCTGCGTAATACAACTTGACAATTTTTTTAAATTAATCGCATAATCGTTACTCAGAACCGCATTATGCGAAATTAAGTAAATCTTCATTAATTATTCATACTATCAACTCCGTTATATAGGTTTAGCCATATATATATATATATATATATATATATATATATATATATATATATATATATATATATGTATATACGTATACATATTACACATATATATACTGTTACATATTACAAATATTTACGAATTTTCAAAACGATCGAAATAATGAGAAAATGCGTTCATTCTCGGATAAATTGTAGCCATTAAATAGTCACGAGAGGAAAGCATTACGGGCGAAATAAAAATTAGAGAGAAATATGGTCCTGTCGTTGTACGCGTTACGTGACGCGACGGACTCATTGATATTTTCGAGAAAACCAAAAAAAAAATAAAAATAAAAAGTCCGCTTCCCCTTCCCCACTGCCTATCAAAAAATAAAAAAGTAAAAAAAAAATAAAAAGAAATAAAAGAAAGACAGAATGAAAGAAAGAAAAACAAAATTAAAGATTAAACTCGACAAGTATCGAACGCTCACACGTTTTCATAGAAGGGCACGTTTTCATATGCGCACACTTGTTAGTTTTGGATTATCGTTCGATCTATACACATTCATATTCAAAACGAACGACACATTCTATCGCGGATGCATAATAA
>OU427002.1:5276500-5304000 GCA_911387935.1 Dolichovespula saxonica | reverse complement strand
CGAGCTAAGTTTTAATTTAACGTGAAATCGAGCTTCGTTTCTTCCGTGTCTATGATAAAATAGTATGAACTTTAAACAATGATAATACGAAGGAAAAACTTTATTACGAAGTAATATTTGCCGTGGCTAAAGCACATTTATCGAAACGGAAATTCTATTTATTCGGTTAGTTGGATTCGTTCAAGCATCGAATACGTGGCCTATTCGATAAAAGGGATTTCTAGTGGCATAACTCGAGAATCGTGAGACGTGCCTTGCTCATGACAGTAATATCGATATGTGTCGACTAGATAGACAGGAGAAAGGACCTGGCCGATTCTTTGAGCACGTCGTTGGTCTAGTTTAATAAAGCAAATGAGAGTTTAAGCTAGTACGAACGAGTACGAACGAGTCCTCGAGCATGAATGAAACAGGAAAATTACGTATGTAATGTCCCATTGACATTGTTACGACTTTTCTTGAGGACGATCATTGAAAGGACAATAAATATTATGGACGCGAAGTTGTTTAACTTTTATGACCTATAGATAACCACAAAACATGTATGGTAAAGTATGAAGGTCGTAAGATATACTCTTTTCGCCGAAGAGAAGTAAACTAGAAACTTTACGAATATTTTATGTGTGTGTGTGAGAGAGAGCGAGAGAGAGAGAGAGAGAGAGAGAGAGGAGTCTAGAATTACTCGAAGGGAAGGGATATAATTTCGTCTCCTCGTTTGAAATTCTACGATTTCTTACGAGATTAACGTTTAATCAAACCAAAAGGAAAGTAAAAAGAATGGGCCTGCATGACCTTTAAATATTTATCCCGATGTAATTTTCCGGGATGAAATTAAAATTCAAGAATATCGCTCCTACTCCCTCTCCCCCTCCCCCCTCCCCCCGTCATTTCCCAGAGTGAAACGGAAAAAAGTTCGAGCGGTAATAGATTCGAGTTAGGAAGGGAATGGTCCCTTCGAGACGTGTGATTCCAATCGATTACGTACGAACGAGATATCGATCGATCGATAATAAATTACTTTCAAATCGCAATTCATTAGATATCGAATTTAAAATGAAATACCAGAGTGGTGGAAGGGTGTAGCTTGTAAAAATCGATTGGAGAAAGGAAACGGGGGAAGAGTTTCATTTTTATCTTAGCTTTTATGCAGCCCCCGTGGTTTTACACCACGGAGGAGTAACTGTAGCCGAGGTGGCGCCGCAAGGCCGCGCATTAAATCGCGGTTATTAAAATATAAATTCGATAATGTAAACGCCAGCTTAATTAAGTTGAAATATAGCGGCGGCCGTCGTCGTCGGGAACTCGCCATTGGCCGACCGCGCCTCGTATACTACCAGCAAAACGGATTTAACTTGCATCCTAGACTTCGAGCTTTGAGCTCGTTCACGCGCACGTGCGAAGAAAATAGAATTAGAGGAAAGTAAAGACTATTATAGCGCTTGCACCGATGCACGATCCTTAAGCAAACGACATACCTATATAAATATATTTAGATTATTTCTCATTATTATTCCCTTTATCTTACACTCTCTCTTTCTCTTTCTCTTTCTCTTTCATCCATTGAGAGAGAGAGAAAGAGAGAGAGAAAGAGAAAAATCTATTTAAAAGTTCGTCGTATTGTTTCGACAGCATCAATAAGGCTCTCGCTTTATCCGGGATCAAGAATCCGTTTAAAGCGGATTCGGTGTTTTATAGGTTACAGACACTATAAGTTTATCTTCGCGTAAACGTTCTCTCCCATCGAACAAAGGAATCGATATATAATCTACTTTGTTCCCTTTTTCTCTCTTTCTCTCTCTCTCTCTCTCTCTTTTTCTCTCTTCCATTTTGCCTATATCTATTACCTTTAACATCATACCGTTTGTTAGAAACTCGGGGTAATTCTCTTTATTGAAAATAGATCAAACTCGGAGTTCGAAAAATATAAGTCCGCTCGGGTGTTTTTTTTTTTATCAATATTTTTCTTTGCTTTTTTTTTTCGATGCCGATGTTGTTGGAAACGCGTTTTTAACGAGGTCGCATTCGAACGTTTCGCCTCCGTATTATCTTGCAATAAAAACAGGCTCCAACAAGGGCACCTCCTGTCCGGCTATGAGAAATGCGCGAAACGTGCTACGAATGCGAACTTAATGGGAAGAGGCAAGAGTTAGCCTATTTATAGCGAAATACCGCCTTCATATAACGTAACCCGATGCAGTTTCCGGAGATTTTGGACAATGTCGCACGGTCCCTGCCAGATTGGAGCCGTCGACAGAAACTTGGACGAGGGTAGTAACTCACGTTGGCCGACGTTGTGGTGTTACCTTTGTTGATTGTGGTAGTGGTGCTTTAGTATCGCTAGTAGTATCCTCGTGTATATGTGTGTGCGTGTGTGCGCGCGCGCGTGCGTGCATGTGTGTTTACGTACGTGTATTTTCGTTCACAGAAGGAACACGTAGAAATGTATCGCGACGAAACCAGGCGGGGACGAGCCAATTGTATCGTCCTTGGCAATTCCACGAGCTCGTAGCTAATTGTTCTTGCCAACCAGCAAGTTACGAGCCGCTTCCGAACGATGACGAGAGCCTGAAATTGTTCTTGCCCATCACGTGATACCTGCGCGCGTGATACTCGCACCTGGATACCTCTGCGTTCACATATCACTAGCGAGCCTTGTTAACCATAGATGGAAAACGAACGATATTTCGACAAAAAAAAAAAATATGGAAAAATTTTAATTGGAACAAGTACGACTTCGCGTGCTTCCATTAAAATATATAAACTTTAATATGAACTATTGAAATATCTAATTGTAAGATTAGGATCTTATCAAAAACTTTTCTTTCCTATATATATATATATATACATACATACATATACTATATATAAAATAATTGTAGAGTGCATTTTACATCGACGATAGAACTGCACCAAGGATCAGAAACGTAATATTTAATTTCGCCGGAACATATCCTTCGGGAGAATCGAATTAATTAACGTAATATAAATGTGTATATATATATATATATATATATATATATATATATATATATATATCAATTACCTGCGAACAATCGTCATTGTTATATATTTAAATACGTGTAACGATACTTCGGTTTATTAGTTTTGCATTTTCTCTGATCATTCATTTAAATTAATTATATAAATATTCATTATTATCAATACACCTCAACAATTACCACGATATCCCGGAGGAAGAGGTTTTTTTTTCATAAAGTAAATGATTGAATTATCGATCAAAAACGTCGATCATTAAATAAGTTCTGTATTACATTCTCTCGATAAATTATTTTATTCCGAATTAATTTATTTTCAATTGGTGTTCCGATTTCTTGGTTTACTTTTAATTAAACTAAAAAAATAAAAATTGTTATATATCGAATATGGCTATCCTGAAATAACTTTTAAATATAAAATGTAAATAATAATTCCATGTAAATACGTGATACGACATGATTAAAGATAAATAAAACGAGAATATCGCATGCAAGGTTTTTCGACCGAAGTGAGTCATATTTAATGAATAATTTTCAATACTAGTTGAGGATGGATGATAACAAAATTACGGTGATTACCATATGGTAATAGGATTCATCGAAGGACTGGCAGCAGTCACGTGGCAAATTATCGCGTTCTCTAATCCACATTCGGCCAGTATCCCAATCCTATCTGTCTCGTATTATGCATGCACACATGTCCATGTATGTGTATTGGGTATACCATAGAGAAAAGAGCTTATTTGCTGTAATTGAGATCACCAAATGTATCCAAGTTCATATATACTTAATAGAAAAATAACATTCTTGATATTGCCGAGCAAATATTTTAAATGCGAACTATGCCCCTAATCGTATGATTTTATTTTCAACGTAAACTTATTAATACACACCAGTTTTATAGTAGTTTAAAGAGGATTAAAGGATGACCACATCGTTGTGAGTAGGCACTTTGGTATATGTTTGTATTACTTGATTTGATCCTTTTGGTAAAGATTGCTATATATATATATATATATCGCAACTTGCCGAGAATCTTCTACATTGAAGAGAGGAATTGCTGATCTTGTCGAACTATATTCCAAGAAAATATTATACGATAATGATCGAATCAAATCCGTCTATTCCTCAAGATTTCCAAATATCAACCAAAATCCTGTTAATATTATTCCCCTATCGTGAAAAATTCGTGAAAATCTCTAACAGTTTGACAAAGTAGAGTCCGCGGAATTAAATTGCGTCGACATATACATTATACCGTATATATGTGTATATCGAAAATAATATAGTACCTCGTTCTAAGGGAGAAAAAGAGAAGGAGAGAAAAAGTGTGTGTGTGTGTGTGTGTGTGTGAGAGAGAGAGAGAGAGAGAGAGAGAGAGAGAGAGAAGGGAACAGTCGAAGAGAGAAGACAAAGAGCTATGGATACGAAGAGAAGGGAAGGGATAGGAATGCAGTGGGATGTTGGGCGTGGAGACAAATTGTTGAACAGGGCTTGTGGTTGGACGTACACATGTTCGCCAAAGTTGGGTTACATTTAGAAAACAGGATTACAGTTCGCTTCACGGTTCTACTCGGACGGTGAGTACGGTCGAAGACTATGAAACTGCAATGCACCTGCACATAGTGCGCGCAGGTGGCTTTCAAGGGCTCTGTCTCTCTCTCTCTCTCTCTCTCTCTCTCTCTTTTTCCGCAGCTTTGTTTCCGTTTCTGCTGTTGGGCTCGGTGGAAACTGCGATCGGCCGACCGCAAAATCAACTATAATCTGTGCTTCTCTTGCTTCCCGTTCGTTTTCTCACCTCCGACCAATTGTTTTCCCCTTTTCTCTTTCTCGCACAGAAGCAACGGATCGATCAGTGGTCCATGAAACGTGGTTTTGAAGAAAGAAATCCTTTGGACCGGATGGCAAAACACGTGGAAAAATATTCATGAATTGGCAAAAGTGATGGAGCATTGAAAGGTCTATGAATCAAAAAGGAACTCTTTCGTATATTTCCCGTAGTGTAGTAGTGACAAAAGCAAACATCACGGTTCATCTTGTTTATTTATTCTCAACGTATATTTTCGATCTTTATATATTTTTTATACATTGACAATACACTCTTGTGTGTGTGTGTGTGTATGTGTTTGTGTGTGTATACCTATATAAAATGAGGAAAGGATGAAAAAATGTTGGAGCTCTTGGAAATGTTTGAACGAAAACTTATGTGAAATATAAATACACACACACACACACAGACACAAATATTACTACACGCGCGTAGTAATATTTATATTAATATATAAGTACTTATGTCGGTACCTACTTCGTCGAAAATCGAATGACATCTTTATCGGTTTGTAAGCTTCTCGATAATATATTTAATGTATCAATATTTTTGGAATCCTATTTTTAAAGCGGCAATCCGAGATCGGAAGTTCTAAAGAGAAAGAGAAACCAGTAATCCAGCATATATCGAAAGAAAAAGGAAAAATACCGAGGGGGGTGGGATAGAAAACGTCGCAGCTTTTCGAAAGACACGAAAGCTTCTTTATTGGGAACTTACGTGCGACAGGAAACAGCTGCAACATCCGTTTTCTCTTGATCCAGGTCGATTCTTGTTACAGCTTTACGAGCAGCTTGTTCCTCTTACTTTTTACGGCCTCAACTTATTCGACCGAGCGAAAGTTCTTTCAAGAAGAGGCTTGCGTGTAAAAATTACTGGAGCTTTTCGAGTTGCCAAAATTCGATTTGCCCTGGCACAGGTATCGATAATATTGAAAAACTATAGGAGTAGTTCCTGCGAGATCTACGGTTAACTTTTTTTCTCTTTGTTTTTCAACGAAAAGAATATGAATTAACGAGGTAACCTGAATGCAAAGATTTTTTTTCCCGTGCATCGTGATGTACCATTAATCGTTGCTTTCATACTTTAGTTATGCCGTGACACTCGTGACGGATCTCGATAATCGAAAACGTCGCGGTGGTTTTATTTTCAACGGTTATCCGTAATAAACTTTAAAAAAAAAAAAAAAGAAAAAAAAAGAAAATAACCGAAGTCAAAACGTGTCGCCGCGCGTTAATTAATTAAAAACATTTAAGAGTTGAACTGGTGAGTTTTGGTACGAATCGATACCAACACCGTAAAGCTTTCCCCTTCTTTAAACTTATCTTTGAGTTGTCTCTCTCTCTCTCTCTCTCTCTCTTTTCCCTTCTTCTTCCTCTTCTTCTTCTTCTTCTTCTTCTCTCGTGCTTTTATATGACTACGAGGTCGTGTCTGCGTTTCACTCTCTCGCACGAGTTATAGAACGACTCTCCATCTCTCTCGGGTACCCTTGTTACTCGCCGTTAATTAGAGTACAGCCTGCTACTGACGACAACTAACTGCAAAGGAGAGTCTTCGCTCCCTCCGACTAGCGGCTCTTGTCAGCCTTCTTCCCACTCCCCTTTTACCCTTATATCTCTGCCTCCGCCCTTCTTCCACCCTTCTTCCAAGTATTCGGGTTTCTCCACTTCCGATTCGAATCGTCTACACGACATTTGTGGTTAAAATTATTCCGTTGAATCTCCTGAACGTCCGTGATGGTGATGATCCCTACCCTGAAAGGTTCAACCCTTCGAGGAGGACACAAGTTACCACGACAACATCAAACCCACGATTAGAACCAACGCCCTGATTTAGATGAAGGTAAACCGTTTTCTTTCGTACGCGAGAGCATCGACTAACTCGTCATCGACGGTTACGATCGAAAGTTTGCGCGTTAAATTTTACGATGCCCGACGTCGCCGTTCATTCCTACAAATAATCTCTCGATCTCGAAAGATCTATGACGTTCCCTCGTTCTTAAATGATTATACCATGAAAAAATTCACTTGTCGATCTTTCCTTTCTTATTTTTTTTTTTTTTTATTCTGTTACAATTAAATTGCCGAAAGAAAAAAAAAAAAAAGAAAAACAAAGAATCCAAGGGAATAACGTCGCCGTATCGTCATTTAATTTTCTTCAGTTAAATATACGTTGATATATGATATTTTGTACGTTAACTCGAACGCAATTATGTTTTCGCGACTGTGACATCGAACGTATTGACGGAAAAATCGAGTTACTTCGTGCACGTTTCGCATTGATTCTCAAGTCGCAAAGCCTCGCACAGCTTTCGGAAAATGCGATTACTTTTCGATCTGTGCTACGTGAATCGAATGTTCATATCGGCAAGATACGTTGAAGTTAACCGTTCTAACACGATCTTTCTCTTTCCTTTTCTATCCGACCGTCGTACATCCTAGCCGGGATACAATAATTTTATCTTTGAATCTCGTCTATGTTTTCGAGAGGTACGAATTTTTTTTTTTTATGGAAAAAATATATTGGTTCGTTCAATCGTCAAAGAGTTAAACGAATAAACATATATATATATATATATATACAGACACACACGCACGCACATTATATATATATAACCTTTCGAAATATGCATTTAGTTTGATTTATGGAACGGCGTGTATTTTCAACGAAACATCCTTACAAAGTAAAGATATACCATCAATATTCTATGACTAATAGTCGACGTATCGACGATCCGTCCTGAACTTTCCTACTATCGGTATGAAGAAAAAAGAAAGAAAGAAAGAAAAAAAAAACAGAAAAAGATAAGAGGACAAAGAAAGGCCCAATTTTGTTCGGTGATACAGTAAACGTTGTCGAAAATATTTCGCGACGCGTTAAATTAGCTCGTTGATGGTTTAGGTACGAGCGATCGAAATTTGTCTTATCATTCGTCAAACTGATCCGAACCGTTCGATTCTTCGGCATTAAATTTCGTTTCGACCGGTAATACTCTGCAAATGAAAAAGTGGAGAGAAACAGATAAATACTTATACACACGCGCGCGCACACGCACGCGCGCACGTAGGAAGAAAGAGAGAGAAAGTGAACAAAGCTGTGATAATTTAATGCGTTGCGAATTTGTAGCCGAACGATCGAGACGACACGTTGACTACGATTGAACCCGGACTCGCCGTAAATTTCTACGTTTGTTCGAGAATATCGAATCGCGCCAAAAACGTCAGCGAGGATTTCATTATCGTACGAGCCGAGATAGATCGTCCTAGAGAGAGGATGACATGAATTCGCGTTTCCTCTCTCTCTCTCTCTCTCTCTCTCTCTCTCTCTCTCTCTCTTTTTCTCTCTCTCTTTCTCTCTCTCTTTCTCTCTCTTACTCACTCGTACTTGCTAAAACGAATATCTTCGTGGATATCGCGCAAATTGATCGTCTCGTTGCCCGTCGAGAACCGAACGACTCTTCCTGATTAAAGCTCGCGAACGTAGAACGCTTTTCCTATTTATCAACGGCACGTGTTGCCGTCCGCCACTTCGAGCATTCGTGCTGAAGGATGGAAAAGAGTGAAAGGAAGGAAGGGGAGGGGGCTGGGGTAAAAAAAAGAGTAGTGGAAAACGGAACGAAGTAGGGGTAGGTTATATTTATTGTCCTATCAAGTTCCTCTCGCACTCGGTTCGATCTATTAAAGAGAGAAAGAGAAAAAGAAAAACGTCGATAGGATTGTTTCTAGAAAAAAAAAAAAAATGAAAAGAAATGAAAAGATAATAACAATAATAATAATGAGAAGAAGAAGAAGAAGAAGAAAATGAATAATAATTAACCCCTTTTACCGAATTTTTATACATACATATGTATGAAAACAGAAATGCGTATTATATGGGAAAACGTATACTGACGACGACGAGGAATTTGTCAGGAGGAAATCTAAATTCTGTGGACGTCGTTGTTAATCGTTTTAACGCTCGTCCTACAATTTGTTGGACGCCCTTCGATGCTTCTCTCTCTCTCTCTCTCTCTCTCTCTCTCTCTCTTTATCTTTCTCTTGTTCTATCTCTCTGTCCTGAGCATACTATGACTGAACAAAGTTGATATGCCATTAGTTTTAGTCGTTTGAGAACTTTCGGCCGTGTAGTTCGTTAATTGACACAATCAATTCACCGCTTGGTTCTCGTCCGTTGTCCTCCGCTACTTCGATCTCTCTCTCTCTCTCTCTCTCTCTCTCTTTCTCTCGCTCTCGCTCTCTTTCTCTCTTTCTCAGAGCTTGCGACCTCGGGAGTTTGTAATATTGATCCACCAACTGAACCGATTCTTTTTGTTGCTTCACGTACCCGAGACACGAGGAATTTTGCGTTATATTTCATCGCCTCTCGCTGGAGTGTTTTTCATTCGTGCGAAAAATATCTCAATGCTTTAAATGCGTCGGCGTCGCGTCGAAACTTCAGTCGAGTCACATTTGTTTGTAAGTCGATGCAATCCGACGTTCGGTAAATTGATGAAAAAAAAATTAAGAGAAAGAAGAAACTAAGAAAGAGAACGAATAAAAAAAAAAAAGAAAAAAGACGACGAATAAGAGAAGGAGGAGGAGGAGGAGGAAGGAAGGACGAAAGAAAAATCAAAACTGATAAATTTAATCGAAGCTTTGTTACAATCTAGGAGTAAGGGGTTGGGGAAAATAGAAGAAATAAAGGAAGAGAATTTTATTCAACTGTCGTCTAACCTTAAAGCTTGAGCTTAAAGGACGAAGGAGCTTTGTAAAAGGGAAGAACACAAAAGAATTTGTACTTACTGTGTCCACCAACGTAGATCGGCGTCCACGTGACCTGAGAATAGACTAAGGACGCTGTTGCGAGGAGTACGGCACCAAACCATAAACCCCAACGCGCCAGACTCGTTACACCAGTGCCCTCGCTCGTCGCCATTTCTCTCTCTCTCTCTCTCTCTCTCTCTTCCTCCTCCTTCAATCAGTCCTCCGCCTCAATATCATCTTTCTTGGCTCCTAGCACGCTCCTTTCCTCCTTAACTTCTTCTTTTTTGCTCCTCCTCTCTGTCCTTTCACCTTCAAGAACCACAACGTAATCGCGCGTCACTACGTCGAGCGTTCTACGTCAAAATAACGACGTTAGTGGTACACGATATCACATATGTCGTTATAAAGATGTATATATATATATATACGTATATGTATACATGTAAATTACATGTACGTATACACGTATATCCACCTGTCCTCTTCCACCACTTATTTTTACCTTTACGCGAAACTTTAATACAACGAACGACCCGGCACGGTACTTGTTTTTTTTTTTCTATTTTATCTCAACAATCCCATTCGATCGATCGAGTATAACGAGCGGAAATAGTTTGTCGTTTGTTTTACAACGAACGAAATTCTACGAGGAAAAATTTGCATCCCATCGGGACGGTCCCCTTCATTCATTATCTTCTCACAGATTTTACTTTTTTCTTCACGAACGCCAAACTATATACTTCCTCTTCCTCTTCCCCTTCCACTTTTCTAAAGACAAAATCATTGGCGTCAAGAGCGCCCATAAAACACTAAAGGATCCTTTCGATTTCTTCCTTTTCTCTTTTCCACTTTCAACGTATTCTTCTTCTTAAGGTCAAATTACGTATCGCAGAAGACCAAAGTACATCTTCTTCTTCTTCTTCTTCTTCTTCTTCCTCTTCCTCTTCTACTTCTTCTTCTACTTCTTCCTCCTCTTCTTCCAATTCTCTTTATCTTATTTCTTCTGTCTCTAAGTCGTTCTCCTACCTTTTCTCGAAAGCACTCGCTACATCCGCACTCGGTCTTTATCTTATTGCCTGCCTTGTTATTCGGTGGCTTTGCCGCCCAGATCAAACGGAAACCTTTTTCCAAGGGGCTAGGAGGATTGGTCTGTAACAAAACAAGAAACCATTTCATTAGGTACATCCACTCGTTCGAAGACCGGTCATTAAGAGATTAATCAAGAATAACTGTATTGAAAAGGAGAAACTTTCTCACAAAAGAGAAGACCTATTATGAAAACCCTCAGGATTAACCCGAAGATACATAACGATATAAAACTTCCTTAAACTGGTCTATACTTACGTATAGTTAATACGAATGAACCAATGAATATTATTACGTACTTTTGATCGCCGAACTATTTGGCCATGTCTCGACGGCACGAATATTTTCTTTCTAGGAAACGTACGGCCATTTCTTTATTATATATATATATATATATATATATATATATATATATATATATATATATATATATACATATATATAAAGTCATTACATCGCAAGAATGTAGGTACAAGAAAGTAAAAATTCCTCGAACGTTTCGCAATAATAAATAGTATGTCAGGCGTAATTTAAAAAAAAAAAAATTCTTTAATCCTCCGTACCAAGAATTTTTTCATTTTCCATATCGAATGCTAATTCGATCGATCGGCAAGGACAAGGCAAAGAGAAATATAAAAATATCTTGAAAGATAAAAGTCGAATAAGAAAGAGAGAAAGAGGGAGAGAGAGAGAGAGAGAGAGAGAGGGAGGGAAAATAAAGGAAAAGATCAAACCTTGGTCCAATAGTAATTACGATGGTTTCCATTTGGTAAAACGAAGCCGATGTCAAAGTAGGGAAAAAATCCCGATAAAGGAGGGATCAGCAGTTATAAAGGTGTCAATGGCACAAAGGCTGGTTATACATTTTCTCTACCTTTTCGTTTTCCCTACTTACTTTCTTTTTTTCGAGCCCCTGTTCTTTCTCCTCCTCCTCCTCCTCCTCCTACTACAATACCACTACTACAACACTACTACTACTACTACTACTACTACTACTACTACTTCCCTTTTTTTTTGTTCGAACCACTCTTTCCTGGTTTTCGTTCGTTCATTCGTTTGACAATCTCTTTCATATGTATTATAAAAATAAAAAAATAGAAGAACCCCCTTTTGCCGTCATCGTCATTCTATACGACAACACCATTAGAGTTAGCACGAAACATATTATTATTATATACATCCATGCTGGACGAAAGACTAAAAGGTTAAATTTGCCAGAAATTAAGGATACGACTAGCTAACCGTTCTAGTAGTAACATCAGCAGCAGCAGTAGCTATGCTAGTAGTAGTGGTGGTTTGATGATGGCACACAGCCGGGGCAGCGTAAATAACGTTTTCAGAAGCAGAGGGATAATTATCTCGCTGCAGCTTCTACTGGGCTAAAACAGATTCTCCGTATACACGGTGACTGCCTTTTTTCTCACGTTTCCTACTTTCTTCTTCTCTTATTGCCCTTCTTTCTTTTTATTTTTATAGAGAGAGAGAGAGAGAGAGAGAGAGGGGGGGGGAGTACGAAGCTCTCCATTTCTCTCTCTTTCTCTCTCACTCTCTCGCTCTTTATTTCTGTCTCCGTTTCTTTTCCTCGACTCTTCATTTATATGTAATCGCTCATTAGAGTCTTTTCCGTATCTACTTGATTTGCTCAAACAGTTTGCATCCTAGCCATGGACAAAGTTTATACTCAAGTATTTTAACCAAAACCTGATGGATGGTACCAACGTAGATATTTTTCTTCTTCTTCTTTTTGTTTTTCGAAAACATTCGATTGAACTTTTAGGGCTTTTACCGATTCAATAAATGTCATTCGAGTCAGTTAGTGATATATTATGATAGTTACTTGACTAGTCAACATTAATTAGTCGGGGGTTGATTGATTAATTATATGACCGAGTTAACTTGATGCTATTTATGACTATGGGCTTCGATGTTACGTGGTTTTCGATAATTAAGCATAAGCAATTAATTGTACAAATTTGATATTCTCGAATGTCTTTCTAAAAAAAAAAGCATGGAATAAACAGAGATATGTACATTGTATATGTATATATGTACATGTGTGTGTGTATATATATATATATATATATATGTGTGTGTGTTTATATATATTTATATATATATATAGTTGTTTTCGTTGAATGGACGTACTCCAAGCAATCAGCGTTTCAATGGATTCGAGTTTCAACGATATCAAGAAACCAATCTAAATGCGTCGAATTGTGAGAAGGAAATCATTTTCGTTTGACATATCACGTGGAACAATACGAATTTATATCGCATTACCCGATACACTATAATGGAAATAAATGATATCTCACGTTATTACTATACAACAATATTCACAGAAAAGGAAATTTCTTACGGTGGTAGAATGTTATGACAAACGTCGTAACTGAGCTTCGCGAATGTTACTTTACGACGTAAACACTACTTTTTTCTAATGCTTCACTCGTAGCATTAACTTTCCGTATACACATAAGTATTACGTTTCGTTTATTACGAATATTACTTTTAAACATACTTATCTTTTTTTATTCACTCACGTAACAGAGTTTCTTCCTTCCATAAAACACTGTACGGTAAAATGACAATTCAAACGACCGGGTCGTCCGTTTTCTCTTAGCATTTCTGTTTCTCTCGCAATTCTTTGTTTTTCTGTTTCTTTTTTCTTTTTTCGCAAGGTGACAGAAAAGTTCAACATTTTTAAGGATGTCTTTAAAAACAAGCGGATGCGTTCAAAATAACTATTATCGCGATTTTAAGATAAATGGGAGGCAAGGATTTAAACGGATTTATTTTATAAAATTTGCTAAATTCTCTCATTTCTCTCTCTCTCTCTCTCTCTCTCTCTCTCTCTCTCTTTCCCTTTCTTTTTCACACGTATCTGTAGCTTTTGATTACTTTCTACTCTCCCACCAGTATAGCTGATTCTGTAACTGGGCGCACAATTACCGTATCCACGCAATCAGTCAGGTTTCTCGTAGCAGCGGCGTGAATGTTTACCAGCCGGAACGTAGCACATTTAGTTTCTAATGGACCTTGGCGACGAAGGATAATGACACGTTCGTTCCGCGGCTCGGTGCAGTTTCACCGAAATGTTCGTACGCTGGTAGACTTTCCTCTTGCTGCATCTCTATCTCTTCCATGTCTTCCTGCCTGTTCTAAGCATCAGACAATATTTGTTTTTCACTCCGTCGACTACTGCAAACTCAACTCTATGTTTGCCAAAGTGGAACTTTCGATAACGGGGCTACCATGAAAGACATTTCCATTTCTGAAAACACGATGTGATCCGATTAAAATTTAACAGATTCGTCAAGAAATGATCGAATATTCTTTCGGGGTGTTACGTGCAAATGTAAATAAAAAAATAAAAAAATAAAAAAAGATAGAATCCGTTTGGTCGACAATTAAAAAGTGATTTGTCTAGTTGACCGATCGCCGAAAACGTCGATATGTCGAAGAATATGGAACGCATTCCAACTTGTCTAAGTAATTATTTACATACATACATACAGTGACATATGTAAATGTATACGGTAGAAAGTATATCGATATACGAAGTACGCGTTGCTGCTTTCATTCATGTGAAGCAAGTAGTGCAGCTTTTGCGTCACCTATGAGAGAAAGAGAGAGAGAGAGAGAGAGAGAGAGAGAGAGAGAGAGAGAGAGAGAGAGAGAGAGAGAGAGAGAGAGAGAGAGAGAGACAGAGAGGGAAGAGAAGTCCTCGTAGTTTCACGAAGTACTTTTAGGATCGTGTGGTTAAGTGCCTGACGAATAGCACACGGGGGAAATTACAAAAGTCTCATTCGTCGACTCCTCTCATTTTCTCGATGCGTCGCCATCCGTTAAAAGATCTCGCGACTTGCAACGTTAATCGTTATTTTACACGATTCCTTCGTATGCAATTGAAAAAATAATGAAAGAAACTAAGTACGAACTCTCGAATATGGAAGGCAGGGAGAATGGGGGATGGGGGGATCGTGGTTACGAGGGAAAAAAAAATGTAGAATGGAAAGATAAGTGAAAAGAAAATTATAACAATAAGTATGAGGTTGGAGAGCGTGGGAATATCCCGTGGGAAAAAAAAGAGAGAAATAAATAAATAAATAAATAAAGAAAGAAAGAAATAACTTCGTAGAAATGTTTACCAAAGAATATTCGATATATATTATCGCCGCGTCACCGAATTTTTCCTCGAGATAATCCTACGATTTTTCGTGTATTCTTCTGCAAAACCCGTAAAATCGTAACTCAACCAGTGTCGATGGTATACGATTTCAAAAGCTTGAAGGTATTATTTATAACCTCTCTGCCGTGTGTATTCCCGAACTAGAAAGAACTACCAACGTCGATGTTACGTATCAATGAACTAGCACGTACAAGCAACGAAACCTTACGAAGTTTTATTTATATATATATATATATATATATATATATATATATATATATATATATATATATATATAAATGGGAAAGAGAAAAAAAGTTAAAAAAAAAAAAAATATGGACAGAAAGAATGACTAATGAAAATTAATAATTTCATTTTTACGAATTTAACAACCGCGTAGGATGATCTCGATTTTACTACGAGCAACATGAATATTATTTTTTTTTTCTGTTTTTTTTTTTTTTTTTTTTTTTTCGGCGGTGCTTCGAAACACACACGCGTGCACGCGTGCTCTCGCACATATGATACAAGCGCGATTTATCATCGTGACAATTTCGAACGAATATTCTCCGGTATACTGGTCTCATACCTATCACCACCCCTCCCGTACTCTTCGCAATATCCCTCGAGGCTTCTCACGGACCAATCATCTTGTTCGTGAACCGCTTCAAACTTGTATCTATGATTAATTGAATCCTTCTATACACCTACGCGTATGCAGGCCAACTTCTATCCTGGGATTAAGATACAAGTTTCTTCACGGGAACGCCTCTAAGAAGAAATGCGAAAGGACTTTTATCGAGATCGATAACTTTTCAGACTGATCTCGTCGAAAAAAGTGACACGAAAAAAAAATGATCGATCTTCGTGAGTAATGATTTATTCTATAGAGAGGGAGAGAGATAGATATAGAGAGTTAGGGTGATAGAGAAGATAAAGGAAACGCAAGAATTCTAACGAAAAGAAACAAGTTACGTACTTATGATTTCTTCGAGGAGCAACGTCGAAAAACATTTGTTCATTGGTAAAAAAAAAAAAAAAAAAAGAAAAAGAAAAATAAATAAAAGAAATAAACAAAAACACGCGTAAATATTTATTACCCGTGAATTTATCGTGCAAAAATTTCGCGTCCCTTTTATTTCTTTTCGTTAGCAATAAAATGAAACACTTCCGACGGATCATTACGCAGCCTTTTGTTCCACCACATGTATCGAATAAATGGAGAGAAATAGTGAAGCGAGAAGAGAAATCGAAAAGGGGTAAAAATAAAAAGAGAAGAGAGAAAAAGGAATAGAAGGCAATGCGCAAGCTCGAGTATCTATATTTTATCCACTCTACCATGTGAACACAGACGGCTAGGAAGTGCGCACGGCTGTCGGATTTTTACTGCTCGTAAACCTTTTTTACGGTTGCCCATGGCTTTACATACGTATGATCTCAGCTCCGAGCGTTGTTGTATCGGCCGATGTTTCAATGAACGCAATAGCTCTCACGCATACGTTACATTCATATTTTTCTTTTCTCGTTTCCTTGACTCGAATCTATCAATACTCTCGTTTTCTCATTTCGAAGGGATCATCTTTACATTTTCTCATCCGCGAATAAGTATCGTACAACGTAATATCGTTTTTCGTTTTATTATCACCTTTCAAACGACATCCTTCATGCATATATGCGTGTGCACATATATATTTTTTTTCGTTCTAAATACGAAAAGAAACGACAATTTTACAAACGACCCTTCAAAATTTTGTTCACGATTATTTTAACCCATTAAACGACATCATGACCTCCGTTTTAACGTAACTGAGCGACTTTACGTCACACTATTTGTCTTTTATTAACGTCACGTTTGAATGCAATTCAATACTGCAACGGAATTTTATTATTTCCGTTTACATACATACGTTATCGTCGAAATACATTTGACGTCGAATGCGTTAATTGGAATAAGCTTTTCACTTTTCATACGGATAATTCTAAACGAAATTGACACTCGATTCGTAATTTCTCAACGTAGAAATGATACATAGGTAAAAATGGACTATTAGACGGACGGAACAAGATGTCGAATGGGGATTTAGTAAGTGAATGCGTAAAGGGTTAAACGATGCGATATCTTGAAAAAACGTAATCCTTAAGCGGGGACATTGGAGTAATGGGATCGTATCGTGGGCTAAAGCTCTCGGATAAAGGTCATCTCTTATTCGAAAGCTCTCTCTCTCTCTCTCTCTCTCTCTCTCTCTCTCTCTCTCTCTCTCTCTCTTGACTCGAAGTGTTTCTCTTTTTCTTTTTTTTTTTTTTTTTCTAATTGGACGCCGTTCAGTAACCGCGGGATAAGAGTTGGAAACGGAGCTTCGTTGAGTACATTACGCGATCGTTTAAAGGTGAAATAACGAAATAGGAAACTTCTATTCGCTTCTTCTTCTAGGATATCTTTTTCTTCCTTTTTCTTTTCGATGATGAGAAACTTGAACGTCCTTAGAAACGATCTAATCAAATTCCATTCCGCGTGAGATAGAGAGAGAAAGAGAGAGAGAGAGAGAAAGAGAGAGGGATAAAGAGAGAGAGAGAGAGGGAGGGGGAGAGAGAGAGAGAGGGAGAGAGATATGAGTCTTCGAGTTACGTTTGGTAACTCGAGGCGACGATGGACTCGAATATCGATGATATAAGCGTAAGTAGAAATTGCATTCTCTGAGAAATAGATAGAGTAAGTATCCCTGATGTTTCGAGCTATCGAAATTGGTTTGGAACTTGGTCTACCTAACGGCAATTCAATCAATACGGAAGGAGCGGTTTGAAACTTAGAAAGCCGCGGTAATTGCGCCCGTTAACTTTTGTTGATCCATCGAGAATAGGTACGAACGAGAGAAGAAGAAGAAGAAGAAGAGAGATGGAGAGAGAGAAAGAGAGAGAGAGAGAGGGAGAGAGAGAAAGAGAGAGTCGTGACGCATCGAGTTACGCGAGAGTATCGTCCTAAGAACTATCTACTTGCAAGAGGATAGCCCGAAGATCTATCAACTTGCCCCGGGAGGATGCTCGAACGCGGACAAACTAATTTACGAAGAACCAAAGTCACTGACTTCCAAAACCGTACTTACTACTTTCTAAGTTGCTTTAATCCTTTCTTTGGATTTATCGAAGAGAACAATAAATAAATGGTTTGCACGTTTGAGCGAATAATGAGTGCCATTTAAATAGTCTATACTTATGTGAGAAAAAGAAATAGAGAGAGAGAGAATTCGGTTGATTGGTCTTGATCGATACAAAAATAGAAATTTCTTAAAGAATCGAGAACACTTTCGATCCGCTTAGAGAGAAGAATTACCTTTACTCTCTCTCTCTCTCTCTCTCTCTCTCTCTCTCTCTCTCTCTCTCTCTCTCTCTCTCTCTCTCTCTCTCTATCTCTTTCTCTTTCTCTGTCTCTCTCTGTCTCTCTCTTTCTCTACTCTTTCCGTTTGTTCAAAAGCTAAGCGTTGATCTTGGGCTTAGTTAACAATGACACTTAAAAGTTTCAATGGACGTTTATCTTAGACAGCTTCGTACAGTTGGAATCCGTTGCGACCAATTACTAAGTTTCTCAAGGAATTATTGTTATAATTTCTCTTAACCGTTTATATCCGTAGGAAATTATCGTTCAACAGAGATTTGTTTCGGATAGTTAATAATTATTCAATCCCCCTCCCCCGGGGATGTTAATTATCTTGTCTCGTTTCTACGTTCTCGTTCTTCGTCTAACATTCTTTCTTGGTCTCCTTCTTATCCTCTTCTTAGAATCCTCACGACGGGTAATAATAGTCGCTATAGAACTACCAACACTCATCGTAGTTTCTACAAACTATCAAGGAACCCTTACGTTCATCTACACCTTCGTTCTACGATAAAAGGGTTACTCTAATTACGTTAAGCACGTGTGTATATTTGTAATAACGCGCTGTGTAAAGGTAAGTGTCGACGTCTACGGGCTGATGACGACGTGTCCCTTACTCGCCATGACGTCGAGCACATTCTAACGTTCGAACATTCACCTAACGAAGTTTGTGTATGAGCTGACAAGAACTACGGACTTTACCGTAAAGTTTCTCCTGAAAACGGGAAATTTAAACGACGTTATATCACCGAACACCATTGTGTCTACGTGTCCGTAGCATAATACTCCTTCAGAGTTCAAAACATGCTTACCAACGTTTTCGAACGAAATCCTATTCGTATTTCCTATTGTGGTTAGTACTGATAGAGGGTACGTATGCGAAAGTTAGAGAAAATGTAATAGATATAGCCAACGAAGTATTTGCTTTGAATAACGTTACATCGAAATACGTGATATTAATCGAGAGCACGAAAACGTTAGTTTCGAATGATACTTAACCGTTAATATTTCAATTCTACCGAATAGAGAGAGAGAGAGAGAGAGAGAGAGAGAGAGAGAGAGAGAGAACGAGTTAGATTTTTGTAATTATAATTTTACGTCACAATCATCTTTACTATTTTACATTTTACTATCGACGAAGTTACGAGAAAATCGCTACGGTCGATCGTTAAGATGAAAATAAGATCAAAACGAAGAAAAAGAAAAAGGAAGGAAGTTTCAAAGGCTATTTCGCTCGAATCGCAACTTCCATAGTCGTACGACTAACGTATGTTAATATCTCGCTAATGCAGTCTATCGTATCCATTTTACTCAGGATTGCTTCTCCATTCCTGAACTCAGCACGATCCGCCAAATGATTTCGAATTCATGCCGAGTTTCGAGTTGACCGTTTCGCTGACCAACGTCGAGAATCGCCTAAATTACGCGACTCCTGTTACGTCACACAATTAGCCTACGAGAACTCCCAACATCGACTACGTTTCCGTTCCTTACAGATAATGTCACCAAATGGAAAGGAAATAATGAAAGGATTTACGTGAAAAATAATCCATCGTTGAGAACGTGACGCGAGGAACAAAGAAAGGAACTACTAGGTTTTAAAATTTTTACTTAAAAATTCTAATTTGTTCGAACGAACGAGGACAAATTAAAAAAAAAAAAAAAAAAAAAAAAGAAGAATGTTGGAAATGGTTGAATATAGAGTTGTTGGCATCGTAAAATCATCATTGTGTATTGCTCGTGCAATTTAATCAAATCACGATAGTGTTCTGGATTCTGGAAGATAACGAGAGTGAGACGAAAGATAGAACGATAGAGAGAGAGAGAGAGAGAGAGAGAGAGAGAGAGAGATCGATATTCTTCTTTAACTCTTTAATTTGAGGGTAAGCATCGTGCGAAGTTACGTTTCACGGTAACGTTCGATCCCAACAAATATGAATTCCGTGCTGTTCTTACTGATAGTAAGTACACGAGAGTACGTTTAGATCCTCGGTGAGAGAAAGGTGTGTTTGAGAGAATGAGAGAAAGAGAGAGAGAGAGAGAGAGAGAGAGATTCCCTCAACAGAGAAGAGCGTACTACGTGTGCGTGTACGGATCGTTAAGCGATACGAGGAGTGCAGTACGTGCGACGATTCCGGAAAGAGCGCTTATCTCCTCGTGCATCCCGCTGAAACGACGGCCTCGAACCGATTGTTTATCGATAACGTAGTATCGTGCCTACGATCGCGAAACCTCCCCAAAAGATTTTTCTTCTTCACACGATATCTCCCGATAAAATCGTATCGGAATAGAAAAAGAAGATCTTTATATCGTGCTTCAACAAAGATTATATATAGGAGAAATAGATAATGAGAGAGAGAGAGAAAGAGAGAGAGAGAAAGAGAGAGAGAGAGAGAGAGAGAGAGAATAGAAACGAAAAGTATTTTCATCAAAGATAGTAAGACTAAACAATGCTGGTCGTCGGATGAATATCCAGAAAGAATTTTCTGTCATTTTTTTATCGTTGATAAAGCAAGTACTTTTAGATCTTTGTTCGGTTGTTAAAAAAAAAAATAAAAAAAAAAAAAAGTAAAGAGAGAGAAGAAAACAGAAAGAAAGAAAAAGAGAAAGAAGAAGTAAACAAGATCGTTTTTAAATTGCAATGTATAGAAGGAACGTCTACGAACGGAATTAAATTTAATCCAAGCTATCTCTTCGTGATATCGTGTAAAGGAAGAAATTTTTTTTCTCAAAAGGAACATTCGTAAGGTCATTCATTAAATTTCTCCTTTATATCCTTGATAACGGATAAAACGGTTTAGACGATGTTCTCATATTTCTAAAAATGAAAATTATTCCCGATCTCGTTGGGGAGGGCTTTTAAGTCACGTGGCCGTGGAAAAGCTTTCGAGTCGATGCAGTGAAATGCATCGAATCGTTGCACTCGTTCATAATGCCAAAATTGTATGTATCGCGTTCGAACATTCGATCGCGGTACTTATCGCAGACGTAGTATGCCTTCGATAGCAAACGAACGATAAAACGTTCGAACACGAACATCACGATATTTTCCATAGTTTCGGAAACAGTCGGAAGCAACGCGTACTGTCGCGACACGAATTGTGCATAAATATTCTAACGGCAGTGATAGAATCGTTCTACATACATATGTACGTTGGAGGACACGCGATCGTACGTGTCGGAATATTCACCCCATAGTCAGATAGAACGTTCAGCGCGGGAGTGGGTGATGATAAAGTGAGAAATAAAAGAAACTAATAACAAACCGATCAACCGAGAAGAAATTAATTTTTATTAAATTTTCTCTATTTCTTTCGGGCTCTTTTAAAATGAAACACACATATACACGCCCACGTACGCATATCGATTTTCAACGACGATTCTATTATGATTATACATGAATTTATAATATCCGTAATAATAATAATAATAATAATAATAATAATAATATTTATTAATTCGATAATGAGAACTTATTAATGATTCGTAATTATAAAACCACCGCGTAATAACAACCGATCATACCATGAGAAACTATAATACTATTTCGATAAACGCATAAAGTAAATTGCAATCATCGATGAGATTCGAAAATAAATTTTCTGCGGTACGATCGTTTTTTATGAATTTGATTTACGATAATTAGTATTCGCATTGATTGCATCAATGATTTTCGTGCAAGCTTGAAACTTCGTTCTCATTGATTTGTATGGGTTTTATCGTGTGAGAAATAACAATGAAATATTAATCGTACATCGTCGATGGGTTTTCGAAAAATTGATCAACGGTAGATCGTATCGCTATTTTCGCAAAATCGAAACCAAAAAGAAGGCTACTTTAAGGATTGCAAACATGCTTATTACGTATGGATTACGATCGGTTCTTTGAAAAGAAAAAAAAATCAAAAAAAAAAGAAAAAATAGAAATGAAAAAAAAAAGAAAATAGAGTCACGACAAGAAAGAGGGCGAGAGACTATCTAATGCGAATTTGATGCGGGTTCTCTCTTACTCGAGCAGTACGAACGGTATATATGTTCTGCTTGGAATATATTATACTGGAAATAATGTATTTCTTCTCGCCCTATACATAGAGGTTACCGGAACGTTGTACGTGGGAATGCGGCCGGCGACATTTCGATTGCATATACGAAAGCATATATGCGGATCTGAAATCCCTCGAGATTCAAGAATTACGTGCTTCGATCCTTTTTGCTATCCCTTAAAACGACACACTACTCCCTGGACTTTCCAGTCCATCGGCTTTTCTTGTGTCTCCTTTACCCACGAGAAAAGAATATATTAATATTCAATGAATGTCCGGTATAGTCTTTGGTAGTAACATTCGATTTCTATTCAATTCTTATTAACCTTCATTTATTATTTCGACTATAAATTATTTCTCTAATCCGAGTAAGAAACTGTATAACGTGAGACGGGCAAAGGGTGTAAGTGGAATATCTTGTTTTATGATATAAAAAATGCTCCTGAGTAAAAGTTGCACGAAGAAGGACAAAAAAAGGGAAAGAAACCAAAAAGAGATAAGAGAGAGAGACGGTAAAAAGGAATGAAAGAAATATGAATAAATAGAGCAAAAGGAAAGATGACGAGTCCGAATTACACACTCGCATATGCAGTGATAGTAGTAGTAGTAGTAGTAGTGTAGTAGTAGTAGCAACGTACGGATGAAAATGACGCTTTCTATGTATTTTCACCGAACTCGTAAACATGTTGGTATGCGTGGGCATAGTTGTGAGGGTTCGCATCTCATGGGAGCATCGTAGATCATTATTTAGTATACCTTCCTCGGCGGTCAGGTGGTGGAAAATGGTAGGTGAGAGAGAAACACGCTTGGCCGTGTGTGGATTGGGACCTCTATAGAAAATGGCACAGGCGAAATGCTGGAACGTGGTATCGCGAATTACCTCTCTTGATGCTACCTCTTTTTTCTCCTTCTGTCTCTCTCTCTCTCTCTCTCTCTCTCTCTCTCTCTCTCTCTCTCTCTCTCTCTCTCTCTCTCTCTCTCATACGCATACAAACGTGCGCGCGCGTTTGCTTTCTCTATCTTCCTTTTCCCACAACCTCGAACGAAGGCAACACCAGCGGCAGCGGCAGCAGCAGCAGCAGCAGTAGCAGCATCGGCGGCCGAACTCACCTTGACAAGGATTTATTATCATCGATGTGGCAGCGACATAAAACATGATGAATCGAGTTCACTTCGTTCGTATGCCCGTCACGTGACGTAGCTAGGATGGTCAAAAAGAGAACGAGAGGGAGAGAGAGAGAGAGAGAGAGAGAGAGAAGGGAGAGAGAGAGAGAGTGATGTGCGAGGGAGAAGACTGAGAGCCTTCTAATACGTTTTAATTAATCGTCCTCGGATTAATTTGTCATTACGACTTGCCACTTGCCCTTTCGCCCGTCATATCGATTGCCACGTCTCACGATTCCTTCACCGTGCTGGTTTCCCACGATTTATGCTACGTACGTACGTATGTACGTATCTACGTACGCCTCGAACGGTTATGTTTCACGTATGAACGATGACGGCGGGAAGCATTGATGGAAAATTATGATATGTGTGCCACTACGACATACACATATGCATAGCGTACACTCTACGATCGTTGAATGGCGATATCGTTAAGTGTAATTAAACAGCCTTTGCAATTAATTTAATAGCATATGCGTGTGTCCCGTGTATCGAACTTCAACTAATTTTCATCGAGAGAGCTAATTTAGAAGAAAACTAAACGATGCTTAGAAAAGGATTGGCGATAAAAATTCACTTTAACTATCGCATTAAGACTCGACTTTTCGAAAAGCCCACGCGAGAGGACGTACGTGATGAGTTTAAACGAGTTACTTCGACGTGTTAATGAGCGCTCTGGTGAACGATTTCCTCCAAAAGGACGTGTTAAAAGTTCTCTTTTTCTTTCTTTTTTTTTCTTTTTCTTTTCCTTTTCCGTTCCTCCCATCTAACATTCGACTGCATTCCGTCCGTATACTTTTTCCAACTTCAAAACATCGAAGTGGAATCACTAAGTGAGCTATTTATCGGCATTTACATTTCGTCGAACATATTGGTACGAATAATGTATGCACGTATAACATTTACAGACGAGTACGTGTTTGTGCACTTATCTACTTATTAGAAGGAAAAAAGAAGAAAAAAAAAAAAAAGAAAGAAAGAAAAAAACCTCGATAAATAGGCGATGGCGAACGAGCGAGATCGGGACAACGATATATAGAATTTCCACTTGATAAACGACTTCCTTATTTATCAGATACGTTGGTACGATCATTAAATATTTAATACTTTAATCGAGCGCAGGACGTTGGTTCTCGGTGGATGAGAGGAATAAAGCAGGGAAGGTATTTCAGCCTCGAAACGGCACGGAGCCAGGATCCTATCAAGCCCGTGTGCGTATAATGCGCGAACGAGAGATCGAGAAGGATTTTACGGACACTCGTGAACCTCTAACGCATTTATATCTACACGTATGCGTGTGTGTGTGCGCGCGCGTGTATGTTGATGTATATATACGCGTGCAATGATGCCGCGCATGCGTCTAAATC
The DNA here is from genome assembly GCA_911387935.1 of Dolichovespula saxonica. NCBI lineage: Eukaryota > Metazoa > Arthropoda > Insecta > Hymenoptera > Vespidae > Dolichovespula > Dolichovespula saxonica. The sequence continues at coordinate 5,279,240 of OU427002.1, read as the reverse complement.
CCCCGTATACAGGTAATACTCCACCCACGTATAGGTATATGGAACTAAGCGGATCGGAATAGTAGAGTGGAAAAAAAAGTTAATTGAACCCTGGTGTTGCGTACGCCGCCCGAGTTCCCATCGATGTATCGGCTAATCGACTAATTAATGAAAATTTTGAACGTTCTACGTGAATGTTCAATTGCTACCCACGGCTAATAATTCTTTTGTCTAGGGAATTAAAGAATTTAGTATTTTTTTTCTTTTCTTTTTTATTTTTATTTTTTTCTTCTACGTTCGCCCCGGGACCATAGATTTCTCCTCTAAACAAAATAAATCTTTCGGACTATAGGACTAGCGATCGCACTCCAGAGCGATCGTGTAAATGAAAAAATAAAAAGATAAAAAAAAAAAAAAAAACGAAAGAAAAGGAAAACAACTGAATATCAAAAACTCCTAGGTACAAATCAGACCTGGACAATGGTTTGGATCGTGCTTTTTTCGAAACAAAAGGTGAAGTTTCTTTTATCATTGTAAACATTTAATACAAATTTATGTTTCTTTATTATGTTTTTTTTTTTTTTTTATAAGGAAATCGTTCTCGTAGATGTTTAAAAGTGTTCGTGAGAATATGCGCGTGCGGATTGTTAATTAGAAAATTAGTTAGGTATAATAATACAACAGATTTATTTTGTAATTAAGCGAAAGAATAATACTTAATTATTATATAACTCTCTCTCTCTCTCTCTCTCTCTCTCTCTCTCTCTCTCTCAACGCTTTCTAACCTGCTTAACTATTGAAATTCCCACGCGATGCGAATTAGAACCTCGCAAGTCTCTACGGCCATTGATAACGCGACATAATCAATTATCCCAAGAAACGCACTTTTCTCCCTCTGTGAAATACCTCTGGCCCTATTTTTTCCCCTCCTCTTTTTCTTCTTATTTTTCTTTCTTCGCTCCGTTCGTCCGATCCACGATATTAATGGACTTTCATTTACGTCACGGCAGGATCGTCGCGACGTTTATTAAAAAGTCACGTCCCTTTTAACAAAGAAAAAGGGGGCATAAAGTAGATCGGTAGAATCATTCTAATCCAATTGAATTTTTCGAGGAGTTTAATTACTGCGTAAACTCGTGTAAGGTTGTGAATTTTGTTCGACGACACGAAACAATGTGATGTTACCACGTTTGGTTTAAAAAGTGTATCTTAATATTTTCTATGCCGATAAACAACCCACTTGGAAAGTTTCCAACTGTTTGCCATCAGCAATAATAAACAATGGCGCCAAGCGGACGCATTCAAAACGATGCTCTTTCAACTTGCAATCAAAGGTCCGTCCCGTGTGAGTAGAGAAATGTACGAGTCAGCCGGATGGGGGTCATAACCGTTCTTGAAAATGCACTACAACGTACCGCGTTGTACGTTTAGTTGTATGAACTTTACGAGTTTGAAATGGTACGAGTCGGAGATAGAGAAAGAGATAAAGAGAGAAAGAGAGAAAGAGAGATAGAGAGAGAGAGAGAGAGAGAGGAGAGAGAGAGAGAGAGAGACGTCGACGTCTTTTGTAATAATTCATATAGCCGTCATTTTTGCTCGTTCGCATTCTATATTTTGTGTAATACCTCTCCCTATCATCCGGCTTTTGCGTAGAGCCAAGATTTTGCATTCTACTGGTTCATCCATCATCGTACGCGAACTACAAGCACGTTGCTAAAGGTCTCGACTATGGTTCTTCTCCCAAAGCAACCCATCCACATATCGGGCATTGTCTCTTCGCACGACAAACGTCCAGGAATTTGGGACAAACGCAATCATATGCTACGAGAGTATCTCTAGAAATTGATCTAGAGTATCTCTTCTGAGATAGAAAACTGAAGAAAGAAAAAAAGAAAAGAAAGAGAGAGAGAGAGAGAGAGAGAGAGAGAGAGAAGAAAAACGATGAAGAAATAAAAAAAGAGAAAACAACTATGATCTTATCTCAGCTTTACCTTAAGCTTTACCTTTGAAGCGTTAGAAGAAGAAGGGAAAGAAAAAAAAAAAGAGAAAGGGAGAAGAAAATGGTATAACTGTAGAGAACATATTAAGACGAGGAAATAGTACACGTTTATGGTGGATATATATCTGGGAAAAAATTCGAAAGCTTTCTCGCGTGTTTATGAAACAAGATCGCTCTCTGATCTTTCTAGAGTGATATTTCTGCTGGCGACCTTCGTTACATCTGTTTTTGAACGAATCTACCGAGGTTAAATAAAAAGTAAGAGAAGTAGTGTTGCTCCAGGCTTAAAATCCAACACCAAAGAACTCGGTTCCTATCTCAAAGCACGCCGGCATTAACGACACGGATCGAAGTGGATTCGTTTACAGTCTAATACACCGGACATTCTTTATATACATTATATATATATATATATATATATATATTATCAGTCTTATTTCTATCGGGTTTCTCGATACTTTCTATTAAAAGATAGAAAGTAACTAATCATAATATCGGTTTGATTTTTTTTCTTTTTTTTTTTATCGAGAATCTTTACGTACGATAATTCCCCCTCGGTATGATTTACGAAAAACTCTACTCTACTTCTTGGAGTCATCGAGAAACGTCCTCGAGTTCTCGGTGAACAGTCTCATAAAGAGAAAGCGAAAAAGGAAAATGGGTAGGGAGTGGGGAGGGGTGGTGTGGAAAGGGGGTGGAGGAACGCTCATATCTTTTGGGAATCGAAGCACGAAGAAATCGCGTTTTTCTCGTCGTATACTT
>OU427002.1:5226500-5274000 GCA_911387935.1 Dolichovespula saxonica | reverse complement strand
AACCACCAACCCTCCTGAAGTACAACCTCATGGAAAGGCAATACTCTTCCTCTTTCTCCCTTGTTCTTCACCGATATGGCCTCCGCAACGTGTCATATCCAACGTAAACGGCTATCGATCTAAGCGCGAGCAACCCTTTCATCAGAATCGATGCTCGGACTTGCCAACTATCGACTTCGCTTCGCTGTATAAGGACTTGTGAGAAATCCGAGCTTCTTTTCGAAGCCACCACCGCGATAAACACGTTCGATGGATTTGCCCTCTCGAGAACCATCATCGATCGCCACGAACATGAGGCTGACATGGTAGAATGATTCTTTTCTTTTTCTTTATTTTTTTTCTTTTCTTTTTTCTTTTTTGTAACGGAACGAATCGGGAGGTTTAATTCAATGACGTGGCCTGACACCCCCGTTGCAGACATTGCAGAAAGGAACAAGAGGGAAATATTAAACGTCAAAGAGGAAACTTTCTTTCTATTTCTCAGTTTGTTCATTTTGTCTCCCTCTCTCTCTCTCTCTCTCTCTCTCTCTCTCTCGCTCTCTCTCTCTCTCTCCTTCTTTCTTTCTCGCGTTCTCTCTTCTTCTCGTCTTGGCACCTTTGCTTAAACGTCACTTTCACGGATGCCAACCAGCACGAAAGTTCTAATTGAGTCTACTGCCTCTCTCGTGTAACTTCTATTCTCAAGTTACTGGCTGTCCCTCCAAGGGATTGGAAATTCGACGGGATAGACGAAGAAAAAAACGCGTAGACTGAACCCCGAGGGTTCTTTGTTGCCCCGCAGTATATGTCCACTACCAACGATCCCATGGCCGTCGCCGACATTGCTATTCGAAAGGGACGAAACGAATTTCAACTGGAAGTTTCTTGGCTTCCATTAGCTACCACCCTCGATACCACCCTTCTCAACCATGAACCCTCTTCTCTCATCTACGAGTATTGCATGGTATTCTTTGTATCGTTTTTTTCCTCTCCTACGTACCGTATATAACGTATATTAGTACGTATAGATACGTATACACACGTGTAGCTAGGTAGCTTTTCGTGAGGATCTCGTCGGACTAACGCGTTTCGATAGAATTTTTCTCGTAAAATCGGTAAAAGGTTTTTACTCTCTCTTTCTCTCTCTCTCTCTCTCTCTCTCTCTCTCTCTCTCTCTCTCTCGTGGATATTATCCTCTCGATCTGACGATCTGATTTTATACCCCAACTCTTTTTTTTACACTTTTATCGAGACCGTAGAGCTTTGCACGTTATCAACCGATCGTTAATTCGTAAAAGTTCATCGAAGGATCGAGGAAAGAAAATGAGGTAAAACTTAGGAAATAAAAAAAAGTAGAAAGAGAGAGAGAGAGAGAGAGAGAGAGAGAGAGAGAGAGGGAGAGAATGAGAATGAAAACAAATGAGACGAATAGATGCGGTAAAGTAAGTAAAATGAAGTTTAACGAACGTTTTCTCGTTTCTAGAACGGCTTTGTAAAATAAATGAATGCATCAAATAACATCCAAATGCTCTGTTGGTTGTATATGTGTTATAATTTATAACTCCCGCGGGTTCACGAAGGTCACAAAATAGTCGCTCGAACTTGAGCTACGGTGGGACTGTTCGGGTTGAGTAAAGAATAAGGAAAATATCGTTAAAGTTCTTCCCTTCCTTTTCTTTCTTTCTTTCTTTTTTCTATATTTCCTCCTGGCTTTGGTATAATTGGCTTCCCAATTAAAACTTTTTCAACGTTACCGAAAACGGTTGCTAAGGATTTTCAATGGCAAGTTACTTTTGCTGATTTTACGAAGAAAATACTTTTACTACGGTTAATACGTCTCACGTAATTCTTCAAAAAACTTCGATTTCTCGTGTGACTTCTGTTTCGTTGAAAGAACGTTATTGAAAAAGAAAAATTATTTTTAAACTCTACGTTGCTTCTACGGAGGCGTTGCAAGTTTTTAATACATGGGACTATTTCTTTTTCTATTTTTTATTCTTTCAACGCGCGAACCTTCATATTTTCTCTCTCTCTCTCCCTCCCTCTCTCTCTCTCTCTCTTTCTATCCATTTAGCTGTCTTTATCTCTGTATAGAAAAAAGCTACTTAAGTGTATATAATTCATGGACGCTTCTTTCGTTCGCACACAAAACGTTGACATTCCTTTTTATACTTACATTTTACTACGCGTAATCTATATCGTGGTATGGAGCTATAGTCCCTAACGTCACGTAGTCGAACGGGAATATACATCACTGAGGGAAAAGACATCCATCATCGTTCGTGGCAAACGTTGGCTCGTAGAGAGGCTTTGTACTTGCGCTACCATTTTCATCATGATCAACGTATCATCTTTCGCTCGTCATTAACGTCGAACTTGTCACTTACGTCAGGGTCTTCGTTTTATCATTCGTCAAGCGAAAAATTGCGAAGTGTTGTGTTCTCTCATTCTCTTTCTCATTTTCTTCTGCGCGTTTTTTCCTTTTCCTTTTTTTATTTTTTTTTTTTTTTCAACCCAATCTCTCAAAGTACATAAACGGACACTTGATGACGAAATCCTGATCGGACCATCGAATTTAATTGCCATCGAGAATGTTCATAGAATATTTTCCATTCGAATAAAGGCCACGTGCATATCCACATAAATACGAGTGGGACGTTTACAAAAAAAAAAAAAAAAAGAAAAATAAGAAAGAGAAAAATCGCTTCGCTAATAGATCTCTTGGATGCTTTTGCGAAAGAAATGGAACGTCCTTGTAAGCACTCGTACCAACTGAAATAAATACTAGATCCAACAAATACGAGCTTATAAAGTGTAAGGAGAAAAGGGAAATCAAAACTAACGAGCGCATGTAAAAAAAAAAAAAAAAATACGTGCATACATGCTCAATATCTGAGTTTTGATCTCCCACGTTCCGTTAATATTCGATAGCGTTTACGTATTTGAAGTGAAGTATCATATTTTATCAAAAGTGTAGTTTTAACGATACTCGATACTGTTATTTCTTTATCCCTTTTCCTCTAATATTTCAATGCAATAAAATTTTTCATCCGAAGTTTACCCCAACAAATTATTAAAGTTTATTCGTACGATATATATATATTTTTATTTATTTATTTTTTGTTTTTTATTGACAAGTGTATTATCTCCTCGATAGGAAATTCCTTGTTTTCAAAATTTCTTTTTTTTTTTTTTTAATCGTAAGAATACGATACGTTTGTTCGTTTAAAGCCAACGTTTTTTTTTCTGCAGTCTCTTAACTCCCGTTTTAAGGACTTAACATGTTCGTCGTTGAAAATCACTTTATGGTTCGGAAATCGCAGCAGTCGGAATGAATAACCGACTTAGATAAATTGCACGAATGCTATCTTTCCATTTTCTCTTACGTACGATCTTCCTAGGATCTCGACGGACTTATTAAACCCGATTTACGACAGACTCTCGACGCATTCTCCTCGCTCTGTTCATGTTTCTCGTGCTTTCTTATCAATCTTCTCTCATACGTATTCCACTTCGTCGAAACTTCAATGCAAATATATTAATAACGTCAACAGTATAGAGAGAGAGAGAGAGAGAGAGAGAGAGAGAGAGAGAGAGAGAGAGACTTCTCGTTGAGAAAATTAGAAATTCCGTGAAATCTAATCTTCGTTATCAAGCAGCAAACGCGTTAACACTCATCCATCGTTTCTCAAATCTCTTTATAAAGAGAGAGAGAGAGAGAGAGAGAGAGAGAGAGAGAGAGAGAGAGAGAGAGTTCTCGAGTCTCGAGAAAGAGAGTAATAGTGTGAACGAAAGATAGATAGATAGATAGAGAGACGGAGAAAGAGAGAGAGAGAGAGTGAGTGAGAGAGAGGGATGGAGGGAGAAAGAGGAAGTAGCAAGAAAATCTTAGCGAGCGTTCATCCTCGTAAAACATACATTCCCGGCCAATAAAAGTTGCTCAGTGTAACGCAATTTTCCGCAACGAATAGAATGTAGCGATCCGCTAGATTTACGGCCACTAAATATCTTCGTTCGTTGGAGGCTGCGGAATCGGTAACAAAACTTTAACATTATCTCGTTGAGCTAACTTTTTACGTATGCCCTCCGCTTCCTTCGAGGAAAGAATTATAATCCATTAAAGATCGTCCGTCGCATGCTACCGGTTTACCAAAGTCACAAAACTAACGTCATACCGAATCGACGGAGGAAAAGAAAAGAAGAGAGAGAGAGTGAGAGAGTGAGAGAGAGAGAGAGTGAGAGAGAGAGAGAGAGAGAGAGAGAGAAACAAATAGGAAATAAGATAGCTTGTACGTTTAAGCGAAAGTTTATATCGAATGGTTTCTATACTCGGTTAAAAGATCGAATGAGCTATCGCAGTGAAAGCGTTCTATCAAACGTTATTCTTACTTTTTAACAACTTCCTTTTCTTCTTTCCATTTCGAAAAGGTTTCGAAGGGGTAAATTGATTCCCAACGATAAAGCATTTTCGATGCATCCCATTCCCCCGTCCTCCACTCCACCCTACAACTTCTGTACGTACGATTCGTAAGGATAAATCTTTCATGGGCAAACGTATGTGCTCACGCTATTTTATAACGGGTCGCATGAAAAATACACGAATGCAAATGTCATATGTGTACGTACGTATGTATACAAGTAAACGTTCGTGTATGCTTTTCTATAGAATAAATCCAAAATAGTAGCCCACTAAAGCGAAAGGATTTATTTACACTTGCCGAGAGAAGATTTACTTCGACTTCCCATCGTACTTTTTCCAATATCGAAATCGCCGTTTCTCCGTGAAACTTTTTTTTTTTGTTTTTCGTTTCTCGTTTTTTTCTTTTTTTTTTTTTTTTTCGTTAAAAATGTCGCCTCGACCTCTGTCCAAAGAAGCCAATGAAAAAGTTGCATTACGGATGGCTCATCTTCCGCTTTTCTTCGTAAAGCAACATAAACGATTACCACGGGTCGACGATTTAATTCTGAGGGTGAAAACACCGACCATTGAAGCTGACGGTCCGTACATAAAAATTCACTGTAGCCATTCATGCTACGACAAGATTAAGTGGTTAGGCGCTTAATGAATAGTAAGTTATTACAGGAGAACGGTCGAGATATTCGTTGGTTTAATTAACGCCGTTACACATGAGACCGTGTGAGAAAGGGTGACTGCTTTTTTAGAGTTTTTATAAAAGCTACCACGAACAAAAGGAAAGAGGAAAAGCCTATAAGGTAATTGTTATTTATATACGAAGAGAAGCAAGCCGTTCGTAAAATATGGATTCGATTTTTCGACTAATAAAAAGTTCGACGAAGTTCTTACGGACATAGTAACATCGAGAAAGACGGATTTTTAATTTTTGTCGCCTGACGTCAAAACGTTGTATCCAAGATTTAAAATAGGTTCCTATTTCGAAAATCTTCGATGGAAAATTTGTGAAGGCATTTATTTACGTTAAGCGTCTTTAACACGGGCCACGGCAGAGAATACAGGCAGCAAATCCTGTGGCGCGGCGGTTAAATTAAATTAACCCGCTCCAAGCCGACTACGCTGAATTGTCCTCGTAGCGTACCAATTTATAGACGTCCTGTGAAAGGTTCGTGTATTGTGTTGCCCGCGTTTCTCCTCCTTTCCATCCTTCTTTCCCTCCCATCCCTATTTCGCGAATTTCCACGATAGAGGAGGAACGTAGCAGCACTGGGTAGTATCCTTCCATCGAGAATTTTTCTTCCTTCTTATTTTCTCACCTTCGTTTACCCGTAACTCTACGGATTTCGTTATCGAAATACCCCGAAAAATCGAAACGCACGATTTTCATGATTTACGTGCGATCGACGTTAAGCTCCGAACCAAGCCGAGAGAGAATTATTCGAACGCGTGAATCTATACGCGCACTTGTATCCGGTACGTTACAACAAATGAATATTTTAGTTTGCCGTATATCGATCAATAACGGGTTGCGTGCTCGTTGCCAACAGCAAGCGATTTGATTGACGAGCTTTGCCTGATTAATTTTGCCCTGTAACAATTTACATTGACCATTACGAATAATCCTCGCATAGCAAATTAATTTCCGTTAAGAACTTTACGTTTGAAAAAAAAAGGAAAAAGAAAAGAAAAAAATTACCTCGGTCTGCTCATCGCAAGAATCTCGACGCGATAATTGATAAAAAATACATATTTCCGCCCGATCCGTAAATCCGACACAAAACGTTACCACTGTCGGTACAAATATACCACTCGGAATTTTCTCGAATTTATCGGATCGTTTAATTTATTTACCGAAGATTACGTTGCTCTTCTTTCGCTCCGTTCTGATCGAAGGTAACATCTACGTTGAGCCCGCAAATATTTCAAATCCAATGTTTTACGAGGGAGATAAGAAAATATTTACCCACGATAGGGTTTATTTTTCCTCTCGTAGCGTCCGTCATTTGATTTAATCGACGATAATATAATATCGTTTTAAGCGATTCGTTTGGCCAAGTCGATCTCTTGCAGCTGCTTAGCTTTAATTGACATCAACGCGGTCTAGCGTTGAACCGCACGGTTGCGTCGCCCTTCACAAAGGACGCTCTATGTCTCTACAGAAGCAGTGACATGGATTGACAGGCAATAGGCGGTTATGTACCTGACTGTTTTGTCGCAAGACTGGTTTGGCTCGCGTTCCTGATCGCATTGATATTCACAAAGTGCGTTGGTAAGAGTTGATTGGACCGTTAATGTATCGACAGCCTTTACCTCGTAGTAATACCGGCCAAATGTATGTACGTTGATATCGAATTGCAATGATGCGTGGTAAAGGAAATTCCTGTATCACTCGTGTCCGACTTCGAATACTGGTTTTATCATTTTCCTCGATAATCTTATCCTCTTCCGTACAATTATGAAACATCCGTTAACAGAATTTTTGGTATCGATTGCAAAAATAAATAATTACGAAGATAATTATCAATAAAAAACGAATCGACTTTTCTATCAAATAGAAACTTTATATTGTCGATCATATCGATAAATTAATTGGGATCGATGACGATGAAGAAAGAAGAGCTTTAAGAAGAAACAAAGTAACGTACGATGTTAAATGTTTAACGTTCCATCGTTATATTACGAAAGCTTTATCTATATTTGGGATAGCGATAATGTTGAAGTTTATACATAGCGAACAAATCCAATTAGACTTAAATTCGCAGTATTTCCAGTCATGGAAATGGCGATAGAGCCACTGAGATACGCCTCTAGCATAACACTGGTAATCGTACTCCATTCCGAAAGTGTTATGGTCAGAAAGTTTCACTGCACTCTGAAACTCGAGCGTCGTTTATTGCTCCTGAATTGACCATAGGTATAGTTTGCGAACATCATCAGATGAATTTCTATGGGGAAAGTATACGTAGATATGAATGGAAGACAGAAACGGAGAATGACATACCAATTGGTTCGCATGCGAGGAAGTCGTAATCCTGACAAGTTGGATAAGTCAAACGCTTCGTTTGCAGGAATCCCCTTAAACTTGTCTACCAACAGTTATACTGTATCTATTATTGTCTAGACATATAGTGAATTAAAAATTATACTATCAAAAACGAAATGCCGACCAAAGAGTAACTGAATCGTAAAACAAGATATGAATAATTGGTATGTCAAATGAAGTATATGAACAATTAAAATAAAAAGAGAGAGAGAAAGAGAGAGAGAGAGAGAGAGAGAGAGAGAGAGAGAGATAGAGTTTCATTGTGAAAGTGATAAGAAGTATAACATAAATTTAGCTATCATTTGCCGTAACGAAAAGCAATTATTTTTTTAAATTAATGGTTCCTCATATCTCATATAGTATATTAATTTTTTTTTTTTTCATATATTCATTCAATATTTCTGATTTTACATATCGGTCTATTAAATGTTACTTCCTTGTAAATAGCGTGAGTAAATAATTTTTTTACTTGCCACATTGTATCTCCGTAAAAATATATGAAATCTTTATGAAGAAAGGATGTATTATACATCGAGAAGTCTGCAATATTTGTGGAAAAGAACGTTTCCACACATCGGTTCCATGCTATTTCACTTTGACAGTAACTTATAAAAATTTTCTTCGGAATTGGTTATGCGCTTTGCATCTTATAGATTGATTATATCGTCGGAAAAAGAAAACGAAAAAAAAAAATAATAAGAAACGTTTCCCGTTAGATCGAACTCTTTTAGAAATCATCATCCCATTAGATCGTTAAAGTACATTTCGCGTAGCCTTTTGTTCTTAAATTATTGCTCCCGATTAGTCTACGATCAGAATTCGTTCCTTCCATCACGCGAAGGTGTAACTTAATGCGTTTAAGGGATTATACGAGTAGAAGAAAAGAGGGATAGTATAATATATCCTCGATGAGGAAGTAACCTCATCGATCGATCTTCTCTTTCTCCTTGTTTATGGAGTTAACTCTAATAATTGGTAGGACAAACGTGTCTACGTGACTCGGCTTTCTCGCGCGGTTTTTAATCGATGCATCCAATTATAAAGTCAGGGATGCCACGACTAGAGCCTATTTCACAGCTAATTTCTCGTTATGTCGAGTGGGTTGGATAAAAGCGCGCTCAACGAGACTCTCCGTTACGGTTAACGCATGGAATTGCGCGTGGATAGTGAGCATTAAGCGAACACTACAGTAAATTGTATTTATTTGCAACGTTCCGTGATATAGATCCTGCGATGTACAATACGTGCAGTACAATTTTATTGGTAGTTGTGAAATTGATTTCTGACTTTTATCGTACAGAATGATCCTTAGTTTTGTAGAGCATTCGGACAGAGTTTTATTCTCTAAAAATTTGCTTTCGAACATTCCTCTTTTTCTTTACATTAAATTCGTTTACGATTCTCATAAAAATGCGAGGGCGTGTGTATGTTTTCTTTTTTTTTTTTTTTATTTTAATAAAAACAGATTCTAATGTGAATTGTTAATTATCGGAAAAGCGATATGACATGATTACATAAGCTTCGTAACGTATACAGTATACTGTGAATAAGACTGATATGTATAATCTAACCCTCGGTGGAACCAGTTTCTAGTGCTGAGAGGAAACATGATTATTCGTATACGAGGCTAAAGCAATTAGCGTTTATAATTATCGAACGTACATGTCTCCCACTTCGTTTACAGAATGTAGGTTTCTCAGTATTGGTCGATTGCATTAAAATCGCGATGGCTCTAGAGATTATCGACATGCGAAATGGTACATGACGTTAATGAAAAGCTTTTCGCTCGATCCGATTCCAAGTCATTTACACTGTTATACTGATCCTACCCTCTTTAAGTGTACCCAGTTATTATCACTTTTAAAAAGCATCTAAGTATAACGCCAAACGGAAGAAAACATAAATTGAAAGGAAGGAAAAGTATAAAAAGTGCATACAAATAAAAGAGTCTTTTCAACGTTTAGGAAATATCTTGTTAAAGAAGGCAAACAGCTAGCTAACGATTGCAATTTTACGGATAATTTACCATAATTACCGTACCTTACTAACGACGTGAAATATTACTTGGAATTACCACCGAGAATTAAGATGGAGAAAGAGAATTAAGGATGTCTTGGCGTCCAACTATTATTCTTATTGATTGGTTAACAAGCGAGTTAAGACGCATTATTAATAAGAATAGTTTTCATTCTTCACATCCCCATACCCCACGATTAAACATTGTCCTTGCCATGTTGTATATTAAAGTATCGAAGCATTTTAATGAAATTTGAATTCTATTCTATAAAGGGAAAGGAAATGAGAGAGAGGGAGAGAGAGAGAGAGAGAGAGAGAGAGAGAGAGAGAGAGAGAAAGATGTAGTCGAGAATAAAAATATTCAACTTATAAAGTTCATCGTTTGTGCATCGCTTTTACAAACGATACTCCATGTAAACTTAACTTTTACAGAAAATGGGAAAAACGAGAGATAGATAGATAAATAGAGAGAGGGAGAGAGAGAGAGAGAGAGAGAGAGAGAGAGAGAGAGAGAGGGAGAATAATTCAGTTTCATTTACAATATGTACTTAGCAAATACAAGAACTTACCTTTTAATTATATCCAAAGTACTCCTTGAAGACATTTGGTAGAGATAGAAGATGCGTCCTCGCAAATTAATTAACAGAGAATATACTGGCTGTTCTTGAGATATACGTGTTTACATTTAGGACCAAATCAGACTCTGTTTATAAACATGCCTTCGAGAGTATACTATCCAATCACAATCTGGTATGTTTATTAATAAAGAAAAGGTCATCCATTGACACGGCTTTATTGTTTCCCATTCGAACGTTTTCATTGCGTGACATTATACTAATAACCCGATTTTGAATGAGAACGTACACGATTTGATTTAAATATTACACTGTTTACCGAGACAACGTGCTTACGCATATGTTCAACGACTTTAAACATTCGCGTTCGCTTTTGAAAATGAGACGATTAATTTCAACACGCGTTGAATCGTCGTCAATGGTTACGAATTCTAAAAGCGAGGAACTACTTTCCCCACGGGCGTACATATGTAAAAGAATTCGATTCAACAGTCGATAGATTCACGGAGACTATAGATAAATTTCATTATTCGTTCTCGTTTATTGAAAGTTACCAGATTTAAGAGAGAGAAAGAGAGAGAGAGAGAGAGAGAGAGAGAGAGAGAGAGAGAGAGAGTTAGATGGAGAGAGATGGGAAAGGACCACGGGGCCAGGGTGTCGAATAGAAACTAACTTTCAAAGGTTCGCCCGCAAAGTTTCTACATTCATAATTGTTGTAAGAGCTTCCGATCATTATTATTATTATTATTACCTGGTTAGAATTGAGTTTTGAATGCAATTTAATCGAGAACTTGAGAGAGAGAGAGAGAGAGAGAGTGAAGGATAGAAAGAAATAGAGCGAAGTTCTAGAAAAGGGTAAAAGCTGGCCTTCCAAAGAAAGCCAAGGGTCGAGGTGAATGAGTGAAAGAGGAACGTCAAAGGGAAAAGGAACGGGATGTTGGAGGAAGAGAGAGGGTTGACGAAACGCCCGGGATGGAAAGTCCGTGTCTTATAAATTTACTTCAAGTACTTCGTCGCAGTTTTCCAATAATGCTGAACTCGCGCTGGCTTACGCAAACGCGATGTGTCACACGGTGTGAAGGATAAAGATCGCTCTTGTTTCCTTTGTAATCTAACGTTGAGTTTACGTATTATTCTTAACGTAATATTTTAGTTCTTTCATCGAGACGAAAAAAGTAAAATACGTCTTACATGAAAAAAAGAAAAAAGGAAAGAAAACAAAACATTTACGATTTATCACGCACGACGATTGATAATATTTGATAGATCGAAAGGACGAATCGATGGATTTTTTTCATTTTCCTTTCGTCCCCGTTTTATTCTTTTTTTTTTTTTTTTTTTCTTTGCAACCGTTCAACTTCCCAATATAGCACTCACGATCGACGCGTAATTCGACGATCAAACGCACTCGAACTAGACTCGAAATAATTTATTTTGATAAAAGTCAAATTTGTTTGATTGAACGGGAAAACCGCGAAAGGCGAGCAACGAGGAGGGTTGAACTCGGCGAGATATTAGGCACGACGGCATACGGTTGATTACGCGTAATTTAGTTTGGAAGGTTTTTCTTCGTCGTTGCTATCGCCCTTGGTTGGCCCTTCGAGTACGGATCTAGGGAGCGAAGACCGTCGCGACGCGAATTGCACTGACTCCCGTAGATTCTCCGTTTTCCGCAGAAGCTTCCATCGGTGTCTCTCCTTCCACCCCTCCGAGATCTCCGATTCTCTTTCTCTCTTTCTCCCTTTCTCTCTCTCTCTCTCCCTCTCTCTCTCTCTCTCTCTCCCTCGCTCTTTCTCTCCCACCACCTTCTGTCCTTGTTCGAGCTTCCCCTACATCGACTCACCCCCTCCTACGACGGCTTTTAGCGCAAGCGCCCGTGCTTTTGTACTGCGTAGACCATCGCGTTTCGTCGTTCACGTCCACGTAAGTACGATCGTACTTTAGAGGCCACAGGACATAACAAAATTTTTCTTTGACTCTTGTTATAATTTCTTTATTTCTCTTCACTTACTTTCCCTCCTTTTTATCTCTATAATTTCATACTTTAAATCGCGAAGAGGGTGGCGGAACTTTTGTTTCTCGTTACTTCAAACGTTCATTATTTCTTCTTTCGATGCGTTAACTTCGTCGTTAATTTCAATCGCTCGTAGAGATACGATCCGTGCTGTCGATTATTTTTATATTGACGTTTAAACGTTCGCGCATTAGGACAAACCATCTTTTCCTTTGAAGCTCGTCGCAAATTTGCACACGCGAACGGGCACGCACACGCGAAGAGAGAATACCTTAAACGGATGGTACGATTTCACGAACAAACGTATAGAGATTTATACGGTGCAAGCTCGCTTTGAATTATGTACATAATGATCGGCGAAATCGGTGTCACGCTGGGTGAAAGTGTAATTGATAATATCTCCCACGCACATTAACGTGACTGATTGACTCCAAAGCTTTTGGTTTATTCAACATAATTACGTAGTTATGTATGAGCGACAAAGCGCGGCATTTGAAAAATTAATTCCCGCGCGGCACGTCCGTTTAATATTTTCATTGGTAATCATGAACGATGGAAGATCAATTAGAATCGTGCGTAAGATATAGATCGTTTGACGTTTAACATAAAGACCATAAATCACGTTATTTTATGTAGATTACCGTGACTTTTCCGATATACTCTCACTTTATCGCCGATAAAAAAAGGAAAGGCTGGGGATTAAAATAACGTTGAACGCACGTAGATAAAAGCAACGATCGCGTGTTGTCGTCGTCGTCGTAGACGATAATTGCTGCACATCGATCCAATCCACCCTCTCTCTCTCTCTCTCTCTCTCTCTCTCTCTCTCTCTCTCTCTCTCTTCCTTTCGTTCGTACTCTACCTCCCTCTCTACAATCCACCTCCCTCCCTCTCTCTCTCTTTCTCTCTCTTTATCTATCTATCTCTCTCGTTTGTCTTGTTTTCGAAAAACGGGGCCGATGGTTAAAACGTATTTTGCCGATCGATCTCCCGCGTTTTCACATCAATGCGGAACATTGAGCGGAATAAGTTGCTCATTAAATTGAAAAATTGCTTACGGCCCCCGAGAATTTCATCGAAAAAGTCTGGTAAACAGGTGCTTTCTCTAACGAAATGCCTCAAGGGAGAGATAAGCAATGGAAGTCGAGGATGGTAAGGGTAGATGGAAAAGAATTTTTCACCGATCAAAAGTCGGAACTGGCGTTGCATAGAATCGTGGAAAGCGTTGGTAACAGTTTAGAAATGAAGATTACCCAGGGGTACGCACGCTTCGTAGTTTAGATAGGTCTCTTCTCTTGGGTTCAATCTCTCTCTCTCTCTCTCTCTCTCTCTCTCTCTCTCTCTCTCTCTTTGTCTTTCTCTCTTCTCTCTTCTCTCTTCTCCTACCACCACCCACACCTCCTCCTTCCTCCTCTATCTCTCTTTTTCTCTCTCGTTATTGCTCGCGTATAGTTGTGGGTGCCGCTCACGCGGCAGCACCGAGGCCGCGGCTGATAAGCCCACAGGGAGTTGCCTGCGGATCCTACCGAATTGCACAAGTTTTAATTTCCTCGAGCGGGCCGGCGCATCGGCGCAATGGCCAAACTTATTGCGGACGAACGTGTTGCCAGTTCCCGGCAGTTATTGCCGGACTCGAAATATGTTGCAAAGACTAGAAACGTCGGCGTGACGTTACCGAGATGATTGCCGGTGAGTATCGCGATTCGTGGCTCCTAACGCTACCCCGTAGCGTTTCAAACTCCGTTGGACTTTAGAAAAAGTTAAACCCAAGCGTGTTTCATATATCGTTTCGTTTCGCTTCGCCTCGAGAACTCCTCTATCTCTCCCTGGCCCGAAGAGGGATAGATCGGAGAATCCCACGGGACCGAGATCGAGATGGAAGCTTGTAGAAACGCTTCCGGACGGCGACCGACCGATTTTTATCCTCGCCTCGATATTCCCTTACGCGAAAAAGGAGAAAAGAGAGAGAGAGAGAGAGAGAGAATGAGAGAAAGAGAGAGAAATATTCGGGAGAACGTCGAGTTCATCTGCAGATCTGAAACTATGCCAGCCGGGCGGAATTACGTTTGAATAAATCGGAGATCGAGCGGCTGGTGCTCTCCAAGTTTCGCGAGTGAGACAGAAAAAGATGTAAAAGAGAGAGAGAGAGAGAGAGAGAGAGAGAGAGCGAGGAATTTGCGATATCGTTTCTGGAATTTCGTCGCGTTTAAGAATGTCATGAGCCAAATATTAAAATATCGAGAGTCAAATGAAAAAAAAAAAAAAGAAAAGAAAGGATAAGAGCAGGAGTTACGATCGCAACGGCGATGCCATTTTCGATATCGTTCATGGTAGTAGTAATGACGAAACAACGTATTGTTGTCAAAGACAGAAAGTTTTTCAATTACGCGCTCGCTCGATCGATATGACCCACCCAAATGGAATTCCTCGAATGCTTCGATTTTAAACACAGTATTCTCCATACGAGCGAATGTTTGATTGTGAAACAATTCCTTTGATGTGGACGTAATTACGTGTCCCTTTGAGAAGTATCGAAGTAACTCCGTTTCTTGTAATACTCAGGTCACCGTAAATACTTCTTCCCCATCTTTATCGATGTATACTGTTTCACTTTCTCTCCCTTTCTCTCTCTCTCTCTCTCTCTCTCTCTCTCTCTTCATGAAACAGGAATATAATTTTTACACACGCGCCATAAAATAAGAATATATATTTAAGGAAGATAAAACCTTCCGTACACATATACATATATGTAAAGACAAATGTTTACAATTTCTAAGGCACCATACCCATTTCACTCTTATATTTATTTTAATTTTAAACCGAAGGGAACATTCTTATGCTACGGCGCGTGGTATGTCAACGAGACGTGCAGTTACAACGAAAACAATATATACATATAACGAACTAATGTAATACCGTGGAACAAAAAAGTGTTTGAAACTAGTTAAACTCGGTCTCGTTGCCAAGTGAGTTAATTAATGCAACTCGCGTACTTGATTCATCCCTTGAAGTTACTTGCGCACGTTGTGTCGGTTAATTCTCTGGGAGAGAAGAGAAAGAGCGTGAAAGGGTAGTGGACCATGAAGGAATATGAGAGATAATCGAACGACTTTAAGATTACGTTGACATTTTTATAAGGGATGAAAGAGCGTTTACGATCGACTCTAATGGCACTAAACTCATATTTTCCCCGTTATATCTTTCGATTGAGCCTTAAAAAATAAACAAACAAATAAATAATAATATTAATATTAATAATGATAATAATAATAATAACAATACAAACAGCAACAACAATAATAATAATAATATTTGTAAGAAAAACAGTAATAATGATGAGAAAACATACAGAATAATGACGATAATAAAAGTTTTCCTATAAATACACTAAAAATACGTTGATCATTTCTTTGCGTTTTCTTAAGCAGAGAAAACTTTCTACCATGGATCCTACTTTAGCTCTTTAATCAGTCGAGCACATTTTTCTCCCGTTAAATGGCGATTCTCTTATCCCATCTACCCTCTCGCCTACTATCCTCAACTCTCTCCGACCCTCTTCGTATTCCCCGCTATCATCCTGACTACGAAAACTAAGTGGAGCGGCGGTTCTAAGAACGGTAGTAAGAGGTACGACCGTGGGAGAAAGTGAGAAGAAAAAAGGAAAGAGAGAAAGAGGGAGAGAGAAAGAGAGAGAGAGAAAGGCCGGAGGTGGATAGAAATAGTGGCTTTATTCGGCCGCGCGTATAAACTCGTATCCCGCTGAAAAAATATTACGAACACTTAGCGTTGAAACGTACGTAAGGGGCGTAAAGAAAAAACGAAAGGGGAAGGATTAAAAAAAAAAAAAAAAAGAAAGAAGAAGAAAAGAAAAAAAAGAGAAAAGAGAAAGAAGAGGAAGGGAAAAGGAAGGAGAAAAAAATAGAAGGGGATAGAGAGAAAAGATAGAGAAGAGTGGCTGTTTGCTCGTCGGGTTAGTGAACAGGCAATTGCACTGAATTTTGCATTTTAATGAAGAGACCAGATATATACGGGCCGATATTAAATGGGAGAACTTATTCATCGTAAGATAAAGCACCTCCCGAAATGGTTACCATTAAAGGCACGCGCGGGTACGAAAACTTTTCGAAGAGCTAATAAGATAAAAGGCCTATGGGGGGGTGGTCGGATTTTCGGTTCGCTAGGGAAACTCTCGCGAAATAGCGAAGGTGTTGTATGCATCGGAAATCGAACGGAAAGGAGGGGAAGAAAGAGAGAGAGAGAGAGAGAGAGAGAGAGAGAGAGAGAGAGAGAAAGAAAGAGAGAAAGACGAGTTGGAGGTGAAACGATTCGATTTCGAAATTCGTGCGTTACGAAAGAACGGACTTTCGTAGGGTGTTAAAGGAAGGCAACGGGGAACGATACCTTTGGAAAGTTTTCGCGTTAACGTCAACGTACCTACCTACGATTACGGGAAGCTACGGAAAAGAATATGGGGAAAAAGAACGAAGTAAGTCCTCGAAGGGAAACCACTTCGAGAAACAATTTCATCTTGGAGGGGTTATCGTACGAAAGAATTCTCATTTATTGTTTCGTACTTTCGGCACTTTTAAGATCCACGCCGATATCCTCTGTTCATTAAGCAAGAAGAAAAGATTACGTCGAAAAGTCGTCCCGAGGAGGAACGAACGGGAAGTGAGGAAGGGAGGGGTGTGGGGGTTGGACACGATGTCAAGAAATATCCGTTAGATTCTACTTCTATAGAATGCGCGGTCAAGTTTCTTTGACGAACTTTCGTTCGGGGAAAGTTCCGAATTCATTTCCTTTCGGTGCATCTTCACAGAGATAGCTTTATAGAATTAGCTGATCGTTCTCTGATCTTCCAATTGATCAATTTCTTACGAACGCCAACGACTAACTACCAAAAACTAAACAAGACTCCTTTTATAACTGTGAAAACCAATCCGATTGCTATTAAGAGAAAGAAAACTTTTTGCAGATTATTATTATTATTGTTAATTATTATTATTATTATTATTATTATTACTATTATCATCATCAATGATATTCCGTTCTATACGTTTTTTGATTTATCATTGAATTTTGGAGAAAATCAAGACCGTTAATTGCTTGAAATTATATCTGTTATGAAAAAATATTGAAAGATAATTTCATTATAACAGGATTGTCGGAAATATTATTTCTCATATTCAAACGTTTTCACTTATCTCGACCCAAAAACTTGAAAATGGATTATTCCATTTAAAAATTACTAACTTTCCGTAAGAATATAACATATATGAAACTTTCTCTCTCTCACTCTCTTTCTCTCTCTCTCGATCTATCTATCTATCTGTCCATCTATCTATCTTCCTATCATCGATAAAAGCCAATTCAGTGAAATTCCGACGAACTTGTTCGTTAAAGATTTCCTTTCTATCGATTGGCCAATTAATCTTCGTTATCCGAAAAAGAAAGAACGAATTTATTAAAACTGATTTAGAAAAATTATAAATTAGTTCCGATTGGTATAAACGTCATGCAAGCGAAGAACGTAAAGAATAGGTAGTTTTATCTTTTCTTTTTTATTTTTATTTTTATTTTTTTATTTTTTTGACATTTGCAATGTATCAGACATTGTCGAAAGAGTTGAATTCGGTTTCGTTTCTGAGTTAGAAAATTGGAAAACTTGGTTGCTGTTTGTTCCCTTGTTTTCCCTGTCCTTTTTTATTTTCTTTCGCCTCGCCTACTCCATTCATCGATATTCTCTTCCATCTTGACTATATTCCTCCCCTTTATGTTTATTTTTGTATTTAACATTTCTGGACTGGCGTTCGTTTCGTTTGCTTTTAAATTTTTAACGATATGTACTTCATTTCCTTCTGAATAAAATTCAAAACCGTTGAGCAAGCATTATATAGCACGGTTATTATATAATAGACGTAATATGTGCATTCTAGTTGGATCTAAGAAAACAAAAAATGCGAAACGAGAACGAAACGAATTTAGTTATTTCCATTGAGTTTTATCACGCTCGGTATATGTATTTATCGAGTCGGCAAAAATTGCCACTAACAGGTATTCTTTTTTCTTCTCGTATACACTCATTCGCCTAGGTTAACGTTTGCCAAGGAAATCCTTTGCATCGAGTAAAACTCACGGGTTCATTTGGCAGTCTGGCTGTGTTGTGTAAACAGAAGCCAAAAACATCAAGGAAAGCGTGCCCTCCGTTACGAGCCACACCCATTTGCTCGTGTTTTCCACCAAAAGAAGTAACTCTACGTGGCGAGGGGGAACGGGGGAGAGGTCTATATAAAACGGAAAATAAGGAAATCGCATAATTGTTGGTACATGTGACGTCACACCGCGATTCATTTTCCAACGAATTTGCTTCGCGCAAACAATACGAAAAATGAATTACCGTACGGGCTCTACCGTGAAAGAAGGGTGCCCGTTTTGTACGGATTTAATAAAAATTCGAAATCACGTTGGAAAAGCAATCAAGGATTTCAATTACAATGTACGATTTTCGGGGCGCAGTGGACTTTCGTTTCTACGTTGAAAGAGATCTTACAGGTTTGAAAAATACAAAGGAAAGGAATCAACGAAAGCACTCGAGTGAGGGGGGTAAACGGAGAAAAAAGAACGTTGGAAAAATAACGAAGTAAAGTACGGTCAAACGGATCGAATCGTTGAAAGTTTGACACCTTCTCTGTGAAGTTGAAAGAAATAATAATGGAAGTACGAAAAAAGCAGATGAGAGACAAAAAAAGTGGTGCATAAGAGGATTATAGACGGCGACGAGGACGATGGGGCGATAAGAGTAAGAGAGAGGGAGAGAGAGAGAAAGAGAGAGCGAGAGAGAGAGAGAGAGAGAGAGAGAGAGATGGTATGTATAAAAGGAGGAAAAAAGAAGAGGAGAAGGAGGAAAGATGGAAAGAGGAAACTTGTAATCAGCGGTGCACGTCGATTTCTACCCTCGCACGATTCCCGAGAGGAACACAAGCCTTTGTTAAAGGACCGGGATAAATAAGCAGTTCTCTCGAGACAATACGAAACATCTGCTAACCGTTGTTGAAGGCACGAACTCGATCTAAAGGCGAAGAGTAAGAGCGTGATAAAGAGAAAGATAGAGAGATAGATAGATAGAGAGAAAGAGAGAGAGAGAGAGAGAAAGGACGATTTTCTCGCCCTGATGATTCTGAATTTTCGAGACTCGAATTATCTTCACTCTGCATACACCTGCCATCCCATTGAAAATATAAAATTTCAGTCTGTATCGTGCGTATTTGGTGTATTATAATACAACGTGTTAAGAACGAACCCGTAATTAAGCGAAACAAAAATTGGTTAATTAAGTAAAACATGAGATACCGGATAGGGGGTATTGGATATAACGGATTTAAATTAAACGAAAGAGAATGAGGAAGAGTTATATATATATATATATATATATATATATATATATATATATATATATATTCTATAAAAATCGATCATGGAATCGAAACGGTTACATACGAAAAGGTTTGATCCTACCACGAGAAAGCACGTTGGGAAATTTTTGTAAGCGCACGCGTGCATTTGCGACTGTGTATTCACGATCGACGTATGATTAAAAGCAAGCTTTACAAAAACGTGTCCGTTAACCGACGAATCCCTCGCACTTCTATCACCTGCTATATACTAGAGCCTACCTATCTATATCCATATATATATATATATATATATATATATATATATATATATATATATATATATATATCTACTACATCGACGTTGGTCGAACTTTTTCGAGCGTGTATAATCCTAGCAGAGAGTAGCGGTCTTTCCTCGTCCATATCAATTCCATTTGTCCAATATCGCGCTTACACGATGCAAGTGCCGGCACGTTTGCTGACTCGACCGATTCCCGTCAACCGAACGTTTCGCGTTCTGTTAGGACGTGCGTGCGGCCGTGCGTGTATCCGCGTCAAGAGCATCCAATCCGGAGATGATAGAAGGATTATTGGTTTGACTTTACCGTTTACAAAAGCTTTTACGCTAACGTCGAAATTTTTACGTAACTTCCCTTTTTTTTTTCGTCAGATATTCCTTCCGAGAACGATAAAAATAACATTTCAATTTTACTAGAATAAAATGTTATCTATCCGATGTATTATCCTCGTATTATTTTCATCATTTCCTACTCAAATCCATTCTATCGAAATATAATGGAATTATTAACGCAATCCTATAACGAATTTCTACAAAGACGTTTTGATTATCATTCGTTACGCGATTGCGGTGCACTAGCATGTCTATTGATTATGATCTATTCGTTAGCGATCGGCTTTGCAAATATATTATTGCGTACAATATCATTCACGCACAATGATCAATGAAACACAGTACGATAATAGTCAAGGAAGTTTTTGATAGTCATTCTATATTTGAAACTAGAAACGGACATTGATGCGTTAATTAATGTTTGTTAACGACCACTAATGACATTTGAAATCACTATCATTTGAGATGATTATCAATGCCGTTAGTATTATATCGTTCATTGCTATTATGATTTTGACAGATACGTGACGAATGAATTACGCGAATTGATTCGACTTTGCTTCAAAGAGAAGACAATTTCTTGTTATTTCCTTCTCTCTCTCTCTCTCTCTATCTATCTATCTATCTATCTCATTTTTCTTATCAAACGATTACAGTGTATCGATGTAATAGTACGTGTCGCGATATATCAATACGATTCTATCCTGGCGCGGAATAAAATTTCATTCGGAATGACAGACTTCGAAACAGGGATTTTGAACGACGAGATTTATGCCAACCCACGACTTATTTCTTTATCCCTTTTTTCTGCCCCTTTTATCCCGCGACCTTCCTCCGTGTCCTTCGTCTCCTCCCTCCAACCTCCCCCTCTCCCCCCAACCACCCACCCGTTCTTTTCACGTTTGATGTTTCTTGGAAAACGTGCCGTCACATTACGCGTTGTTACGCGAGAATCGAAAATGCATTGAAAATAAAAGAGGAATATGATAGGCTTGGTTTGTGGTCCTTTCCCGAAGTTCTCCCTTTAATAAGGTTACAGTACCAAAGTGTAATCTGATTTATACGGCTGTTTTCCCCTCGGTACGGGGCAGCCTTCAACCCTCGACCCTCATTCCTCTTCGACGTCTGACCAACGTATTTCGAATCCCATAGGTACTTTGTCGTAGACGTTTCCTACATGACACGTAGGTAACGAGTAGGATCAGGTGCGAGCAGGTAGCTCGGCAATATATTCCCAAGCAAACTCCGTATTTCCCTTCGAAGCTTCGCTTGATCACACTTGCTATCTAATTAGCCCATCAAAATTCTCTTCCATTTAATAATCGTGAAAGTGTTGAAAAAGAAAGAGAGAGAAGGAGAGAGGGAAAGAGACAGATAAAATCGAAGAAGTCCGGGCGAGCTTTCAAAGAAGGAAGTAATAAATTTTCAATTTTCTCGGCCACGTCTTTTCGACGACTACCACGGCGCACCGTGCTCGAGTGTCCCATTGTTTTCAATGCCGCTGATAAAATAACGATCGAAGATACCGATCTCGTAGAAAGAATAACTTTTTCTTATATTTCATAAGTCGCCTTTCCCTGCTTCTTAGACGATAATATCCATTCATTATGAAGGATGTTAATATAAATTAAATGAGAGTCGTATTGTAATAAAGAAATGGCACAGCTTTTTCTAGGAATGATTTTTGTCCACTTTTCTTTTGTTACAGAGAGGAAAGGTCGATTATAATTCGAAGGGGGGATGAGGGAGGAAAAAAAAAGAGTAACAAATTGATCTTATAATTTCCCGTCTCGCAATAGAGCAACAATACATTCGAAATAGAATTATTTAGTCGAAATAAAGTGTAAAATTTTAATTGCATGCCAGAGAAAAACAAATGTTCCTTCGAACGGAACCCAACAACGTCCAGAAAATTAATTATCGCGAACAAATGGAACCGAAGAAATACGACGCGAAGTGCGATCGAAGAGGAGAGATTGAAAGAGGCAGCGGGGGAAAAAAAAGGACACCCAGTGTAGCAAGAACGACGGAGGACGATCATTAAAAACGTCATCGTCCGAATGCAAGCGATCTCTTCCATCCTCCCCCTTCAATCCCTCCCCCCTCCCCAAAAAAAGAACGAAAGTATTTTCAAAAACATATTGGCGAATTGTATCGATGGAAGATCAAAACCGAAATTTCGATTGATTTCGTTGCTGGTACCGTGCCGGTTCGCCACATTGTGGTTAGGGAAATCGATAGACGATACGAGCCTGTTGACATACGCACGATAGTTCGCTGCAGTATTATCGGCATATCAAATATTAGAAAATTAGCCCCTCAGGAAGATGAAATTTATTCGGTGATTTTCTATCGTAAAGATATTAGCTCGGTTAATATGGGAACAAATGACGTTATATTTAGGTACGACGTTAGGTATCGATAGGTATATACCCATAGCATGTAATCAATTATTAAAACAATGGCTATGGACCGAAGAAAATTGATACCGTCGGCTTTCAGCGACGTGAAAACGATTGTCTCGACGTTCATACGTCGACTCTCCATAGGAACAAACGCTGAATCAGGTGCTTCATTGTGACCCTGCAACATATCTGTGGGTATCATTAATCTAAGTTGCCCGTGAGTAATGGCCACTCTTTTTTCTCTTTTTGCGCGTGCGAAAGAATGAAAAAAAAAGGAAAAAGACGAAAAATGGAAAAAAGGAAACGACAAAGAGGGCGAAAGTGCCGTTCGGCGGCCAATTTCAACTTTCTTTTTTAGTATAATTATCCTTGAATCGCTTAACCAAGAACTCCGAGGATCGATCGTACCATTCCGTAGGTACTCGGAAATCTCTCGTTTCAATGAAAAAAAAAAAAAAAAAATAAAAGAAAAAAGAAAGAATAAAATTTCAAGCTATGAATAGCTATGATTCTTGCCAAAGAAGGGCTATTAAAATGTTATGTTAGAGAAGAAGGGAAGGAAAGAAAATGGTTGCGACGTTGCGAAAACATTTTGTAAAAAGTTTGAAAGAGAGGTTACAATGTACGCGCGAGTTAGTAACGTGTAGTAAAGAGTAGTTTCAGTCGTGGAACAGGCTTGCCGTTTCGCCTGTGGCAGTTGCATCTTCGATTTGTTCTCTCGCGAAAATGGACCAACAGCTCGCGTAAGTGCCGGAAAGCTTTCGCGAGTATGGGTGTCTTGTCTGTACTTAAACTTTACCCGTCAGATTCTCCATCGTACGTTCTCTCAACGTCGGTCTACTTTCGCGAAGTGAGGGAGGGAGGTGAAAAAAAAGTACGAACGGCCGAGTAAAGACCAGAAGAGAGACAAGAGGATTCTGCATGAAGTGCTTGTCGATCCTACGACCGACCTTCGTAGAAACATCGAAGTATCGCCTTTTTGAAATAGGGTTCGACGATGCGCGAAAAGTAATATTGGCAATACCAAAAACGGGGGTTACTCTGTTAATAAATACTTACTAACGAACATTAATTTGAAATTACGAGTACGATGATCATTATACCACACGATTTTTACATTATTTATGTCCGCATTTCAACGACCAGGAACGATACGATACGATATAAGAAGGACGATATAAAGTATAATCTAAACTCAGTGCTCTGGTAGTTCGGTGATACGGCGGAGTAAGCGAATCGTGAAAGTAAATTTAATGCCAAAAGAGAAAAATAATAGAGAGGAGGAGAAGTAACGATAGAAAGCGCGCGCGCGTACGGGCAAAAGAAAGAGAGAGAGAGGGGGGGGGAGGAGAAAGAGCCGAAGAAATAAAAGGCAATAGGCAACGCGAAGAAAGCAGAATGAGATAGAAAGAACATGAGAGACGGTAACTCTTCTCACGGTAAAAGAATCATAGAAAACGAGCTAGAACCCCTGCCAAATTTCCAATGCGGCAATGCCGGCGAAACTAAACTCCACCTCCCGTTATCGTCTTCGCTGCTATTGCCGTTCCTGTTGCCTTGCTATTCTCAACTATAGCATAATGCAATGTTCGAAGTTTTTCGTAGCTCTGCCCGGAGGTAGATACCGTAGTAACGGAATACACTCGAAATCTACTACGGTAACATCGGTCAGCGTTAACACGGTGGGTGGATACTAAAATAAGAAGGAAAAGGAAAGGAGAGAAAGAGAGAGGCACTCAATGCCACGATTTCGTTTCATCGGATTTTATTTCGCTATTAGCAGATGATAAAGCCTTCTGCTACTTCGGGGAACAAAATAAAACTGAGAAGTGGAAAGGATGGAAAGCCGAGGGGGAGGGAATAAGAAAGAACGCGCGAGAGTGTAAGAGAGAAAGGGAGAGAGAAAGAGAGAGAGAGAGAGAGATGGTGACGATACCAGCTAGACGGCAGTTTGGAAGAATTGCAGCAGTTTCGTAACTGTTTTCCGTTCTTCTGTTCCTTCAACTGTTTTCCACGCTCTACTGTGCTTTTCGAGGTAACCCTTCGTCTACTCGGATCTCTGCTCCCTTCTCCCCTGCCACGTTCTTCTTTCTTTTTCTTTCTCTCTCTCTCTCTCTCTCTCTCTCTCTTTCTCATACACTCTCTCTTTCTCTCCGTTATCCTCTTCGTGGCATCCTCGGCGCGCGAGCTCCGCTTCAAGAAACTTTTCGTTATTATCGCTTTTCCTTCGACGAACGGTGGCACCGGTCGGCCGAACGAATCGCCAGAAAAAGCTCACTCCGGCGTACCGCATCGGTAGTTACGGAAGAATGCTCCCTCGCCTCGTCTCAGCTAGATTCGCTTCTTGCGTTTCTTGCGCTTCTTTCGTTCCATCCTTTGTATCACTTATGTCGGAACCTTTATTACCTCTCGATCGCTCCTTTACTTGCCCCACCCACGATTCCAACTCTTTCGTTCTGTTATCCTGGACGATCGCCTCTTGTTGATTTGAGAAGGAAACGGATAGATAGATAGATAGATAGAAAGGGAGAGAGAGAAAAGTCGAAGGACGGAGGGATGGAGAACCAAGAGCCAAATAAACCGACGGATAAATTTCCAACGTTCTTTTGAGCGACATCAAAGTGGATTCTTCAAATTCGAGAGCAATAACGATCGATAATATTCTATCGAAAAGATATCGCTAACACGTTATAGATATATAGATATTATGTCTCTTCACTTTTCTATTATTTTTATTAGAAATATATATAATAATTATTTATATATATAATAAAAATTATTATTATTATTATAAAATATAATAATTTAATAAAAATTAAATTATTATTATTATTATATATATATATATATATAATTAATAAAAATATTATTTTTATTATATATATATGTATATATATATATATATATATATATATATATATATATATATATATATACTATATATAATATATCGAAAATATTCTGTTTAATATATTGGTTAATATATAATGAAAATATTCTAATTGGAGGACGTCAAGGTTACGTTAACGCTCGGGATAGAGTGGAGGAAAAATTCAACGACGATATCCGTGAATTTCGTTTAACCAGCTTATTTATGCGGAATATTCATCGCTGAGGCAGAACGAAACCGTGAGAATTCTTCAAAGGGTGTTCAACCCTCCTAGTCTACTGATCGATAATAAGGGAAACGGCGGATGCTTCTCAGACGCCGCCGATTTGTCGTCGTTCGATTCTATTCATCTTGCCTTCCCTTCCTCTTTCTCTCTGTCTGTCTGACTCTCTCTCTCTCTCTCTCTCTCTCTCTCTCTCTCTCTCTCTCTCTCTCTCTCTCTCTCTCTCTCTCTATCTCTATCTATCTTTCTTTCTCTTTCCTTTACTCGCGAACCTTATTATCCTTCTCTTATTTTAACCCTTGTGTACCACGTTTATTTTCCTCAAGAAGCTTTAATAACACGCTTCTCACCTAATGAAGTTGTTTTTTTCTGGAATAAAATTAATTAGAAATAAAATATATATACAAGTATTATACGTATATATATATTTATTTATTTATTTATAAATATTTATATATATATATATAAAATATTTATAATTGAATGAGTCTGATATGTTACACACTGATATCCTCAATGGTAAACAAATTGGAAGAGCGACATTTCGTTAAAATTGATGGAGCCAATTTATTTCTGTAATAGAAAAGATAAAAAGAAAATTTCACACGAACTCGTACAAAACCTTAAACAGAATTGATAAATAGTATCACTCCTCGATCAAAAGTTATAACGAGGCAATGTTATTAGCGTTTACACAAGGAACCCCTCTTGCGGTGGTCGGTTTTAAGAAAGGGATCAAGACTGTTCCCGCATTAGTTTCCCTTGGAAAAAAAATCGTAAAAAGATATTATTATTTTAATAATGGTATTCTTTTTATAGGGCGATCGATGTCTCTTTTCTGTTTTTTTTCTTCTCTCTTCTCTCTCTCTCTCCCCCCTTCCTTCTTCCTCTCTCTTTTTCTTTTCAGGTAAACGAATTTTTTCTTGACGTGCCTACAATTCTTACGAGAGGTTAACGCGAATATAAAGTTCAATAAGGCACGCCGATCATTTTTATAGATCGAAAGAAAAGGATAGTCGTAGGAAAGGACAAAGCCAAGGGTATCTACGAAATAACTCGTACCGTTTCCCTGTTCTCTCTCTCTCTCTCTCTCTCTCTCTCTCACTTTCTCCTGTGACCACGTTATTCGCGGTTGGAACTCTCCTACCCATCCTTCCCTTCCCTATCTCTTCTACAGATTCTCAATAAACCTTTACGATAGGGTAAGAGGCAAAAGCTAGCGAAATTTTTGTCGTCGGCGTAACCTTTAACCCGAGCGTAGGAAATCAATACGTCGGATCAGGGACATCAGGGGGAGGCTCATTTCTCGAAGATCAAAAAAGAAAAAAAATTGCCCTCTCGTAGAGGCAACGAACCGAAGTAAAATATTATAGTTTCCTCTTAAAAGGCGATTCTTGTTCCTTTCGTACATATGATCCATAAGTATACCCATGTCTAATGTACGTTATGGATTAAAAAATGAAGTCTCGTAACTGACCATAAAAGAAAAAAATAAAATAAACGCGCGATAGAGAGAAAGAGAGAGAGAGAGAGAGAGAGAGAGAGAGAGAGAGAGAGAGAGAGAGAGAGAGATTATTTCCAAAGTAATTATTGTGTCTGTAAAATTTGCGATAGCGAAATCGCTCGTAAATGGTTCATGCGTTTGTTATCGGTGTTCATAGATTTAGACAAGTTCATGAATAATACAGATAACGTGGAAAACCACGTCGTTTATGCTTTCGTATACAACACGCTCGTACACCATGCAGAGAAGCAAACAACGCGAGCGCAGTACCAACCAACCGGTAGTAAACTTTCGATATATCCTCTTTAAAATATAATGTCAGAGAGCGGAGAGATAGCGCGCTAATCTGGTGCCAGAGGCTATCGAACCAATTTTCCTCCTACCCTCTCTATCATTGTGACGGTTAAAGTGTAAAAAGTGCATATCTTTAAACAGACATAAATCTTGAAGCTTTGCACATTAAAATGCACATGAAATATGTTACGTGTATGGAACTTTTCATTTTCTTCATTTTCTCTCTTTCTAATTTTTACGCGTCTGCCGACTTTAATGGTTAATTAATAAGAGCCACGTTCCGACTTCATATTTATATCAGTTAAATACCTACTTGTTACGTTTATGTGTAATATACGTGTAATATAATTGGCGAAACGAGATGAATAACGTGCCGTAGTACGAATGATCCATTAAAAAGTTCAATAACGACGCGTCTAACGAGCATCGCCGAGGTAAAAATGGACATTGTCCGACACGAGGTAAGGAGTTAACGTTAATGGCTCTTGTAAGAAGGCAAAATAAAAGCCAAACGAGAGAAATATTAGAGTTGAGAAACGTCCACACGGTGAAGGCAACCTACTAAACGAGACTGGCAAGAACGATAAACTTTTTCTTCGAGTATGCCAAAACAAATCATTCTTGGTAGATCATTGAGAAAGGACTTTCGAAGGACAGACGATGTCACTATTGTTAAAGAGAAATATCAATGAGAAGAACGTCGCGTATGTCGTATTCGTTTACTTACAAAAAAAAAAAAAAAAAAAAAAATATTAAAATCACAACGTGCGACGTAGTAAACAAGAGCGAAAAGTAAATTTGATCGAAATTCGACGGAATAATAATATCGCGTTAGAAATATGTTTGATAAAAATCCGATTTTAGGATTGTTTCGAGAACGTATGGAGGTTCGATTAATCGTTCATAAAGAATTGGTTTTGTGATACTTGTAGTATGCAACAAACACGCCTTGAATCCAAAAGCAGAAGTCGCGATAAGTGGCAGGGAAGTTTTTCGAAGAACACCCGGGAACTATAGCTCGTACGTGACATATCAAAAACGATGTCCCTCGGTCGGCATCGTGCGAGGTTAAAGAATCGTCTCTACGGGCTCGACCCGGATGACATTTTTTGAAAACAATAGTGCCAGCTCGTAGCATCGACGTTTCTTCTCGTGCCAGCACGATAAATCTCTTTAGTTTTTATTCTTCCACCATCTCTTCCTTTTCTTCTTCTACCACCACTACCTCTTCTTCTTTCCCTTCTTCTTATTCCTTTTATACTTTTTCTTGTCATTCTGGCGAAAATTCAGCGTAAAATGAGTTTCAAACAGCCACGATGTCCGATTGCTTGCCTATCCTCCTTCCCTCTTTCTCTCTCCCTCACTCTCTCCTTCTCTCTCTCTCTCTCTCTCTCTCTCTCTCTCTCTCTCTCTCTCTCTCTTCGTTTTCTACTCCACCTCCTAATTTTAATTGCCTATATCCATATTTCCGGAAGCTGAGATACCCTTAGGGGTTGAAAATCCATTTCTCCTGAATCTCGGCTTCGACTCTCTCTTTCTCTTTCTCTCTCTCTCTCTCTCTCTCTCTCTTTCTCTTTCTCTCTCTCTCTCTCTCTCTTCATTGCACTCTCTTCGTAGCACGTACTCTCGACTTGGCGTTCACGTGTCTACTCGAACGCAAGGAAATGTAACGACGGGAACTAACCATCGTGCTCGTCCACGAAAAGGGGAATGTCAACGCCTCAGGGACGATATTTTCAAGAATCTTTCATGATTTTCCTTTCCCCCTGGGAAATTCAGGGAACAGTCCGTATCACTTAGGCCTACAAACAAAGTCATTTCGGACCGTCACTCGATCGTTCTCCCTTTTTTTTTCGATTAAAAAAATAATTCTTTTTTTTTTTTTTTATGTCGTCGAGGATTCGCCGTGAGAAACATTTCATTGAATTTCATTTCGAAAGAGAAAGTCCGGCGAATTTCCAAATTGTAGACAGAAGGACATGGACTTCCGTTAAAACACGTTCTTTCGTGGATACGATTTAAAGGTAAGCGTATATCACACACTCATATCACGCGTGATACGTGACTTCAAGCCGTATTAAATTTTGGACGATGAAGATTTTCACATGCAAATAATTTCGGATACAACGAGCCATCCCCGGTGTGACCGGACGTAATTCAACGAAAATTATTCTCACGACGTAGATAACCATATTATTGGCGTTAATTGACGCTACTTCCATAAGCATTACGTTCAAAAGGTAGATACCTAATTTTATTCATTTCCGTATTACCACCGTACCGATCTCGAAAACGTTCTCCATTAACACGAACAACGAATTTCCAAATTCCCAAACAATCTCAATACGACACGTAACCCGCTCGATGTTAACCCAATTAATTTATCTATTATTGTAACTCGAATAATTTTTCCGGGCAACATTCAAGTATTAGATATAAAATGCAATCCAAATCATACAATAAAAAAGATTCGATCTCAAACTTAATTAATGATATATCGATAAGTCATCGATCGTTCATGTTAACGGCGATATGATATCTCTTATCTGTACCGACTAGTTGCGTGCGTTATAAATGTCAATAGTAGATAAAGGCAATAGTAATAGGGACGAATCGTTTGGATAAGTTCATAGATATTTTGTTAGATAAACCTATGTAGATTCGGTCGCAATGGACCAGTTAGCTTACGATCGGCCAAACACGACGTAGGTTCGTTTCGTTGTTGTGCTAACGTAGCGACATGGTTTATTTGCATCGCATAGCAACATAAGCGGTGAAACGCTGATTTGCATAATGTTATACATTATACGACAATAAACATGCGGAGCATGGGGCATAGCATGAGCGGCATCGTCGAACGTGAACGCGCTCGACAATTCCAATTTTTTCTACTTCTTTCGCGTTAAAGCGGCTATCCGAATCGGAACGCGATCGGAATCGAACTGCATTGTTGTTGGACTGAAAATCGATTTTAATGAACGTCACTGACATATGGATCGGCTTTCGACATTGAGATAGAATCGTGTTATATCATATATTGATATGTTTCCGTCAGAGTAACAAGATTAAAGTTGTGAAAATATTTGAATGATATAATTTCCGTCGAAAACGTGTCTCATTAATTATGTTCCTGGTTCTGAACGCCAAAGGCTAAATTACTCTGTAATCTCGATTCCCGCAAAAAAAATGTTGAAATTTTGCTTTCTCTTTTACAGTACGTATCGTTCGAGCGATAATCAAACACATGATTAATGCACATGCTAGTATACGACCGGACGAAATTTGCATAGGAGCATGTCAACGGTATACTGAGGGACCGCGACACCTACGGGCCAATCAAATTAGGCTAACGTTAATGTCCCTTCCGATACTATCTAAACCGATCGACTTCACGTTCACGCGGAACAAGAACCAATCAAATTTATTTCGACACCTTGAAACATTGAAATTCTATAAATTTGTCGTTCCGAATGATTAACGCTCTAGTATTACCCAAGCAAATTTCCGTAATACGTAGTAAAATTCTTTTTCGTAAAGAGCACGGTGCTTTACTCCATTGCTGTGCCAGCAGATTTCACCTACACGTGTAATATCTAGTTATTCCTGTTAAAAGCGTCCGCATACTTAAAGCAAAACCAAAAACGTGCTCGACTATTTCCCAGAGAGAACAGATCAAGAATAATCATTAAGATCGTGGAAATAGAAATGAGAGAGATCGTATGTCATTTCGGTCACATATTTATCGAAATTAAACCAATTTTATCGATGCATATATATATACACGTACACATGAGATATATACAATCGTTACTTTCCTATTTCACGTCGAATCGAAAGAAAAATTTTTGCTAGAAATATCAAACTTCGGACACACGTGCGTTATGACAAAGAAAGGGGATACTTTACTTTTAAAAATATACTCGTGATATCCACCAACGTGATATATCCAATGAACATTTCGCTATCGAAAAAAGAGTTTGACCGCCTTTACGTTTCTCTCACTCTCATATGTTTTTCCTTTTGCAAAAACGTGACCTTGTCACACGTTCTTTTTTTTTTTTTACAGAGAAAGGTAAGAAAGAGGAAAGGAGAGAGGGTGAACGTCTCTGTAATATTTCAAGGGCCATTCCGACACACGGCGCACCATCTTCAATGTGCTACGTTTTCCGTTAGAACGTACGCTACCTTACGTGTATATGTATATAGATACATACCTATGTACGTGCCTTGCCTTTGCTTACGTGCTTTGTACATTTCCACCGAGTGCTTTCCACCTTCCCGCGAATGAGACCAAGAGAAAAGAGAATGTCGTCGTAAAGGTTTTGCGCGGCACGTTTTGCAGTCCGTTCGTAGGCAAACAAAGTTCTCGCTTATAAAAGATTCTAGAAGGTATTTGACGCGTGTCAAACTACGGTAGTAACAACGCATGCAAATATCAATTTATTTCAAAATTTGTTTAAACATCGTTCTTTTTTCTTCTTCTCTCTCTCTCTCTCTCTCTCGATTTTACTACTTTTCTAGATCGATGATCTCGTCACATATCGTCGATGTGAATGAATTTCCGCGAGTCGTTTCTTTTTTTTTTCTTTTTTGGTATTTTTCGCATGAATTCGTGTAAGGTCATTAATTTTTCGTAAGGACGAGGTCTATTGTGAGAAAGTCATAACGAGCGTTACCATTTGCGTACGCAATAAAGGAAAAATATACTCTACAACTCTATGATAGAAAAATTACTCAAGATCTTTTTCTTTTTTTTTTTTTGTTCCTTTACATTCTTTTTTTTTTTTACTTTGAGCCTTTCATGCGTGAAAAGTGAACTCTTGCTTTCTATTTCTTTTTTTCATGGTAATTATACGCCTCACGTTTAAATGAGAAAGAGAAAGAGAAAGAGAAAGGAGAGAGAGAGAGAGAGAAAGAAAGAGAGAGAGAGAGAGAGGAAGCTGCAAATGTAGACTGCTGTTGGACACGCGACGTATAAAGCCCATGGTCGTTAAATTATAATAGCTCTTGCAATGCAGCCGGTGTTAAGGGATCTCGTACGAGTAGACATTACTACGTCTCTCATCGTAATTACGGTTGCATTTTAGTAAAGATGTGAGCGTCGAACGGTGATCGACCTACATATAAGGGGATTATCCTAGACACGAGTGAGGCTTTACGAGTTGGTTGTAAAAGAGTGATGCTTTACGCTCGTGCTCGTGCTCGTGCTCGTGCTCGTGCTCGTGCTCGTGCGGCGTTAAAGCGAACTCCATCAGTAAGAGAGCTGACGACGACGACAACGACGACGACAACGACAACGACGACGACGACGACGACAATGACAAAGAACAATGTCGCGGCAAGCACAACGGCGTCGACACTGGATTTTCGACAGCGTGAGAAACCTGAAAGGTTCGATCGAAGTGTCGCCGAGTGAAGTGGCTGATGCTTTGCTCGGACGAACGCTTTCAAAATGGCGCGAAGGGACGATCGATCGTTCTCAAATAGAAAATTTTGTACGAAACCGCCAACGATGATGAGAGCTATGGAGAAAGAGAGAGAGAGAGAGAGAGACAATATTGCTGTTGAAAATTCGATGTTCGTTTCTCGAGCGGAAAATCTGCTTGAGATGGTTAGGCCTCTACTCTATTCGACAGACAAGATAACCGAGAAGCTTTATCGGATAAAAAGTACGTTCCTGGAGGATTCATCGAACCTTCCTTCGAAGTACCATCGACGGTCTGCGGACTATCGGTAAGAAAGACGAATGCATTATGCAAGAAACAGGTCGTGCTACGGCACGAAAGAGCTGGACGGAGAAACGATTGGAAGGAGAATGAAACTTTAACTGTGTGTGTTTGTGTGTTTGTGTGTGTCATAAAAGAAGAAAAACGTTAAAAGAGAAAGAGAAAGAGAGAGAGAGAGAGAGAGAGAGAGAGAGAGAAGAATCGAAGCGAGGATAGAAATGGTAGGATATAGCAAGGATTTACATATCATTTTATAAATTCCGAACAATGTACCTTATCCTACGTCTCTCCTTACATAGCCTCACTGAAATTTGTAAAGGTGGATGCCTCTCTGTGGACCCACTAATATCGCGTAAATGACAAATGTTCTTTTATAGATCCCAAATTTCCATTTTCACTTCATCTTCTTTTTTTTTTTTTTTGTTTTTCGTCATCCCCGCAAATAACTGTTTAACATTATATCGACTGTTTATCGTTCGGCTAATGTAGTTACATCAGGCACTTTCGGACGAATATTGTTTTTCAACGATCCAATCGATTTGCAATTACACGATGTAGAAAAACGGGCGAGCTAAATGGAATCGATCGTTTCGTTAAACGTTCGTTTGTTCAAATGTACGAACACGAAATTATCAATCGAATATATTGCATATTTTTCTTTGTCCCATTTTTTATCTTCTTTTTATCTCTGTTTTATGGATTCATTCGAATCCGAAGAGCGAGAAAAGATCGTAAAGGGTTTTCTTTGAGGCAAGAAAGGGTTTCGATTTCTTTTCACCTTTCGTGAGATAGTTTCCATGTGATCGCAGTCAATAGTTCGAGGTATGGTTATCAGTGCAATGAAATACGCTTTACAATAAAATCGAAAGACCGCGAAGAGTGGTTCTAATCGTTAAAATCCTACAATTTGCTGGTAAAGTCGTCAATGCGAATTCAACGTATATCGACAAATATCATGGCGTGGTGCTTCGGAAACGCGCCTTTACGATGTTTTACCTGGTAAAGCCAGTACTAAGAGTACTTAAGAAAATGAGAACTTTAATCTTGACGCGAACGTCCCTCTCTGTTTCTTTATCCGTCGAAAGTGCTTTTGCGCTCTCCTGCTTCTCCTCCATTTTTACTGCTTCTTCTTCTTCTTCTTCTTTTTAAATAAAAAAAAAGAAAAAGAAAAACAGGAAAAGGAAGGAAAAAGAAAAGACACGCGCTATTATCATAAATTCTACTCGCCGTAAGAGTTAAGTTTGTACGTCTCTAATATTCAATGTGTAGATATATCCAAGAGAAAGTGGAATTGGAAACGAACGTCGCGCGTGCGAGATGAAAGATTGTAATTACGCAATTTCCGCGAGCCATCGATTGAGTTTCATTCTATTAAGAAAAACATTAACCGTATATCCTTGATTTATTATTTATTTGCTTGCGATATATTGAAGGATTTATTCGATAAGACACATGAAACACGTGCCGTGGAGATCGTAAAGATTAGATTAACCTGCGTATCTCTGTTTCAAATTTTATAATTTCTCTTTTTTCTATTTATATATATATATATATATATATATATATATATATATATAGATATAGATATATAGATATATAGATATATAACCAAAATGAAATAGGAAAAATTTACGAGGAGTCTATCACAAAACGCGACAGAAAAATTCGAAACGACGCACGACATCTCGACATTTTATTTATTTATTTATTTATTTTTATCTTTTTTCTTTTACGAGGAACGAATAAATATTTTCCATTTTGTTTTAGCTCTATCCTAGTGCCTACCTTAATCTCTCTTTTTCTCATCTTTTTTTACGATAGATTGAAAGATCGAAAGATTTTCGTTCTTTCGATCTTTCAATTTCAATGCCAAAAATTTAATTAACGTTCTGATCGCAAAAATCGTTCCCTTTTGCAAAAGAATTCTTTCGAATCCTTCTAGTTGGTATACCCATATTTTCTTCCACAAGATTTCACATAGAATACGAAAGACAATTTCACAGATCAAAAATATATCGGATAAAGAAAAGCGTCTACGGAAAGCAATCGTACGGTTTTACTCGTGAAAGAGAAAGGGAGAAAGAGAGTATATGTCGCGTTCTTCGGTAAGGGTTTGCAATCCCTTCGGTCCACCCTTTGCGAATCTCGCATTCCAAGCTCTTCTGGGCCATTAGTACATGTCGGAAACATAGTTTGAGAGAGAAAAGAAAGTGGAAAGAGCGTGCACGCCATACGTAGAAGCGAAAGAAGCCGAGAGAAACAGGCTGGAAAGATGGAAGAGCCGGGAAAAGAGGAAAGAAAAAAAGAGAGAAAGAGAGAGAGAGAGAGAGAGAGAAGAAAGAAGAGAGGAAGAAAGAGATAGAGGGGGTAGAAACATCTCGTACTCGTAATATCCGACCGTCTCGAGAATACAATGAGAGTTTGGACGAAGCAACCGCGTCTCCGTGTCTCTTCCTCTCCTTTTTTTATTTCTTTTTATTTTTTTACATTTTTTATATTTTTTTTATCTGTTTGTTTTTTATCTTTTTATTTTTATTTTTTATTTTTTCATTATTTTCCTTTTCCTCAGTGTCACGCCATTTGTCTCTTTTCTATTTCTCCTGCCTCTCCTTATCTTTTCTTTTTTTGTTTCTTTCTAAAGAAAAATGAAATAGAGAGGAAGAGAAAAGCGAACAAAAAAAAAAGAAAAGAGAGAGAAAGAGAGAGAGAGAGACTAAAGAGCGTGGTGATCTACGCAACAAAAGGTTTCTTCATATCCTTTAATAAACGACACACGCGTCCGCTCGCTTGTATTGCGCGCAATTGCTTTGTAAGAAAAGCAAAATTAACAATAAAAGGGGAATAGAAAAAGAGAAGGAGAGAGAGAGAGAGAGAGAGAGTGTGTGTGGTAGTTACTTGCAACATCATGGACCGAATGTTAAATGAGCAAGGAGAGAACATTTGGCCTTATCGTCGAAGAGATTTAAGTATAAAAGTATCAATCTCACGCTTATTTCAAGACACCGTGCGAATACGAAACGACTGCGTAATGCTCGTTTCTTTTGATACTAGTCGCTAATTATGTTCCTGCAATCTATTGGGAATGTTACCTTTCTATACACACACACACACACACACACACACACACACACACACACACACACATCTATATATATAGAGAGAGATTTTCGAATAGATATATTTATATACAGGTTGTATTCGTTAACGTTAAAATTCTTTCGTTTTATCGCAGAAATAATTCAATGTACTTTCTTCCTAACGATCGTCTCGTGGCTCTTCCGCACGTTTCTTCGGTTTTCACGTGACCACAGGAAAAAGAAGAAGTGAAAGGGGGGGCGAGGACGGGGACGGGAACGGTGGCTGGGGTTGATAGATGCTCGTGAACCGTAGAACGTGGCTCCGGCCAAAAACGACGAATGCTCGGCTTTCACGGAGAAGGGAGTATGGTAAAGGAAAACGGAGATTCGAGGAACCTGGAACGTGGTCGTGAGCACGTTTAAATACGAAGGAACTAAGAGATGAAAAAGAGAAAGAAAGATGGAACTGAGAGAAAAGAGTGGGAGGGTAAACATCGCTGAGAAACACTTAGCAAGAAAATCAGTGGCACCTCGCACGAATTACTAATTCCCTTTTCTACCATCGTCTAGACGCTTTCGAATCTAAACCGAGACTCTTTCGCCGACGTGAGACTGCCTCAAGAGGTTAGGTTGTAGTAGAACCCGAGACTTTGTTCTTTCTCTTTCCCTTTCTTCTCTTCCTATATTTTTCTCTCTCTTTCTCTCTCTCTCTCTCTCTCTCTCTCTCTCTCTCTCACACTCTTTTTTCCATTCCTTTTATTCTAATCGTACCAGCATCCGTAATTAAAAGAGAATCGTTCGTTTTAATCTACCTCGTCGAAGATATATTTATGTAATCGTGAAAAAATAATGATACGAAAGAAAAGATTTGAATAGGCGGAATAGACATTTGCAAATTCTATCGATGGACGAGTTCTTCGACGGAAGAAAAAAGAAAAAAAAAAAAAAGAGAACGGTCGATTGTACGACGAGACACGCGGAAAGCGATTTTACCCTCAAATCGCATCGTTTTAGAGCATCGCACGTTGTGGCGTTTCTAGCGGGAGGTTTGTCGCCACGCTACCATGGAAATTTTGATGCTCCGTGTAACAATTCGAATTATCATGTAAATAGCATTCTCCGCGCACCATTCTCCGCGTACCGTTGTGTTTTCGCCCAGTAGGCACCTCCTTGCACCACTGATTTACGCGTTCTCCTTGTTTCGCAACGTGCGAATACTCGCGCGTTCACGCCGTTTCACTTTTCTTGCATTCAAAGCTCTCATGTTAAAATATATTAACTATACGTGTATAATATAGATCTAAATCTACATATGTTTCTCGCTCTTTTCTCTTCTTAACATATAGATGTACACTCATTCTCTCTCTCTCTCTCTCTCTCTCTCTCTCTCTCTCTCTCTCTCTCTCTCTCTCTCTGTCTTTATCTCTATCTCTATCTCTATCTCCAGTTTTCGGAGAATTCAAATAATTGTTT
Organism: Dolichovespula saxonica; assembly: GCA_911387935.1. Taxonomy (NCBI): domain Eukaryota; kingdom Metazoa; phylum Arthropoda; class Insecta; order Hymenoptera; family Vespidae; genus Dolichovespula; species Dolichovespula saxonica. The sequence goes on along the minus strand of OU427002.1, from coordinate 5,236,342 downwards.
CATTTACGACTAAATTTAGATGCACTTAAACCTTGCGAATTAGAATTATCCCGTTAAAAGGATTCCTGAAATCTCTCCTCTCTCTCTCTCTCTCTCTCTCTCTCTCTCTCTCTCTATCTTTTTTCTGCTTCACGTGTATATGACCGAAATTAAGAACTCTTCATTCATCCAATGTACGATTCATAAACGAGAAACGATCGCTCGATAATTTTCCATTTATTGCGCATTCGCTCATGTCGGTGACGACATCGTTGTTAACGACACGTTCTGGAAAACAAATAACGTTGAACAGCAGCCTCGAATTGGCGAACCGGAAGATAATCAATTAGAAATAAATCAATTAAAAACGTCATTACGTTATTGGCGAGAAATCCGTTGTGCTGCAAACAAAATGGATTTGAGCGTATGGTTGTGGACACTCCGAATGAAACTGGCTGAGGGAAGATACGTGGAAAGGGGGTGGGGGAGGGAGTGTGAACGAGAGAGAGAGAGAGAGAGAGAGAGAGAGAGAGAAAGAGAAAGAGAGAGAGAATTGAACTGATAGATAGATCGTTTCCGCAATATGCGCGTATTCGTGAAAGAATCAACGAGGATGATAAACGTTCAACCTCTTAGGCACTATGCGCCCACTATAGTGGCTTTCGCGGATGTTATCTTTCTGAACTACGTGCCACTATAGTGACTCACTCAATCACTGTTTAAATTAACTGATCGTTTCCACATGTTTTGTTAACATTGTTAACATTTTATAATGTTTTATAACAGTGTTAACAATATACAGACAGAATATACTGTCTTTTTTTTTTTTTTTGATACGCTAGTGTCAGGTATGAATTATTGTTTTTCAGTTAAATAAATATGCCATTTGGTTTTAATATACCAGACGCTCTTTTTAACACGATGTAACACGTATCCTTATAATTTTGTAGAATCCTTAACCTCAATATGTCGCTTGAAAATAACATAAAAAAAAAAAAGAGCAATTTGTTACAATTCAGGAACAGATTCAGAAATCGAAAATGATATAAACAAAACATGCGTGGTAGGAAGAATATGATTAATAATAATGATTATAAATAATAATAATTATAAATAATGATAATTATGAATATTATATAATAATTATAAATAAGTTAATAGCATTGGTGGTACTTGTTATATGGTGGAATATGTTCCACGCGATAAACGTAAATCGACCGTCGACCAGTTGCCCTCTCGCATGGTCGAACTTTACGAAGTTTCTCGACGAAAAATTTAGTAAGTTCTTTTTATTTATGATGAGAAATGTGTCTTTGTTGTTTGTAAAAGGTTTACCGCTAGCTCGCTTCGTGAATAAATAAAGGCGAGAACAACGAACGTGGATGTGTCTCATGCTCTGAGCAAAAACCAATTAAATTCCATCGACGACTCGTTATTGCATCCATTGATGAACCAACAGAACACACACACTCGCCCAGTCAAACTAGACTTTATCGTTAAGTTCTACGACGCTCTGCCGTCCAATTTATAACGATATTAATAATAATTAATGCATGATCATGAATAAATCAATAAATTTCAATAAATCCAATCTAAATTCTGGAACAACGATGTTTATTTTTTTTTTATATTTTCTCCCTCTCCCTCTCTCCTATATCTCTCTCTTTTTCTCTCTGTTTCTCTAGTTTCTTTCTTTTTCGTATTTTCAAATCGATATCCTTATCTCTCGTTATCACAAAGATTAGCAACAATTTCCTCGTCGAAAAGTATTTTTTAATGAATTTCTTTTTAACATTTTATTCGCCTAATGGAATTTCAAAAAATTTTAAATAGTATATACATAGATATCGCATGATATCGTAGCGTTGTATCATAACGTTACGTTTGCGTCGAAAATTTCTCTAACAAACGTAGATACAACGGTCGAACTAGATCTAACAAAAGAGAACGAGTAAAATGATCAATTTACACGTTATCGCGTTTGATATCGTGTGCCGCATTGCATACAACATTCGCTTATACAGAAAATAGCACGATTTCAAATTTGAAGTTGGGACAACATTCAATTTAGCTACAAACGATACCCGATTCGACTTTGTTCATCGATGGCCGTCAACATACTGGGTATATACAATCAAATGTAAAAATTCGATAGGTGACGTCATTTCGGTAAAGCAATGGCGAATTGAAGAATTCTCTGGACGAACGTTATTTTCCCGGGAAAAAAAACTTTCGAAGCGGGGATTGGTCCTAGGACAGAACGTGGCTCGCGAACAATATCGATGTGTTCACGACACTGCAACTCATTGACCTGATCGATGACACGAAAAAACGAATGGAAAGCAAGTAGAAATCGTTTGGCCGCGATTGGCGATGCGCGTATCATTGGAAAACATTGTACGATCAACTAATTTTCCTCGGTTGACCTATACCTAAAATCGATATATTTATTTCGAACTGATGTGCCTGTGTATATATATATATATATATATATATATATATATATATATATATATATATATATATATATATGTACGGGAGTGAAATTAGTATGATTTTCAGAGTCCATTATATTCCCTGACGACCGAAAGCTCGTCAAATCCATATGCATAGTAGTATGCAAACGCGTGATAGAAGGCATAGGTGAAACCATTTCTATATCGAAAGCTGCATCGTGGAAGCACTCGACCCGTATTCGATCGAATAACGAGACCAATACCAAGAAAGATTCAGAACACACGTACGTGAAAAGCTTCAACGGGGAGGATGGGTCGTACGAATAAAGTGTCGCGGGCACAGGTGTTCTTTGCTTTCCCAACGTTTCCGTAAATAAGCAAAACAAAATAAGATTTTGAATAATTGATGTCAAACTTAGTAGTACCGAAACGAGTTCGAGCAATCAATCGATCGAACGTTGATGATCGTTTGGGTTAAGGGTCTTCACCATCTATACCACGAAGCGTGTGTAATTTAAACGATAGTTACGAACAAAATATGCATTATAAACGCAACAGAGAACACTCTCCTCACAATGCATTTATCAGGGCTCAATTAATTACAGGCTGATATAATGACTCTAATATAACTTGATTTTATAGAAAATAATAGAAATAATGTAAATTTAAAAGAGAAAAAGAAAATGAGAAATTCTCTATCCTAATCGAAAATAATTATTCCTTTCCCGTGACATCTGGTTAAGGGAGAACTTGGCACACATCTTGGTGTGCTCGTTTCAACTCCATCTGCACCTTTATTCAGTGCACTCATTTCAATGGTCCCCACAATTGCCATATCTTATACGTTTCGTAACTATGACTTTAATATAGAATTTGATTATATAAAAATCAAATTAAGAGTTTCATTGAACTTTAGAATAGAAAAAAAATGTGAAAAATTTGTGACTTGATTGTAATGTAAAATTCGATTTTATTAAAATAAAATTATAATTTTAAAATGAACTTTGGAAACAAAATGATTTTCAGAATCCATTATATTGGAAAAATTTATTACTCAATTTTAATAATAAAAATGCATAAAATATGTAATAATTCTATTGGCGTAGGAGACGGAATGTTACGTCGTCTCAGTTTTCTAAATCTACACCACTACACCCATCACCATAAGAGCATTTTGAGTGACAGCATAGTCAAATTAAAAGATGACTAAGAGCCCATTCTCGAAAGATTAAATAAATCTAAAAAATAAGAAAACATTCACGAGTAAATCTCTTAAGAAATTTACTCGTGGTCACTCAGTGCTCTTTTAATAATTAATTACAACCAATCGCTCGTGCCGATTCGGATCTTTCGTCCTCGACATGATTGAGAAATCGAAAAGACTTAAACATTCACTTATTACTTAAGAAGTTCTGCGACGGCTCCAAAACACTCGTCCGCGATTTAGGTCGAAATCGAGGGTGAATGATTCGTAGATGGTTGAAAATGAGGTAAGTCGACGTCGAAGTTACTTGAGATCCTCTTCAATGATGTTATTGACTCTGTTACACGGTACTTATTTCTTAACGAACGGTCACTGACTGTACTTCGCGAAACTCTATTGTCCTTCATAAATAAGGTCTGTACGACTTTTTAAAAAGCAATAATCTTTGCTAACAAAAACTGCTACTACTTGGCGATATTTTTGTTTTACCGATACAAACACTCGATTACTTCGTTGTTACGCGTGCGATTGCAATGAATTTCTGAAAAAAAAAAAAATAAAAACAAAATAATTAGTATCATTGTTATAATAAGAAACTGTATAAATTATTGAAGAAACGTGTAATATAAAAATATACTTACTTAATATATTCATTGATACTTTTAGCAGAGACATCCTGAGAAACATTCGATGTTTACTCGTTGAAATTCAAAAGTAAACTAACTCGGTAATCGACAAAGTTAACTAACGGACCATTTATGTTTATATTACACAAGACCACCTATCCCGAGATTACAATTTTTTAATATTGTAACTGTTAATTAAAAATATTTTAAGCTTATCGCACATTACCGTCTTTTTAACGTTTAAGCGAACGTACTTTTGTTTAAATATTATTCATTGTACTCCGTGTACATTAAAGGTTGTTTAAATAATTGGAAAATAATGGAAGTAAAAAACTTATTTAAGCTTAACCGTATGATAGAGAATTCTTTGATGTTTACTCGACGGAATTCAAACGAATATTAACCCGATTAGTGTCAAAATCGTATACATACTATTTTATTTATAGTACTTGCATGCGAAAAACTTGTAAAGTTTTATCTAATGATCATGCGCAAGAGTAGAGTTATATAATTTAATATAAAATGTGTGAATCGTTAGCTTTATAATGTTTAAACAATTGTACGATTGTTAATATAAATATTAATTATACTCTACTTCTACGTATACATTCTTCATTGTTTCAATGAGTTTATAATTATTTAAAAATTATACAAGCCCATTTGTAAAGATTTCCATTGTTAAACATAAAATATTTTTAAAACCAATACGGAAACTATTCTATTTTTATACAGAGACAGTACTTTTTGAAACGATATTTTTTCTTTTTTTTTTTTTTTTTTTTTTGAAAGAATATAAAACTTTTTCAATAATACGAGAAAGCCTCTTCGTTTCTATTCGTTCAAATTTTCGTCTGTTTAATGAGACCATGTTCATCGAAATCGATCAAGAATTAAGCCTGGTTTCAACGCTGACGTAAACCATTATAAAACCCGAGGTGACGAACAGCCTTAATATGTATTCGTATCTCTCGATCATCTTGCAAAGGTAACGACCGTTACGCGTCATGCGTTTTGGTTCGATCAGTTATCGATCAAAGACTGAGCTATTTGTCCATGCGTTTGATTCCAGGCTAGACAGGGATGAACAAAGAGAGCTAGATAGATAGGTAGGTAGGTATAGAGAGAGAGCGAGAGAGCGAGCGAGAGAGCGAAAGAGAGAGAGAGAGAGAGAGAGAGAGAGAGAGAGAGAGAGAGAGACGGGAATGCATCGAGCATCGAAATGCAGCGATACGCGTGCACTTGACAATGGGTGGATGCAACGAACACATCTCACCTTCTCCTCTGCCTCTTCTTCGATCCTCTACGGCCGATGGACTAACCCGTCATCATATCACGGACGATATCACCGAGGAAATTCCTCCGGAATTTCTAGTCATGGCGATCGCGTTCCCGAATGGCGCCAACCGATCGAATGTATTTCGATGGAAAGCTACGAACGAGCGAACCTGGACTCGTTATCGATGCCATCGTTCGATGTAGCGTTTCGTTCGACTTGCAAATCCACCAAGTACAATGTTTCGCGTGGCGTGTACCACACTGGGAACAATCGGGTTCCATGAATACTGGTATTAGCGATTCTCTGTCCTCTAACAGAGCTTTCGTAACCATTTCGATAATTTGAGATTTATTTTAAAGCGGCCGAATTTACATAGACGAACTGGAAGAAACTACTTCGTGTTTCAGGAAGATGCTTTTCGCGTAAAGTTGGTGTTTCATGAAACCAGCGAAAAGTCCCGAGAAGAGGAAGCGTACATGAAATCCGATATCCAATCTGCGTTTCTCCTAACGATTCTGTCCGACGCGAGAGCTGCAGAGAGACGCGTAAAACAGCGGACGGCTGGACGAGCGCCAACTTGGAAATAAAAATCGCCGATTCCGTTCGTTAACGTTATCGACATTTTTATGTTCGCTTGCTCTCTCTCTCTCTCTCTCTCTCTCTCTCTCTCTCTCTCTCTCTCTCTCTCTCTCTCTCTCTCTCTCTCTCGTTTTGCCGCGCAAAATCGGTGAGACATCCGAGATTTTCTGCCCGCGATGTGTCCTTGAATGACAGCTTGACGTTTTCCCAGAGAATAAAAAGATATATATATATATATATATATATATATATATATATATATATATATATATATACGAAAGTAAATTTAAAAAGCGCGGAAAATGCTATATTATTTTTTACTTTTCATTTCCTCCCGCCCACCGCCATGAAAATGATAGATACTCGTTGTTTCAATTATATCACTTTCTTTTTGTCTTTCTTTATTATCGCACAAATCGATTGTTTTATCCAAAAATTCTTTCAATGCCGATCAATGATTCGCGAAGAGAAAAAAAGAAGTCAATTTGCTTTGTAAGTTAAAGACGTAGTAAAACAAAAGGGTAAAGAAGTTTCGTGCGAAGCGAAGCGAGATCGTGAGTTTTCTGAGGAAAGAACGGAAAGACGGTGGACTCGGCGACAGCGGCCGACTATTTTCAGCTATTCCGAATCCATTACCGTGGTTCCATCCTTCTGTGCCCGAAGTCGACTACGAAGCGATGCATCATCCGTAAGTGAAGCCACGGGCCGGCGATCGTAGTTTCTCCCTCCAGCTCTTTTTCCATCGAGATCTTCCTTTCCCTTCCAGAACAAGCTCGTGCTAGGCGGTAGAACGACCATCTTCGTGAACGGGAGTCTCACAGACTTATAAATCAAAGCTCCACGAACAAATCGCTACGGAGATCCCGTGGTGGTTCCGAGTACTTCTTCTTATTCCATCTTCAACTTTTTCCTTTTCCCTTATTCTTTCCTTTATTCTTCCTTAGCTTTTCAAACGTTTCATAGAATTTTTCGAAATTCCTCATACCTCTCTCTCTCTCTCTCTCTATATATATATATATATATATATATATATATATATATATATATATACACCTATTGTAATAAAACTAATTCAAATTTGTAATAATAAAGACAAATATCATCGTAATAATCGATTGTAAAACGTTAAAAGAATTCGTACGGGACTACGGGGAGTAATTTTAGATGACATATTAGTTTGGAAATAAGATTCGACCCTTCCAATGAGATTTTCCTCTCACGGTTATGAACGGCTTCCTGTAAAGGAGGACACGCCATGCCAAACGCGCTCAGCTTGTCAGACGTCAAAACTTTAGAAACGCTGAAGCGTTGAACTTGACGAAGTGCTACTAGCGACGTTATACGTGTGTACTCGCGCGCAAGCCAGGTCGAACAAGCTGAAACTTAACGGAGCATAATCGGAGACAACTTCGAGCTTCGCCCTTCGCCCTCTTTCTCTCTCTCTCTCTCTCTCTCTCTCTCTCTCTCTCTCTCTCTCTCTCTTCCCCTGTTCTCTCCTCCTTCCCTAGTTTCCATCGCTTTTTCTTCGTAAATTCGTCGCACGTGGTACAAAAATTCGATAATACATTATTCTTTTATTTCCAATACTTTACTCGACTCGAATAGCTACTCATCGATAAAACTGTTTAATTCGGTTCAAAAGCGCCGTACGACATTTCGATTCATTCAATTATCTAATATGATTCAAAAATTAAAATATCCGACCATCTGAGTCTCTCCTCCCTTAACTAGAAACTATGCCGCTAATTTGGCTAATAATGGCGCATAGTTACTTTATTTCTTTTTTTTTTTTTTTTATTGTTTTTAGAAAAGAGGTAGAAGTGGAAAGAGTAATAAGTTACATAGTTGATGACAAACATGTTAATTATGTATACGTCACTTTAACTTTTCTGAACGGCGAAGCTCTTACCAACGGCGTCATAACTCGTAGGTATGCGAGCGTGAAACTCGAAATTAACCTCGTGCAGGTGCGCGCATATCAATCTAGCTATTCATTATGGAACAATTTGGTGATTTGAGGTTCGATCTTTGGTTTCTGTCAAACGTGGAGAAATATAACAGGAGCGTAGCACGAATCAGTTGCCTTTCAATTGGTGCCGGCCAATAACGATGAGCGAAACAACTTTCGAAGACGATATATGCATTTTTCTTTACTATTTCTTTACGGAGGATCCCTTTGGCATCCGTGACTAGTCATGTAAAGAAAGAGAAAGAGAAAGAGAAAGAAAGAGGGAGAGACGGACGAAAAAGGATTTGAGTTCGATTCGCTTCTGTCACCGCACTTTAACGCACGTACGATGCAACGCGGTGGCTCTTTCATCGCATCGAGGGTGCCCATTGTCGAACGGAGGAAGAGAAATTGTAATTCAAGCAGGCAATACGCTCCGTGCGCCGAATAACGCCTCCTCTTCGTACGATGTGCCACTCTAAGAGGCTTTGCTTTCCTGAGGAAGGAGGAAAGCGGGGGGGGAGGGAAACAGCGTGCTACCGTGAGAGCGAGAGAAAGAGGAAGAGGAAGTAGGAAAGAAGAGAAAAAAGAATACGTGACGGTGCTAATGGAAAAACTTACTCAACGAGAAACTCTTCGGAGAAAGAGAGTTGCGTTGGAGGGGGATGAGATTTTGTATAAAAGTCTGCGGGGAATCAAAAAAATGTAGTTGAGGGAAAAATGGCTAACTTTAGTCGTTCGATACTAGCTCCTCATCCTTCCTCTCTCTCTCCCTCTCTCTCTCTCTCTCTCTCTCTCTCTCTCTCTCTTATTCTTTCTTTCTTCGTTTTTATCCGTCGGCATGCTAGCGAGAGCACGACGTCGTTCCCATCGCTCTTATTACCGTAAAAACGTTTAACGATGGCCCGTATAGCCTCGTACGTATTTTCAGTAACGTCTAACAAGCTCGGTTTTCTCTCCCTTTAACTTTACCGTAGGCGCTCGAACATTATATCGCAAGCACGCAAATTTTATGACTTGGATCGTCGTGCATCAAAACCCGACGACGTTTATCTAAAACCTCGGCAGTTTATACTTTTATGCGACGTTCCACCGACAAAAGCTCGTAAATCCTTTAAATTGAGAGTGACTCAGGTGTCCGATATGTCACCTGGCTTCGTTGGACGTTCGTGAATGCTCGAGCAAACGCGGACTGAATTCTGAGCGACGCAACGAGCCAAGGAAGTCGATACATCGACGTCTTTTTATCCCGCCCCTCTTATCATTCGTCTTCCGTCTCCTTCTAACTCCTGCATCACTGCGATGTCTCCGTTTCGCTTCCTTTTTCATCCAGAGACGAACGTGAAAGGAATCAAGTTATTTCTCCTACTGCAGATTCCGACCTATAAATAGAGGATATCTATCTATTCCTTAGCCTTTTACGATGGAAAGACCGAAACGACTTCGAACTGTTCCTAACGTATCTTTCGAATATCTTCCCGGAGCGAGTTTTATGAGATTAAAAAAGGGGATCAAATGATTGTTCGCGAACAATGATCTACGAAATCGGTACTCTCGGAATGAAGGTTCTCGCTACTTCGAGAAACTGTATCGCGAGATCATAAAGAACGCTATGTTAAATAGCGGTAACCTCTAATTTTCCGAAAGGAAAGCTCAGCGAGATGCTTTGGCTAATCTCGCGAGACTCGCTCGGCCCGGAAAGCGAACGAGCGAGAGAACAGAATAAAGGAGAGCAAAGAAGAAAAGCTTGAATCGAGTCTCTTTCTAGACCCCT